>CAXKVI010000001.1:111700489-112248489 GCA_964058755.1 Campiglossa producta
GGAACTCACGAACTCTCTAAAGTTGTTTGATGGTAGTGGTCCTTGGTGATCGTGAGCTAGATAGAATGATGCGAACCTGCAACTTCTACCTAGCCCCTCGACGCTTATCGCTGTCAGATCTCCGTCACTAAACTGGGGTAAGAGAAGAGCGTTAATATTTGATTTAACTAAAATACACGTTCGAAGTTTACCTTTACCTGTTGCGCTATAAAGCTTGTAAGTAGGGGTCCTCAAACCACAGATCCTATCTCCAGTGATCCATGGCTCTTGAACCAGGACAATGTCTACTGCGCCTTTTGAGAGCTGCAGTAGTAGTGCGGCCGAAGCAGCTTTGCAGTGATGGAGATTAATCTGGAGGACCCTCATCACTTTTTTTAGCGCTCTCCTCTGTGAGCGTCACGTCCGAGACGCTGTCGCTCAGAAGCTGACTCTCGGAGTAGAGTCTTCTGAGAGCCGAGCCAGTGAGAGGTCGCCGCTCGAATTAGCCGCCGAAGCGTTACCGGGTGTCACCACGTGGAGGCTTCACCCCCACTTGGAGGAGGAGGGTGCATGCACCTACGAGTCGACGGTTTGAGATGGCGCTGGTGTGTGCAAGGCGCGAACACCCCCATAAAAGACACCCACACTACCTCAACATGAAATATTAACTGATTGAGGTCAACCATTATGTCAGATTGGCCGAGTTGTAATGTCACCTTAAGTTTGTGATGTCACCTTTAGTTTTAAGTTTCATTCATATAAGCAACCCTGTACATAGCAACCCTGGCATAGGATGTCGAGTATAAAAGAAAATGTCAAAAGAAGGAAGCGCAGCTAACTTCACTGACTTCCTTCTTCTTCCCGTGCCAGCCAAAATGAAAAGTTGCTAATTTTGTAACCTCGAAGACAATCAAATTTTTAATAAAGACATCCTGTCAAATAAATTGGTAAAATCGCAAAGTTAAAGTTAAAGTTAAAGTTAAAGTTAAAGTTAAAGTTAAAGTTAAAGTTAAAGTTAAAGTTAAAGTTAAAGTTAAAGTTAAAGTTAAAGTTAAAGTTAAAGTTAAAGTTAAAGTTAAAGTTAAAGTTAAAGTTAAAGTTAAAGTTAAAGTTAAAGTTAAAGTTAAAGTTAAAGTTAAAGTTAAAGTTAAAGTTAAAGTTAAAGTTAAAGTTAAAGTTAAAGTTAAAGTTAAAGTTAAAGTTAAAGTTAAAGTTAAAGTTAAAGTTAAAGTTAAAGTTAAAGTTAAAGTTAAAGTTAAAGTTAAAGTTAAAGTTAAAGTTAAAGTTAAAGTTAAAGTTAAAGTTAAAGTTAAAGTTAAAGTTAAAGTTAAAGTTAAAGTTAAAGTTAAAGTTAAAGTTAAAGTTAAAGTTAAAGTTAAAGTTAAAGTTAAAGTTAAAGTTAAAGTTAAAGTTAAAGTTAAAGTTAAAGTTAAAGTTAAAGTTAAAGTTAAAGTTAAAGTTAAAGTTAAAGTTAAAGTTAAAGTTAAAGTTAAAGTTAAAGTTAAAGTTAAAGTTAAAGTTAAAGTTAAAGTTAAAGTTAAAGTTAAAGTTAAAGTTAAAGTTAAAGTTAAAGTTAAAGTTAAAGTTAAAGTTAAAGTTAAAGTTAAAGTTAAAGTTAAAGTTAAAGTTAAAGTTAAAGTTAAAGTTAAAGTTAAAGTTAAAGTTAAAGTTAAAGTTAAAGTTAAAGTTAAAGTTAAAGTTAAAGTTAAAGTTAAAGTTAAAGTTAAAGTTAAAGTTAAAGTTAAAGTTAAAGTTAAAGTTAAAGTTAAAGTTAAAGTTAAAGTTAAAGTTAAAGTTAAAGTTAAAGTTAAAGTTAAAGTTAAAGTTAAAGTTAAAGTTAAAGTTAAAGTTAAAGTTAAAGTTAAAGTTAAAGTTAAAGTTAAAGTTAAAGTTAAAGTTAAAGTTAAAGTTAAAGTTAAAGTTAAAGTTAAAGTTAAAGTTAAAGTTAAAGTTAAAGTTAAAGTTAAAGTTAAAGTTAAAGTTAAAGTTAAAGTTAAAGTTAAAGTTAAAGTTAAAGTTAAAGTTAAAGTTAAAGTTAAAGTTAAAGTTAAAGTTAAAGTTAAAGTTAAAGTTAAAGTTAAAGTTAAAGTTAAAGTTAAAGTTAAAGTTAAAGTTAAAGTTAAAGTTAAAGTTAAAGTTAAAGTTAAAGTTAAAGTTAAAGTTAAAGTTAAAGTTAAAGTTAAAGTTAAAGTTAAAGTTAAAGTTAAAGTTAAAGTTAAAGTTAAAGTTAAAGTTAAAGTTAAAGTTAAAGTTAAAGTTAAAGTTAAAGTTAAAGTTAAAGTTAAAGTTAAAGTTAAAGTTAAAGTTAAAGTTAAAGTTAAAGTTAAAGTTAAAGTTAAAGTTAAAGTTAAAGTTAAAGTTAAAGTTAAAGTTAAAGTTAAAGTTAAAGTTAAAGTTAAAGTTAAAGTTAAAGTTAAAGTTAAAGTTAAAGTTAAAGTTAAAGTTAAAGTTAAAGTTAAAGTTAAAGTTAAAGTTAAAGTTAAAGTTAAAGTTAAAGTTAAAGTTAAAGTTAAAGTTAAAGTTAAAGTTAAAGTTAAAGTTAAAGTTAAAGTTAAAGTTAAAGTTAAAGTTAAAGTTAAAGTTATATCATATGATGTCATATCATGTGATGTCATATCATATAATGTCTGATCATATGATGTCATATCATATGATGTCAGATCATATCATGTCATATCATATGATGTCATATCATGTGATGTCATATCATATGATGTCAGATCATATGATGTCACATCATATGATGTCAGATCATATTATGTCATATCATATGATGTCATATCATGTGATGTCATATCACATGATGTCATATCATATGATGTCATATCATGTGATGTCATATCATATGATGTCATTTCATGTGATGTCATATCATATGTTGTCATGTCATATGATGTCATATCATATGTTGTCATGTCATATGATGACATATCATGTTATTTCATATCATATGATGTCATGTCATATGATGTCATATCATATGATGTCAGATCATATGATGTCATATCACGTGATGTTAATTCATATGATGTCATATCTTGTGATGTCATATCATATGATGTCAGATCATATGATGTCATATCATGTGATGTCATATCATATGATGTCATGTCATATGATGTCAAATCATGTGATGACATATCATAAGATGTCATATCATATGATGTCATATCATATGATGTCATATCATATGATGTCTTATCATATGATGTCATATCATGTGATGTCATATCGTACGATGTCATATCATGTGATGTCATATCATATGATGTCATATCATATGATATCATATCATATGATGTCATATCATGTGATGTCATATCATGTGATTTCATATCATATGATGTCATGTCATATGATTTCATATCATGTGATGTCATATCATATGATGTCATGTCATACGATGTCATATCATGTGATGTCATATCATATGATGTCATGTCACGTGATGTTATATCATATGATGTCATATCATGTGATGTCATATCATATGATGTCATGTCATTTGATATCATATCATATGATGTCATATCATGTGATGTCATATCATATGATGTCATGTCATATGATGTCATATCATATGATGTCAGATCATATGATGTCATATCATATAATGTTATATCATGTGACGTCATATCATGTGATTTCATATCATATGATGTCAGATCAATTGATGTCATATCATATGATGTGAGATCATATGATTTCATATCATATGATGTCAGATCATATGATGTCATATCATATGATGTCAGATCATATGATGTCATATCATGTGATGTCATATCATGTCATATAAACGTAAAAAATTTGTTTTCTTTCTTTCAAAATCCCCACCGCTGCGTACGGGCCTGGCATAAGTTTATAATATGCAATAGCTTTACCGCGGCAGTCCCCGAGTGCCACACGTCCTTTTTTTTATTTGAATCACCCTAATATGTATGTATGTATAATTTTATTAATTTGGAGTCTTTCACAGTAAGATTAAAATCTTAGAAAATGGTAAAAACTAATAAAATAAAAAAAAAAAAAACAAAGAGGTGTTTTGCATATTCTTTTGATTTTTTAGGTCATATTATATGCGCATATTTTCCAGGTTTTAGTGCATATAAATCCGGGCCCTACTAATAAGATAAAGTGAAAGGTTTGTGCGTAATTAAAAAACAAATTCAGGAATTTTCAGCAAAATTAGATATAAAGTTTTTGCTGAATTTTTAGATTACGCAGTTTTGTAGGTCGTTGAATCTTACAAAATTACCTGATTCTCGGCAATTTTTTTCTTCTAGTTGTATTATCTTTTTAATAGTTGAATTAATGACAAAAAACTTAGCGATGGTCACATTACTGAAAAAAATTTCTGTGACCTTTTTTTTGTAGAGCGTTCAATATCCTGCAAATACTGGGGTTAAAGTTCGCTGTACGATATTTGGGTGAGAAGTTATATTCAGCACTAAATTACAAAATTTGATATGGTTCCAATTAAAGTATGAAATAAAAGAAAATTTAATTTTTTTAGACCTAGTCTGAACTTTAACCCCCGTGCGACACGCCTTAACGGTGTCCAATCGGACCCAAATTTCATATGTGATTACTTCGATTTTATTGCTATCAATTTAAAGTATGAAATAAAAGAAATTTCTATTTTTTTAGACCTAGTCTGAACTTTGACCCCCGTGCGACACGCCTTAGCGGTGTCCAATTGGACCCAAATTTTATATGCGATTACTTTGACTTTAGTGCTATCAATTTACGGTATGAAATAAAAGAAAAAATAATTTGTATTTTTTTTAGACCTTATAGGCTAATCTGAACTTTGACCCTCCTGCGACTTGCCTTTACGGTGTCCAATCGGGACCAAATTTTAAATATAATATTTTCGACTATTGTGCTATCGATTTTGGGTGTTAGATTTTTATTTTTGTAGTCTCCATAGGGTAATCTAAACTTTGACCTCCGTGCTGCTGCCCTTAACCGTATCCAATCGGGATAATAATTTATATGCGTTATATTTGACCATAATGGAACCGATCTAGGGGGTGAGACTGAAAAAAGTCGCACATTCGATCATAAGGACCACCCTAGTGCACACACATGAAGATTTTCGAGATAAAGGTATTTTATGGGAATTCTTTTTCGGCAGGTGTGGTGCCTAATTTTCGGAATGGTGCCTAATTTTTTGGTTTAATAAAAAAATAAAAATTATTTTATAAGAAATATTAAATTCCTTTACAAAACTACATATCGCTGGCTTCGTGAGCAAATGTCGTAAGTCCATTTTTTTTTTAATGAGATTTTAATTTTCCAACTCTAGGACCAAAGACTCCTTCCTTGCCCACCTTGGCATTAAAGTCGCCGAGCACGATTTTGATATCATGCAGGGGGCAGCAATCATAGTCTTGTTCAAGTTTATCGTAGAAGGAGTCCTTCTCTGCGTCGTCCGTCTCCTCAGTCGGCGCAGATAAATGTTATGTTGAAAAACCTCGCCTTGATGCGGATCGCAGCGAGACGCTCGTCCACAGGAGTGAACGCTAGTACTTGGCGGCGAAGTCTCTTTCCCATCACAAATCCTACACCACGCGCTTTGCCGCGTGTCTGGCCACTTTAGTATACGTCACAAGGACCGATGGTCGTCTTTCCTTGCCCCGTCCATCGCATTTCCTGCAGGGCGGTGATGTCAGCCTTTGCGTTCGCGAGGACATCAACCAGTCGGGCAGCGGTACGCTCCCTAGAAAGGGTCCGGACATTCCACGTACATGCCCTAATATCCTTCTCATTGTCCTTACTTCGTTTTGCCGGGTCGTCAACATTAAAGGGGGTTCTCATCCGAGGCTTTTTCGATTTTTTTCATAAATACATCGTTTTGCATTAAAATCTCATTTAAAAAAAAAATGGACTTAGGACATTTGCTCACGAAGCCAGCGATATGTATATGAGAAAAGTAACGAAAATTTGGCAGCATTTACCGGCATCGTAAAAGTGTTTTCCTTGTTTTAGAATTATTTTTAGGTCCCAATGAAACGATCTTGACAATGCCCAAGTGAAAATATCCAACTTGGTAAATAACGGAAAATAAAATAAAAATATTCATTTGTATCAGACCGACTTAAATAACAGCGCTCAGCGTCACGCCAGCGTCAGAAAACGCGCGACATACTCAAATAAAAGCGTAAGATTCCTCTCATTTTCCTCTTCTTTCATCCCGCATTTCTCACCACGCGCTGTTTCTGTCGGGCTCATACAAATTGTATGGACATGAGGATTTTTGACAGCTATTTGACGCTGAGCGGGCTTATTTAAGTCGGCTTTTATCTAATTTCTTTAGTGGGTTTTACGAAAATTGATAACTGTACTTATATCTACATACATTAGGTGTTCTTCAACTTAGCTGAACAGTATGAACGCAATGACATGTATATTGAAGCACTTAACACTTATAGCATAATGACTAAAAACAAAATGCTTCCTCACGTAAATCAACTAAAACTAAATATGGGAAATATGTACTATAAAATGGGACTATATTCCAAAGCTATTAAAATGTATCGAATGGCACTAGATTCGGTTCCACACAGTTTAACGCAGCTTCGACTTAAAATCACGCAAAATATTGGCATACTCTTTGTACGATTGGGCCAATATATGGAAGCAGTGTCTAGTTTCGATTTCATAATGACGGAGAGGGCGGATATTAGATGTGGCATTCACTCGATATTGTGTTACTATGCCATGGGTGATGTGGAAAAGATCAAGGGAAAATTTAGAGACCTGTGTGACGTTCAGCCGATGGAAGTTGAAAACGATTGGGAATTGGAAACAAATTTAATCAAGGTTGAACAAAATGCCTTGAGCCAGGAAATTGAGAAACGTGTGCTAGACTTGCCTCAAAGCAGTGATAATATAGTAAATAAAAATAGACAAAATGATAATGCTTCACATAAAAAAAATTATGTGACCAAATCTCTTAAGTGTGATGAACTTGCCGCGTATATCAACCAGCGTCGGGATATATACAAACGTGCTATAACAATGATTGTAGACTTAATATCACCAATAATTGAAGAAACCTATAATGACGGTAAGTCTTGTTCGAAATAACAAATTAATTTTGTTTATATATCTTATGCAATAAGGAGTACCTACTTACCCTATTAGACAGATTTTGGGACATTGGATGGCCTTTTCTTTAACTAGAGTTTGCCCAGTGGTTGAAATTCAACCGCAAAACCTTATTCTAATTAACTACGCTTCTTGAAGTAATAGACTTTCCTTTCATCTCACTATTTCTCCTTTACTTTTTGACATATTTTTCCTTTCTTCACATTCTTCTTCCTTCCGCCTTTTATTTTCTGCACCATTAAGGCCCATTATCTCATCCACCCAATAAAGTGAACTTTATTTATCGGGCAGATAAACTATTCCTCACTTTAAAGTGGCCTTTAATTATTTTCACTGTTTTTTTAAGAATGGCAATATATTTGACAATGACAATGACAATTTTATTTTGCTTCAGTCAAAAATATTGTAAATAAATTATGCTTAAAAAACAACGTGAAATGTTCACACTCGAATTTGAGCGCAAACATCCAAATGATGCTGACCTGGTTACCGAAGTCGATTTTGCTGAGCTATTATTAGCCTATACGGGGTTTTCGCACAAAAAGAAGTAGCGCAAATTGAACGTGCTAAGCCTAAATTCAAAGATAATCCTTTGGGTATCTCACGAGATGATCATCTCGATTTCTTTCATTTTTTGAGTAACATGATGTGGATACTGCATTGACGTTCTATGACATTGCGGGCGCATCAACTGATCAGGCTACGCTGAAGCATGTGGCCAAAACTGTTGCAATGGTGGATTATTTCCTAGTTTTGGCTATGCGGGACACTTGCAGTTGAAGTGTTTATTATTTTCGATTTCTCACTCGTCCCTAAATCTGCGTCAGAAATAATTGGCCGGGAAACCCATACGTTTACGCCTAGAGAGAGGGCTTGAAAATATGGCTTTCGGAAAATTAGGAGTACAACTTCTGCCCTCAATGCCAAAAATACTCAGATAGTTGACGGACTCAACCAGAAAAGGCCTAACTACAGGACGGTCCTAGTTGCTCTTGATGTATCTTCAAGCCTTTC
This sequence comes from Campiglossa producta, assembly GCA_964058755.1. Taxonomy (NCBI): domain Eukaryota; kingdom Metazoa; phylum Arthropoda; class Insecta; order Diptera; family Tephritidae; genus Campiglossa; species Campiglossa producta. The sequence goes on from CAXKVI010000001.1 coordinate 111,708,599, forward strand.
AGCTGGTTTCCGATTTAGGCGATTCATCACTCCCCCCTCCTGTCTTTAGGGTTGGTCAACTAACTATCTGAGTGGTCGTCAAACGTCTGTCGTTTTTAGGAACAAAAAGCAAAACCACACAAGATTAAACAAAAGGTAACTCAAGGCTGCCAAAACACCGCAATCAGAACTGCTACGTGGTGTGTCGTTATGTCTTCTAAACCTCATTTACTTCACGAGACAGAAATGCTCCCAGTTAGGGAACATAATAAAATATTCTGCAGGCAATTCCAGTTAAATTGATGGAAACCGCAGCATGGCAACTACTTCAGCTGATACCGCCTCCTAGGACCATAAGGACATATCTACGTAACATTTTGATGAGATCCGACACCTAGCAGCATCGCCGTTTGGTCCAAAGATCCATGTGCAGGCCCTGAAACACAATCCTGAGACGTCTGTGGGCCGTTTTGCATACCCAACACTTCATGTTGCTGACGAGGAGCGTCATCATCCTCGAGAGATAAGGATCAGTCTGGCTCAATTACTTTCTGGATATCGTAACAGGGTAAACTCCTACTTATCTAGCCTGAACCCCTGCCAAATGAGAGGCCGGCATGCGGCTCGTCTCCACATAACACCAACTATTTATTCACCTGCTCTTCGGAGCCCACTCTTCTAACACCCATTTCCTTTGGTAGAACCCTGTAAAAACTGCTGGTTTCTTAGGACTCCCGTTAGAAGACATTGATGACAATTTCGGTCAAGGAAATGTACACGTTTGGGCAGGGGGTAGCTTCGTTACAACAACGACAACAAAACGGGTGCTTTAGACTAATGATGAACTTCGTTCACTTCTCATTAAAGTGTGGCCAAGTCTATCTGGACACCTCACATTTAGGTTCCAGTGCCCACCTTTAGCCTTTTCGGTGAAAACCGAGTGAAGTTTGTGTCTCTCGTAGCAAGAGAAGTAGAAGTATGTATCAATTGACTCGTCTGCGGCAGTCCAGTGGATTCCCTCGCCAGCTCATTAACGGCGCAGTTCCCTGGTACACCACTACGGCCCGGGACCCACATCACTGTTGTGGTGCACCTCAAGGCTAAGCAGTCTAAAGGAAACGTCCGGCTGGGGCGCAAGCATTACTGGACACTCCAGTATTCTGGGATCCTACAGTTTTCTTCCGCTGGGCGCAGATCTCTGTGCGACCACAATAATCGAAGATAGCTGTTTCAAAATAAACATTGAAGAATGGAAGAGGATGGATCGGAGTCCCGCTACTCATGGCAGCATTTCCATTTTTACCGACGGCTCGAAGTTAGACGGCAGAGTTGTAGGAGGGGTTTATTCACAGGACCTGAACCTCGAGCTCTCCTTCAGACTACCTGATCACTGCAGCGTCTTCCAGGCGGAGGTCTCGGCAACCCTGGACGCTGGGCCCTAGATAAGCAAACGTGGTATCGGAGAAGATATCGTTATTTTCAGCGATAACCAAGCGACCATCAAATCCCTTGGCTCCTACTCGTCCAACTGACGCTCAGCTGTCGACGATCTCTTCAGAAGATGGCCCAACAGAACCGCGTAAACCTCACATGGGTCCCGGGACATAGAGACATTGAGGGAAACTGTAAGGCAGACGAGCTTGCCAGGCAGGGCACTACCAAGCAGGTTCTTCAGGATAAATAGCGCTTAAGTATGCCGTTTTCAATATGCAAACTAATGCTGAAGGAGCACACACTCCGTCAAGCCAACGAAAGATGGCTGCAATCCCCAGAGTGTCGGATATCCAAACAAACATGGCCAAAATTTGATCTTAAAAGGCTAGACCATTGGTGGCCAAAATTCTAACTTCGAATGTACGTGTGTATAGGGGTTATGCATTTTTGGACACCACTGGTCTAGACGCATTTATGCCCTAGCTAAGAGGGAAATCTCCATATTGGTAGGGGTATTAACCGGGTCACTGCCTCATTGGAAGGCACGCAGAAAGGCCGTCGATGCTTAAGGAGTTGCAAAGATGATGAGGAGAAGGAAACGGTGGAACACTTCATCTGTAACGGTCGGCTTTAAGCGGCGCGAGAATGCGGTTTTTAGGAGCTTCCTTCCTGGATAGCCTACGCCAGGTCACGGAGCTAGGTATAAAGGACCTGCGGTGTACTAGCAACACCTTATTTGTGACTTTAATTGCAATAAAACGAAATAATTTAATTGTATTTTTTTTGTCGTTTTGATATTTTTGAATTAATTTCAAAATAATTTAAATGTCAGATATATAAATGTAAACAAAACTGAAACATAGCTGGCAATGCATCAGTTTAAAGTTAAGAATAAATTTTAAAGGGCAGATGAAGTGGCGGATAAATTTATCTGCCCAATAAATTATAGGTAACTTGAGCAAACGGAAATACACTTATCTGCCCGATAAAGTGACCTTTAAAACTAAAGGTAAGATGAGATAACGGGCCTAAGTAACGCAGCCTCAATTTTTATTTTTATTTATTTTAGCTAATATAGTTTTTTAATTCACCTACTTTTTTCTAAGGTGTCCCTTTCTTCAACTTCATCAATTTCGTCTGCATTTTCGTTACTTTCCTTCCATTTTTCAATTAACTTTTTTAAGGTGTCATTTTCTTCACATTCTTCAATTTCTTCTGCTCTTTCGTTACTTTCCTTTCCTTTCCCTTGATTTTCTTTTCTTTTGTCTCCTTTTTTCCCCTTTCATTTTCTTTCCTTTCCTTTTCTTCCTTTCCTTTTATTTCCTTTTACTCTTCTTTCGTTTTCTTTCCTTTTCCTTTATTTTTCTTTCCTTTCTTTTCCTTTTGATTCCTCTCCTGTCATTTCTTATCCTTTTTTACCTTTCCTTTTCTGTTTTTTGTTTTCCTTTCCATTTCTTTCCATTCCTTTCCTATCTTGTGCCTTCATTCCATGTCATTTCTTTTCCCTTCTTTTTCTTTTCTTTCTTTTCCTTTCCTTTTCTTTCCATTGCCTTCTTTTCTTTTGCTCTCCTATTCTTTGCCTTCATTTACAGTTATTTTTTTCCTTTCCTTTACTTTAATTTCCTGTCGTGCCCTTCCTTTCCTTTCCTGGAGTTTGCTTTCGCCGTCCTTTCCCACCCTTTGCCTTCATTTCCAGTCGTTTCTTTTCCCTTTCCTCACTTTCCATTCATTACCTTACTTTCCTTTCCATGCCCTTCCTTTTTCCTGCTGGTTTAGTTTTGAATAAAAATCAATTTTTTTTTTCATATTTTATATGAGTTTCTTTCCTATAGCTGATTTTCCACATATTTCCTTTCATTTTACTTTATTTTATTTCACATTATTTTGTATTACTATTGCTACTTATTTTCTACGATTTTTTATATAAATTTCATTTTCAATTGACACTATTACCAGTGATACTATTACCTGTCGCCATAAAATATTACTCACAACAATGTATAGGAATCAAGTTCTTCCTTTCAAAGTATGTCGTCCATAACACACACGCGTTCGCGATCCAGCCCGCGTTACGGCCGCGCGTTGTGGCCGCGTGTTGCGGTCGCACGTCGCGGGTTCGCGGAGGGCGCCGCCGCGCTGCGGCCCGGCGCGATACCACTTTGCTTGCCATTTCGGTATGGCTTTATTTCGCTTTGCGATTTAACCGAATTGGAAATATCGCCATATGGCCTTATTTCCATTTGGTTTGAGGCGGCCGCCGTGGTGTAGCGGTTAAGTGTTCGACCTTCTACACCAAGTCGTGGCGGTTCGATGCCCGGCAAAAGTAACATAAAAAATTATTAAGAAAAAAAAAATTTTCTAAACGGGGTCGCCCCTCGGCAGTAGTTTGGCAAACTCTCCGGGTGTATTTCTGCCATGAGAAGCTTCTCAGCAAAAAATTCATTTGCTTTGCAAGTGCCGTTCGGAGTCGGCAAAAAACTGTAGGTCCCGCCAACTTGGAGGAAAAACTTAAAAAGCAACACACCACAAGTTGGAAAGAGAAGCTCGGCTAAAAATCTCGTTAGAGGTTATGATAACCTGTTGGTATATCGCCGCCATTACTTTTTTTTTTTTTTTTTTGAGAAATAAAGCCATATGGCGTTATTGCGTATGGCTTCATTGCACCCCACCACATCCCCCTTTACTCCTAGAAAAGTGATAAAAGAGCTTTAACCAAAGCAAAGTGGGAGCACAGACTGGAGAAATGTCCCCTTTTAAGCGGGCTACCCACCTACCAAGAAATGTCAAACTCCATATAAAACAAAACTCAAGAAATGGTCAAGAACTGTTTTCACACGTCAGATTATCTTGAGCCAATACTCAGCTCATAAGAAAAAATACTACAATTTTCTATGGTTGGCAATGCCGCTTTACCTCAAGAAATAAATATGTTCACGGCAAAGGTGAGTAAATATTTCACTAAACATGTTTTATACATTTTTATAAGAGTAATTTGCAAAAGAAATGGAAAATTTGATGAACGTCAAAATTTCTTGACCAGGCAAAAGAAATATATGCTCGATTTTTTCTGTAGGTATTTCTTGGCAGGTGGGTAGCCCGCTTTTCTGCACAAAGTGTAGCATGGGAGCATCCTCGCTCGAGGAGATCTCGCATCAATTTCAACTGGATTATGAATGAATTCCCTGCTAGACAGTGGTGCGACATTCAGTCAGCTTTGTAATGTTGTCTTTGAAAACGTGATAGAAAATAGTGATGTAAATATAAAACAGCTGATATTTATATCATGATTTTCTATCACGTTTTTAAAGGCAACATTCCAAAGCTGACTGAATGTCATACCACTGTCTAGCAGGATTTATGCTTTCTGAGGATTTGTTTACATATTTTAAGAACAAGTACTTATATTCTAAGAAATTTTCTTAAATTACTATGAAAAAGTTCTTTGGAGAGGTTTCAATTAGTGCCCTGCATGAATGGCCAAAAACATACTCACGAATGCAATCACAAAATTTTCCACATGTACACACATACTGAAATAGTGTGAGGACCCGTTGGGTATGAAACAGAGCGAGCCCAACAAACATTTTTAGCTAATCTCAAACGTTCGTTTTCAATTTGAGGCGAAATAACCGTTGAAACATTCTCAACCTAAAAGGCTAATTTTTAACGTGGGATTTCCCCTGATTTTCAAATTGAGAACCGCAGAATTTTCAAACGTTTATCAAACTGAGCGGAGTGGATCGCAATGGAATCCACATGCTCGCATTGAAATATTTATTCAGAGATGCCAATCATGCAAAACAAATACCCATTTTAATAAAAAGCGAGTTTCCATTTATGCAGTTAAATTTTACTTAATACTTTTTTAATTAATATAGTTATATAAACAACATTTGAGAAAAAATTGAGAATAGGTGTTTTCTCAAACGTTTGAGTTTTTGGTGCTCGATGTTTGTTGGGAGCTGACACACAAAATACACAACAGCTTATGAGCATACGCACAAGCAACGATTTAAACCCTTTAGAGCTCGGAATGTATAGCAGTCACAAGTTGTGGTCGCACAACTATCTGTGATCAGCGGAAGAAAACTGTAGGATGCCAAAATACTGGATTGTCCCGTAGTGCTTGCGCCCCAGCCGGACGTTTCCCTTAGATGCGGAGCCGATGCTACTGCTACCCGGTGCCCTTCCAGCTCGAGTGGCAAAATGCCAAGAATGGCCTGGAGTGCTTCGTTGGGCGGTGCGTTAAGCCTATACAGATCATACAAGGTCTGTGGACTGTACCTTACAGATTTAGGTTTGTTGCGTTGCTCAGCGCAGGCCACCATACCACAACTCCAGGTAGCAGGATTGGTCGAATGATTGCAGTGTAGATTCACTTGCATATTTTGGGGATGAGTCCCCATTTTTTGCCAATGGCCGTTTTGCACGTGTAGAGTGCAGTCCACGCTTTCTTCTGGCGCTGAAGAACATTTTCCTTCCAGGTTAGTTTCCTATCCAGAACTGTGCCTAGGAACTTGGCTTTTTCCGCCAAGTTCAGGCGCACGCCATTCAGTTTTGGTAGGTTTAACGGTGGTATCTTATACCGGCTGGCGAAAAGGACTAGTTAGACTTTCCCGGGTTGATGCTCAGCCCGCAGTGCGAGCACCATGAGGAAACCTCTCGCAGTGCTACTTGCATCAAGTCACACAGGGTTTGTGGGAATTTGCCTCTATATACAATAGCTAAATCGTCTGCATATGCCACTACCATGTGCCCCTCGTTGGCTCGGATAAGCTTAAAACCCTTAGTCCCCAGACCGCAAATCCTGGATCTATTGACCCAGAGTTCTTGGATGAGGATCCCATCTACGTCGCCTTTAGAAAGAAGATTGATTAAAGCAGCCGAGGCTGCTTTAGTTTCGTGCAGGTTTATCTGAAGCACCACCAACATGAGAGCGCTCAGACTTCCCTGCCACCGCCGTATCGTCGAGTTCTACCTCGTGTGGAGGCTTTTTTTCAACGACGAGTTGTTCACACCACGATTTGTCGTGGGGGAACCCTACTATATGTGACATTAACAACATTGGTGCGCTCAGGACTAAGTGCTGTTACCTTGACGTTGAGGTCTTCCCGTCCAGCAGGCTGTCTCCCATCGCCGAGCTGTTCACTGCTCCTTCGCCATTTGACGTGGTAGAGACCAGACTTTCCGAGCTGGACACCTCCGACTCCTCTTCCGGCACTGCGATGTCCGAGTCCTCCGGAGCAGCCGAAATAGCAGCACGTTGTGCATTCCCACGGTATACGTGGATCACAATCTGACCCATGCCGCAGTGCACTCGTCCATTGCACCGTTTAAGGGGTTCGAGTGCCTCCTTATTCAAGTTGAAGACCACCTGCCTATCTGGCCCTACCGCATCCTCAACCAGATTGACACTCCAGTCCTGCGTCTGGAGGGACGGATTCATTATCCGCAGCATCGTGAGAATTCTCTCTTTGCACCTTCGTAGACTTCTCCCAGTGTTGCAGCTTCTGCCTTGTACAGTGCAACATTTCTTGCGTCGTCACTCGCGACAATTTTAATCTGTCCCTGGCGCCAACCCGCATCCGTGACCGCCGCCGAACCACCTGGAGACTCCAAATAAACGTCGATGACAGCGTTTTCGAGTGCCTATAAGGATCCTGTCCTTGGTTACATCAGAAAAGCTTGGTTTGCACACTCCGGGGGTGTTTTGATACGAAGTTTTCGTTCATTAGAATAGGTATTATTTTTTTTTTTGTGGGTTGAAAAGACCCCGGGTCTCTGCGGGGCCTATAGGCAGCTACCTATTATGCCTTAGGGTTAATCCGGTACTGCCATCGCGCCAACCCAAAGGTGCGACGAAAACTACAACAAACGTTCGCCATGTGGTTGGCGACCAGCACATAGCTTCTTCAAACTCTAACACCGGAACGAGCGCAGCATCATGTCTTCATTGTAATGCAAACACAACATTTACGCTTGCCCAATTTTCGGTAAGTTAGACGCTACTGCCCGTTTTGCGGCGGTTAAGAAACACCGCGCTTGTCTCAACACTAGGAAAATCAGTTCCGGGACCCTGCCATATGGAAAATCCCTGTATTATCGGGATTCTCCACATAGCAGAATCCCTGGACTGACACTCCTAAACCGACCCCGTTACTCCTCCTCGAACCATTTAGATGACTTGATGAAGGCCATCAGGTCCTTTTTATCCAGCTCCGTGACCTGGCGTAGGCTAACCAGGAAGAGAATGCATTCTCGCGCCACTTAAAGCAGGGCAGTTGCAGATGAGGTGCTCCACCGTTTCCTCCTCCTCATCATCTGTGCAACTCCTACAGCATCGTCGAAAGGGCACACCTAGCCTTTCTGCGCGCCTACCAATAAGGCAGTGTCTGGTTAGTACCACTTTTAATATGGAGATTTCTCTTCTCCTTAGGTCATAAATGAGTCTTGATCTTTTATGATCCAATCTTTCGTTGGCTTGGCGGAGTTTGTACTCTTTCAGCATTAGCTTGCATGTGAAAAATGACATACCTAAGTGCTCTTTATCCCGATGAATCTGCTTGGTCGTGCCCTGCGTGGCAAGTTCGTCTGCACTACAATTTCCCCAATGTCCCTATGTCCCGGGACCCATTTGAGGTTCACGCGGTTCTGCTCGGAATGTTTATTTTAAAACAGCTGTCTCCGACTGTTGTGGTCGCACAACTATCTGTGATCAGCGGAAGAAAACTGTAGGATGCCAAAATGCTGGATTGTCCCTTAGTGCTTGCGCCCCAGCCGGACGTTTCCCTTGGATGCGGAGCCGATGCTGCTGATCCAGCTCGAGTGGCAAAATGCCAAGAATGGCTTGGAGTGCTTCGTTGGGCGGTGCGTTAAGCCTATACAGATCATACAAAATCTGTGGACTTTACCTAACAGATTTTGGTTTGTTGCCTTGCTCAGCGCAGGCCACCATACCACAACTCCATGTAGCATGATTGGTCGATTGCTGTGTGGATCCACTTTCATATTTTGGGGCTGAGTCCCCATTTTTTGCCAATGGCTCTTTTGCACGTGGAGAGTGCAGTACACGCTTTCTTCCGGCGCTGAAGAATATTCTCCTTCCAGATTAGTTTCCTATCCAGAACTGTGCCTAGGAACTTGGCTCTGTCCGCCAAGTTCAGGCACACGCCATTCAGTTTTGGTAGGTTTAACGGTGGTATCTTACACCGGCTGGCGAAAAGGACAAGTTAGACTTTTCCCGGGTTGATGCTCAGCCCGCAGTGCGAGCACCATGAAGAAACCTCACGCAGTGCTACTTGCATCAAGTCACACAGGGTTTGTGGGAATTCGCTCCTATATACAATAGTTAAATCGTCTGCATATGCCACTACCATGTCCCCCTCGTTGGCTCGGATAAGCATAAAACCCTTAGTCCCCAGACCGCAAATACTTGATCTATTGACCCAGAGTTCTTGGATGAGGACCCCATCTACGTCGCCTTTAGAAAGACGACTGATTAAAGAAGCCGAGGCTACTTTAGATTTGTGCAGGTTTATCTGAAGCACCGCCAACATGAGAGCGCTCAGACTTCCCTGTCGTATCGTCGAGTTCTACCTCGTCTGGAGGCTTTTTTTCAACGACGAGTTGTTCAGACCACGATTTGACGTGGCGGAAACACTACTATCTGTGACATTATCAACATTGGTGCACTCAGGACGTTGAGGTCTTCCCGTCCAGCAGGCTGTCTGCCATCGCCGAGCTGTTCACTGCTCCTTCGCCATTTGACGTGCCAGAGACCATACTTTCCGAGTTGGACACCTCCGGAGCAACCGAAATAGTAGCGCGTTGTGCATCGCCACGGTATACGTGGATCACGATCTGACCCATGCCGCAGTGCACTCGTTCATTGCACCGTTTAACAGGCCTCCTTATTCAAGGTGAAGACCACCTGCCTATCAGGCCCTACCGCATCCTCAACCAGATTGACACTCCAGTCCTGCGTCTGGAGGGACGGATTCATTATCCGCAGCATCGTGAGAATTCTCTCAGGCTCTGCAGGGATGGCAGGAATCCATGCCCTTGCCCTGGACCGAGCCGGAATGTCCTTCCCGTCGACGACATCGATTTTTGCACCTTCGTAGACTTCACCCAGTGTTGCAGATTCTGCCTTGTACAGTGCAACATTTCTTGCGTCGTCACTCGCGACAATTTCAATCTGTCGCTGGCGCCAACCCGCATCCGTGACCGCCGCCGAACCACCTGGAGACTCCAAATAAACGTCGATGACAGCGTTTCCGAGTGCCTATAAGGATCCAGCCCTTGGTTACATCAGCAAAGCTTGGTTTTCCCACTCCGGGGGTGTTTTGATGCCGCTTTGGATGGGGTTTTAACTCGACGTCCGATCTCTGGCGTTTGAAAGGGTTTCCGTTTACCCCCTTTGGCACATAACTGCTTTCCTGGAACTCGCTCCAGCATAGCTCTCCTCTGCTGAGGAGTGAACGAAGTTGTTGATTGTTTAAAGTTTTGTTTTGTTGTGTTTCTTCTTGTTCGTACGACCCATCGCCGGACAAGCCCAGCTTACGGTCAAGGAAAGAGTGAGGTAAAAGTATGTCGTCCACCGCGGCAGAGTGCCATACCGCGGTAAGACCATAGATACCCTCTGAGTCGGACCGGTATCAGAGCGGCTCCGTTCGACTACAGCCACGATTTGCCTCCCGGTTACAAACGTCCAATGGGCACGGTATCGCATAACACCCTGGATTGGAAGGGGGGAAATCTTTGTCGCCGCGCCAGAGAGGCCAGGCTACTCTCGTGATGTAGTGCCATGCGCAGCTATGATCTCAAGGGTAGCGTAATTCTGTGGCTGTCGACTTAAGCCCTCGTACCGTGGCAAGGGAAGGGAAAAACACTAAATAAGCCAGTGAAAAAAATTCTCACAGCCAGTGGCGCAGCCAGGGGGTGATTTTAGGGGTTTAAACCACCCCTGAGCTATAAAACTGTATATGTGAAAACTAGTTTTCATGACGTGTTTGCAAAAATTTCGATTGCATGAAAATCGAAAAACGTCAATTCCATAACATGGGCCTAAGTTTTTGGGCCGTTTGCTAAAGGGGGGTGTCACATGTTACATCCATATTGACGCGATCCATGGCTGCTACATCCATACACCTAAGATACAGGGTCATAAGTGTGCACAGGTACGAAAAACCGGTTGACTCCTAACTCAAGATTTTGAGGGTGTCCGGCAGTGGCGTGCCTTCCATATAAGCCGAAAAGCCCGGCTTGCCTAGCTAATCCTCTATGACCTACAATATGTTTCAAAAATGTATCGTAAGAATTTCTTTTTTAACGTTTACATTTGGTTTCACTAACTGCCAATAGCATAAACATATACCTACCGCTCTTCCTGCCACCTGTCGGCTGATAGCATAACAATTAACATGCAAATATTTGAGCGCGTATGATGCCATCTCTTACTTTCTTACTTAAAATAGCCTTGAACCGCCTAGGCGATGATGGCCATCTCGCTTTTACTTATTGGCTTTTACCTGGCTTTCAAATCCCTTACTAAAATCTCTTTGTGAAGCATCTGTTTTTTTGAATTTGGAAGAAATTTTGTATGCAACTACGAAGCCAGCTTCGTGCTGTTGTTACTATAAGCTTTAAAGCCAAACTGGATATGTATACACATATCTACAATGTTAACGTGCAAAGCTCTCTACTCAAAAATTACACTAGTTTACAAATAATTAATTTGAAAAAATACCAAGAGATTCATACATATGGGTGAATTGGCACTGGAATGCTGAGCTGTGAACATATTTTTAAAAAAATTTGGTATGGGCAGGTTTTCGAGATATCGGTAATTTTGTGTTTTTTAGGTATCACTTCATTCAAAAAATCGTTTCGGCAAACGTACAAAAGCGAAGAACGGAAGCAATAGCTTGTTCGAAAGAAAATTAAAATACGATTCTAACGACGTATAAAATGTAGTGATAGGTCAAACCATCGCTGAGCAATAGCTGGCCAAAGTCGAAATTTTGTCGAATTTTTACGATTTTTGAAAAAACTTCGATTTTAAAAATGGTTTTTTTGTACGAAGTTGTGAAAATCAGGATAATTTTTTTCTCCCAAAATTTAATACCAAACACTTTAAGCATAATATTATGCAGATCCGAAAGTCGATAAATATCAGATGCAAAAGTCGATAAATATCTATCCTGAACTCTTCTTCTTCGTCTGAAATGTTATTTGGCAGCAGTATGTGCTTTTGTTGGGGTTATAAAGACTGGGGCTTGCCTTGATTGAAACACGTAGGCACGCCACTGGTGTCCGGCAAATTTCTTGTACGCAGTTCTTCTTATATCATTGAGATCTACCCGAAAAATGCTATCTCGTCCCAGGTTTTTTTTCGCATTGCGCAGTGTAATAGATTCAATGGCAAATAAAAAAAACGGCTCGCCCTTGTTATATAAGACAATATAAAGTAACATTTATTGGCAGGTATCTAAGCTGTGGTTAAATGGTGGGCGGCGAGCAGTTTATTATTATTGTTGTTGCTATATTATATGGTTGAGGGAGTTGGCCGGGGTTGCCGGTTCGAATCCCACCTCAACCAAAGTCCTTTTAATTTTATTTATTTTATTATTTTTATATTCCATCAAGTCTCATGGACTGTGTTTGGTTCTTTTTAATTATTGGTATGTACCATCAAGTCTAGTGGACTGTGTTTTGGTATTGACACTCTGTATGTATTAATTGGGGCGAGCACTTTGGCTCTGAGAATGCATCGTTGGCTATTCTCATTTCCTTAGAAAACCCCTCAAAATTGTTGGTGGTGAGCACTTGGGCTCTGAGGCATTGGCGGCTATTGGCTTACCCCATTTTGCTTGTGAAAAACCACTTGTGTTTTGTTACACCTTATATTTATTATTTGGTGTGTACCATCAAGTCTAGCGGACTGTGTTTTGGTATTGACACTCTGTATGTATTAATTGGGGCGAGCACTTTGGCTCTGAGAATGCATCGTTGGCTATTCTCATTTCCTTAGAAAACCCCTCAAAATTGTTGGTGGTGAGCACTTGGGCTCTGAGGCATTGGCGACATTGGCTTACCTCATTTTACTTATGAAAAACCACTTGTGTTTTGTTACACCTTATATTTATTATTTGGTGTGTACCATCAAGTCTAGCGGACTGTGTTTTGGTATTGACACTCTGTATGTATTAATTGGGGCGAGCACTTTGGCTCTGAGAATGCATCGTTGGCTATTCTCATTTCCTTAGAAAACCCCTCAAAATTGTTGGTGGTGAGCACTTGGGCTCTGAGGCATTGGCGACATTGGCTTACCTCATTTTACTTATGAAAAACCACTTGTGTTTTGTTACACCTTATATTTATTATTTGGTGTGTACCATCAAGTCTAGCGGACTGTGTTTTGGTATTGACACTCTGTATGTATTAATTGGGGCGAGCACTTTGGCTCTGAGAATGCATCGTTGGCTATTCTCATTTCCTTAGAAAACCCCTCAAAATTGTTGGTGGTGAGCACTTGGGCTCTGAGGCATTGGCGACATTGGCTTACCTCATTTTACTTATGAAAAACCACTTGTGTTTTGTTACACCTTATATTTATTATTTGGTGGTGAGCACTTGGGCTCTGAGGCGTTGGCGGCTATTGGCTTACCCCATTTTGCTTGTGAAAAACCACATTTTGTGACTGCGACTATAAGCTATGTATTCCGAATATTCCATAAATTATCTGCGAATTACAATAATATGTAATGCAGATGAAATAAACGAAACCATGTTATGTATATTAGACTGGGCCAAAAATTCCAAATTTCGTTTTTTTTCCAAAATTATATTGATTTTCTTTTTAAGAAAGGTGAAAAAAATTACTGTAATTTTTGCATATTAAAGTCTAGAGGTCTATCATCGCTAGTTTAGATTGTACAGACTTAACCTCCAATTTGGTATAAAAACGACAAATCGTGGTTGAAAAACACCATTTACCGGAACATATTTTTGTAGGAAATAGAACCCTACAAAAGCTACCTAGACTGAAATTTTCTCAGAATTTCCGATTTTGGTTTGAAAATTTTCGAAACATGAAAAAATCAACATCGAATAAAGCTAGATGCATATTCTTAAGGGAAATTGGATGCTGAATCCGAATTCGATATCCGAATTTAACAACGGGCCGGAGGTTGGGCCCTAACCGTGCACAAAAGTCCAATATTATTTTGTGAAGGTTAGTGAAGAACTGCGACCTGTTAAGCTACTTCTGATCACGGATTTGGATTTAGCTCGCCAAAATACATGAAAATTAATGTATTGAGGTCATAGATCCGTCAACTTTTTGTTTTTTTTGTGGCTGCGCCATTTGAAGACTGTAGAACTACACCCCCGCTGAGAAAGCCCATATTAAGCAAAAATATGGTTGAACGTATATGAGAAATTATATTTTTTTGTTATAATATTGATCATATAATGATAATTATCATAATATTAATCATGTAAAATATCTATAAACAAAACTTAGTAAAAAAATTGGATCAAAACCTCAAAAAAGACGGAAATATGATTTTTTTTAATTTAATACTAAATAAGTTTTGAAAAAGTAACTTTACAAAAAAAAAGTTGTTTAACCTTTTTTGTAGGCCACTCAATTTTCTTTAAGAACCTGTATATATCTTTGTTGTACATGGATGTTTGCATTTTTGCCAATTTTTGAAAGAAAAAAGGGGAAATCAAAAAACATGCTAATTTTTGAAGCTAGAATACTAGAAAACGGCTAGTCTGAGAAAATTTTGGTCAATGCAAATTTTGTGGGGAATTCGATTTCCTTCAAAAATATGTTCAGGTAAATGGTGCTTTAAAATAATGGTTTGCCGTTTTTATACGAAATATGAGGTAAAGTCTGTAAAATCTAAGCTAGCGATGGATAGACCTCTAAAATTTAATTTAAAAATCTGAACAAATATCTTAAAAAGAAAATCAATATAATTTTTGAAAAGAACGAAATTTGTGTATAATTATCTTTTTTAAATGCTTTCTTTTCGCTACTCCTGCCTGGTGCTATAAAATATTTTTTTAAATAATTGTGCGAGGAAAATATTTAAAAGAAAAAAATTAAAAACCACCCCTAACATTTTCTTCTGGCTGCGCCCCTGCTCACAGCTAATGTCGCTAAACGCGATACTTAACCGTATTAAATCCCTATCGCCTGGATTAACTAATATGATTTTTAAATGAAACAAACCGTTTTTGTCCTGGGGTCTGTTCGATAACTCCACAACATAGGCAAAGAGCGTACACCTAGTAACGCTACATGACACGACGATATGCTGCTGTCACTACCCTGCAGTCAAATTCCGAACTACTCAGCAAACATACTAGTTCATTGACTAACCATTTTGTGGCATATGCATACCAGTTCATTGTTGATTAGTTTTAAAACCAGTCAATGCCTAGTTTGGCATCGAAAATTCTAGTTCATTGACTATACATTTTGTGGTGTATTTATACTAGTTCATTGCTGATTAGCTTCAAACCAGTTAAGGCCAAACTACTCAGCAAACAATATAGTTCAATGACTATACATTTTGTGGTGTATTCATACTAGTTCACTTCTGATCACCTTTAAACCAGTCAAGGCCAAACTACTCAGCAAACAATATAGTTCAATGACTAAACATTTTTAAAAAGCGAAAACACGAGCTTTTAAAGAATATTGCACTAAAAAGGTAAAAATAGTTTAAATAAAAAACGAAGATTATGGAACAAAGCGGACCACGCTTTTTCCACAATACTACTGTGTAGGGTTTTTAAAATTATTTTCAAATTTTTAGTTCAATACTCTCTAAAAGCGTGAGTTTTAGTTTTTTTAAACTATATTTATTTTTTACTTTTTAGGCAAATGTCCTATAAAATTATCGATAAATATATCGAAAAATACAGCAGTCCAAACGAAACCTCTGGACTTCCACTTTCGTTTGATACCCATATTGTTAGAAAATTTTAAGGCATTTGGCCTCAGATTTTGACAATAACTCAGTTATCGATAAATTTATCGAAATATATCGAAGTCCAAATGAAACCTGGGGCCTTTCCCTTTCGTTTGATACCCATATTGTAGGGAATTTTTTAGGTTTTTGGGCAATCATATTTTGACCGATAACTCAGTTATCGATAAATTTATCGAAATATATCGAAATCCAAATGAGACCTGGGGCCTTCACCTTTCGTTTGATACCCATATTGTAGGGCATTTTTTAGGTTTTTGGGCAATTATATTTTGACCGATAACTCAGTTATCGATAAATTTATCGAAATATGTCGATGTCCAAGTGAAACCTGGGGCCCTCACCTTTCGTTTGATACCCATATTGTGGGGAATTTTCAAGGTTTTTGGGCAATCATATTTTGACCGATAACTCAGTTATCGATAAATATATCGTAGTCCAAATGAGACCTGGGTCCTCCACCTTTCGTTTGATACTCATATTGTAGGGAATTTTTCAGGTTTTTGGGCAATCATATTTTGACCGATAACTCAGTTATCGAAATATTTATCGAAATATGTCGATGTCCAAATGAAACCTGGGGCCTTCACCTTTCGTTTGATACGTATTCTGTAGGGAATTTTTTAGGTTTTTGGGCAATCATATTTTGACCGATAACTCAGTTATCGATAAATTTATCGAAATATGTCGATGTCCAAATGAAACCTGGAGCCTTCACCTTTCGTTTGATACCCATATTGTCGGGAAATTTTAAGGTTTTCGGGCAACCATATTTTTACCGATAACGCAGTTATCGATAAATTTATCGAAATATGTCGATGTCCATGTGAAACCTGGGGCCTTCATCTTTCGTTTGATACACATATTGTAGGGATTTTTTTAGGTTTTTGGGCAATCATATTTTGACCGATAACTCAGTTATCGATAAATTTATCGAAATATATCGAAGTCCAAATGAAACCAGGGGCCTTCCCCTTTCGTTTGATACCAATATTGTAGGGAAATTTTAAGGTTTTCGGGCCACTGGGGCTTAAACCCAACGAGAGTTACATACATACAAGCAAGCAAACAAACAGACATACAAGTGAACCTAATAAAAGCGTGGTAAAAAGGCACTGGTAAAATCTACAATCTCGTGCTGTTATCCTGAAGTTGACCAAATTTTGGTTGTTTGAACGGTATTTTTTGTTGAAGTAACTGTATTCAGATCTTTTATGATCCCTCTATATCTTTTATAATCCCATTTTGGCCAGGTTTGTTTGAATGTCCGGCACCCTTGGAGAGGAGAGAAATCTCCATATTAATAGGTGTTCTAACTAGGCACTGCTTTATTGGTAGGCATGCAGAAGGTGTGCCCTACCGACGATGATGTAGGAGCTGTAAAGATGACGAGGAAGAGGAAACGGTGAAGCACCTCATCTGCAACTGCCCGGTCTTAAGCGGCGCGAGAACGCGCTTTTTGCGAGTTCCCTTCCTGGATAGCCTAAACCAGACCGCTGAACTGGACATAAAGGACTTGACGGCCTTCATAAAGTCATTTAAGTGGTTCAAGGAGGAGTAACGGTGTCGGTTTAGGAGTGTCAGTCCCGGGATACTACTATGTGGAAAATCCCAACAAAAATCAAAGAAGCACACTATAAGTTGGACGAGAAGTTCGGCAAAAGTCTCGTTTGAGGTTATGACAACCTGTTGGTATATAACCGCCATTTTTTTTACGTTGCGGCATAAACTTGAGTATATTGACAACAACAATATAAATTGACTCTAACAATGCTCCTTTAACTCGAGTGTATAGCCCAGCATGAAAGCAGTCTTACTTTGACTCTTTTTGATGTAAAAATAAGACTTACTTTTATCTATATATACATATGTGGGACCGGAACTCCGCAGTGGACGACAAACTTAACCTTGAGTAACCTTAATTTACCTTACCTAAAAATACAACTCCAAAGCCCCAATTACATAAAACTTTGACAAATGCGCGTCTCGTTTTTGAGCATTTGCAAAAATTTCGCTTCGCTTTACGTTTAAAAAACTTTGAATGAAAGTGGATCCTACAAAGTTGAATACAATATATAATCAAACTTGACGAACGCGGAATTTGAAAGGAGCCATTGCAAGTTGAATTCAATAATTAAATTAAAAATACAATAAACAACATAATTTAAAAAATATAGAAAAAAAAAACTTGTGTCAACTTTACCGAGAATCGAACTCAGAGCCTTTAGCTCATTTTTGGCTGTGTATGAACTAGTATATAAACTGGTATAATGCTGATGCAGAGGCTGACTAGTATACCAATTGGTATGGTGCTGATGCAGAAGAGGACAATTGCTTTTCTTTTTCTCTTGTAACTTCTTCTTTTTTACCTTGTAATTCACAGATGCTTTTTCGTGTTTGGGTAAATACAAATAGTCGCTGCTTTCTAAAGAATAAACTGGTATATTGCTGATGTAGAGGCTGACTATGATACTGGTGCATAGACCGACTAGTATACCAACTGGAATGAATGTCAAATTCGTGGACTAGTATGACAAGTGGTACGATCTGAATGGGCATAATGATTAGTATGTCCTGCCGCATAGACTGAGCAATATGTCAACTGGTATGATTCTGATGTACAAATGAACTAGTACGACAACTGGTAAGATTCTGATGCATATATGAACTAGTATGTCAAATGGTATATTTCTGATGCATATTTGAACTAGTATGTCAACTGATAAGAATATGATGCATAAATGAACTGGTATGAGTCTGATGCATAAATGAACTACTATACCAACTGGTATGATTCCGACGCATATATGAACTAGTATGACAACTGGTATGATTCCGATGGTTTTTTTAACTAGTCTGTCAATTGGTATGATTCTGATGCATATATGAACTAGTCTGTCAACTGGTATGATTCTGATGCATATAATAAGTAGTCTGTCAACAGGTATAATTCTGATGCATATATGAACTAGTCTGCCGACTGGTATGATTCCGATGCATATATGAACTAGTCTGTCAACTGGTATGATTCTGATGCATATATGAAATAGTCTTTCAACTCGTATGATTCTGATGTATATATGAACTAGTCTGCCAACTGGTATGATTCTGATGTATATGTGAACTATTCTTTCAACTGGTACGATCCTGACGCATATACGAACTAGTATCTTAAATGGTATGATACTGATGTATATAATAACAAGTATATCAACTGGTATATTCCTGATGCAGAGGCTGGCTAGTCAGCCAATTGGTATGGTGCTGATGCAGAAGAGGACAATTGCTTTTCTTTTTCTCTTGTAACTGCCCTGCAGTCAACTTAATTAGTTTTATACTAATCAAATACCAGTCAGCCAGGCGGCCTCGACTAGTTCGAGTTCTGTAATTTTTCCATATTAGCAACTGGTATTTTTAACACGGTGATGTCCTACGAGATGGCAATTGTCCTTCTCTGCATCAGCACCATACCAATTGGCTGACTAGTCAGCCTCTGTATCAGGAATATACCAGTTGATATACTTGTTATTATACACATCAGTATCATACCATTTAAGATACTAGTTCGTATATACGTCAGGATCGTACCAGTTGAAAGAATAGTTCATATATACATCAGAATCATATCAGTTGGCAGACTAGTTCATATATACATCAGAATCATACCAGTTGAAAGACTAGTTCATATATACATCATAATCATACCAGTTGACAGACTAGTTCATATATACATCGGAATCATACCAGTTGTCATACTAGTTCATATATGTGTCAGAATCATACCAGTTGATATAGTAGTACATTTATGCATCAGAATCATACCAGTTGACATACCAGTTCATTTATGCATCATAATCATATCAGTTGACATACTAGTTCATATATGCATCAGAATCTTACCAGTTGATATACTAGTTCATATATACATCATATGCCCATTCAGATCGTACCACTTGTCATACTAGTCCACGAATTTGACATTCATTCCAGTTGGTATACTAGTCGGTCTATGCACCAGTATCAGAGTCAGCCTTTACATCAGCAATATACCAGTTTATTCTTTAAAAAGCAGCGACTATTTGTATTTACCCAAACACAAAAAAGCATCTGTGAATTACAAGGTAAAAAATAAGCAGTTACAAGAGAAAAAGAAAAGCAATTGTTCTCTTCTGCATCAGCACCATACCAATTGGTATACTAGTCAGCCTCTGCATCAGCATTATATCAGTTGATATACTAGTTCATACACATCCAAAAATGAGCTAAAGGCTCTGAGTTCGATTCTCGGTAAAGTTAACACAAGTTTTGTTTTTTTCTATATTTTTTAAATTATGTTGTTTATTGTATTTTTAATTTAATTATTGAATTCAACTTGCAATGGCTCCTTTCAAATTCCGCGTTCGTCAAGTTTGATTATATAGGTGAAGGCCCAATTGCATACAACTTTGTAGGATCCACTTTCATACAAAGTTTTTTAAACGTAAAGCGAAGCGAAATTTTTGCAAATGCTCAAAAACGAGGTGCGCGTTTGTCAAAGTTTTATGTAAATGGGGCTTTGGAGTTGTATTTTTAGGTAAGGAAAATTAAGGTTACTTAAGGTTAAGTTAGTCGTCCACTGCGGAGTTCCGGTCCCACATATGTATATAGAGATAAAAGTAAGTCTTATTTTTACATCAAAAAGAGTCAAAGTAAGACTGCTTTCATGCTGGGCCATAATGTCGAGTGAAAGGAGCATTGTTAGAGGTAATTTATATTGTTGTTGTCAATATACTCATATTTATGCCGCAACGTAAAAAAATGGCGGTTATATAATAACAGGTTGTCATAACCTCTAACGACACTTTTGCCGAACTTCTCTTCCAACTTATAGTGTGCTGCTTTGGTTTTTTCTTACAAGTTGGAGGGACCTAGTTTTTTTTTTTTAATTTACAAATCTGTGACTGTTCAAACAGTTGAATGCAGTGGAAAATCCCTGAGTTGTTGGGATTTTCCACATAGCAGAATCCCGGGACTGACACTCCTAAACCGACACCGTTACTCCTCCTCGAACCATTTAGATGACTTTATGAAGGCCATCAAGTCCTTTATGTCCAGTTCAGCGTTCTGGTTTAGGCTATCCAGGAAGGGAACACCCAAAAAGCGCGTTCTCGCGCCGCTTAAGGCCGGGCAGTTGCAGATGAGGTGCTTCACCGTTTCCTCTTTCCCATCATCTTTGCAGCTCCCACAGCATCGTCGATAGGGCACACCTAGCCTTTCTGCGTGCCTGCCAATAATGCAGTGCCCAGTTAGAACACCTATTAATATGGAGATTTCTCTCCTTCTTAGGGCGTGAATGCCTCTAGATCTTTTATGATCCCACTTCGGCCAGGTTTGTTTGGATGTCCGGCACCTTGGGGATTGTTGCCACCTTTGTTGGCTTGACGGAGTGCGTACTCCTTCAGCATTAGCTTGCATATGCCGTTTGCCGAAGGAGTTGCTGAAGGAGTACACACTCCGTCAAGCCAACGAAAGGTGGCAACAATCCCCAGGGTGCCGGACATCCAAACAAACCTGGCCAAAATGGGATCATAAAAGATCTAGAGGGATCATAGTTCAACAAGAATTACCGTTCAAACAACCGAAATTTGGTCGACTCCAGGATAACAGCACGAGATTGTTGATTTTACCAGTGCCTTTTTTCTGTGTATATACATAAGAAATATAGCAGTTGACATACTAGATCATATATACCGCAGCATCATATTTGTATTTACCCAAACACGAAACAGCATCTGTGAATTACAAGAGAAAAAAAGAAGCAAACCAAAAATTTCAAATAGTGTTTGCATAGTACCATGTACTACAATAGATCGTACTAACGGTGTAATAAGGCCTTATAATAATAATGTAGTATGAAATGGAATTTTTCTAAAATGGATTAGACTTTTTCTGACTACACCTTTTTCAGTTTATATTCAGAAAATTACAATTCTTATTTAGAATTTCCATTTGATATTCAGAAAAATACAATTGAAATTCAGAAAATTACAATTGATATTCAGAAAACTTTCTGAATATAAACTGAAAAAGGTGTAGTATGATTTCAACCCGAGATTCATACATACTTGCATACTAGTACGAACAAGGATTTTTCTGACTAGTACGATTTCGCCCAGCAAATTATAGTTTTATACTAGTATGTTTTCTGATTAGATTGGCATTGATTAGCAAAGAACTAGTATAAAAACATCCATAAAATGTATAGTAAACGAGCTAGGGGTCTGCTGAGTAGTTTGGAAGTGATTAGTTTGAAGGTAGTCAGAAATTAACTAGTATGAATACACCATAAAATGTATAGTCAATGAACTAGAATTTTCGCTGAGTAGTTTGTCATTGAATGGTTTAAAACTAATCAACAATGAACTGGTATGAATACACCACAAAAAGTATAGTCAATGAACTATATTGTTTGCTGAGTAGTTCGACGTTGACTGGTTTAAAGGTGATCAGAGGTGAACTAGTATGAATACACCACAAAATGTTTAGTCGAAGAACTATAATGTTGCTTAGTAGTTTGGCATTGACTGGTTTAAAGGTGATCAGAAATGAACTAGTATGAACACACCACAAAATGTATAGTCAGTGAACTATATTGTTTGCTGAGTAGTTCGACATTGACTGGTTTAAAGGTGATCAGAGGTGAACTAGTATGAATACACCACAAAATGTATAGTCAATGAACTATATTGTTTGCTGAGTAGTTTGGCCTTGACTGGTTTGAAGCTAATCAGCAATGAACTAGTATAAATACACCACAAAATGTATAGTCAATGAACTATATTGTTTGCTGAGTAGTTGGACATTGACTGGTTTAAAGGTGATCAGAAATGAACTAGTAAGAATACACCACAAAATATATAGTCAATGAACTATATTGTTTGCTGAGTAGTTTGGTCTGAACTGGTTTGAAGCTATTCCGCAATGAACTAGTATAAATACACCACAAAATGTATAGTCAATGAACTATATTGTTTGCTGAGTAGTTAGACATTGAATGGTTTAAAGGTGATCAGAAATGAATTAGTATGAATACACCACAAAATGTATAGTCAATTAACGATATTGCTTGCTGAGTAGTTTGGCATTGACTGGTTTAACGCTAATCAGCAATGAACTAGTATGCATATGCCACAAAATGGTTAGTCAATGAACTAGAATTTTCGCTGAGTAGTTTGGCATTGACTGGTTTTAAAACTAATCAACAATGAACTGGTATGCATATGCCACAAAATGGTTAGTCAATGAACTAGTATGTTTGCTGAGTAGTGCGGAATTTGTCTGCAGGGTGCTTCTTTTTTACCTTGTAATTCACAGATGCTTTTTCGTGTTTGGGTAAATACAAATAGTCGCTGCTTTCTAAAGAATAAACTGGTATATTGCTGATGTAGAGGCTGACTATGATACTGGTGCATAGACCGACTAGTATACCAACTGGAATGAATGTCAAATTCGTGGACTAGTATGACAAGTGGTACGATCTGAATGGGCATAATGATTAGTATGTCCTGCCGCATAGACTGAGCAGTATGTCAACTGGTATGATTCTGATGTATATATGAACTAGTATATCATCTGGTAAGATTCTGATGCATATATGAACTAGTATGTCAAATGGTATATTTCTGATGCAAATTTGAAATAGTATGTCAACTGATATGATTATGATGCATAAGTGAACTGGTATGTGAACTGGTATGATTCTGGTGCATTAATGAACTACTATATCAACTGGTATGATTCTGACGCATATATGAACTAGTATGACAACTGGTAAATTCCGATGATTTTTTTAACTAGTCTGTTAATTGGTATGATTCTGATGCATATATGAACTAGTCTGTCAACTGGTGTGATTCTGATGCATATATGAACTAGTCTGCCA
This sequence comes from Campiglossa producta, assembly GCA_964058755.1. Classification (NCBI taxonomy): domain Eukaryota; kingdom Metazoa; phylum Arthropoda; class Insecta; order Diptera; family Tephritidae; genus Campiglossa; species Campiglossa producta. The sequence goes on from CAXKVI010000001.1 coordinate 111,731,942, forward strand.
ACTGTTATGATTCTGATGCATATATGAACTAGTCTGTCAACTGGTATGATTATGATGCATATATGAACTAGTCTTTCAACTAGTATGCTTCTGATGTATATATGAACTAGTCTGCCAACTGGTATTATTCTGATGTATATATGAACTAGTCTGTCAACTGGTACGATCCTGACGTATATACGAACTAGTATCTTAAATGGTATGATACTGATGTGTATAATAACAAGTATATCAACTTGTATATTCCTGATGCAGAGGCTGACTAGTCAGCCAATTGGTATGGTGCTGATGCAGAGAAGGACAATTGCCATCTCGTAGGACATCGCCGTGTTAAAAATACCAGTTGCTAATATGGAAAAATTACAGAACTCGAACTAGTTGAGGCGCCTGGCTGACTGGTATTTGATTAGTATAAAACTAGTTAAGTTGACTGCAGGGTAGGTATACGATACTCGATAAAACTAATAGCGGCGATATACCAACGGCTGCTTTGTTTTTCTTTCTTAACGTCAAAAGCTCTGCTGCAGTGATCGTATCGTCAACTAGCAATGAGTCAAAAGCTGCTTTCGCTTTCGTCCAAATGGTTCTGCACTCCTCTTCCTGAAGTTTCAGGGAAAATATGGAGTGGTCGCTTGGGGCTATGGCCATGAAACCCTTTTCGAACTCTTGCACTGAGTCAGCCAAGCGAGTGTACGCCTCCATATTAAGCTGTGCAAAATAAAATTAAAAAAAGAGAAATAAAAACAACAAGAATAAAAACTACACGGAAAACTTCTCTTTTCCGAACTATAAAATAGCACAGAGTCAAAATCTGTACAAAACAACCCAATATGGACGTGTAAAACAAACGCCTGCCAACAAACCAACCAAACCAAATATAAGGTCGCAGAAAATAAAAATAATCGTGATTTAAAGTTTTAATTTTTTAATAATTTATTTGAGCCACCCTAATAGAGTGCTATAAAAACGTTTATACGAGGTGTGTTCAAAAAGTATCGCGAATTTTGAATTTTCGCTGGTTACGTATATTCGAATTTCGAATTTTTTGTGGCGTTATGTTGGTACTCATGTCTCTCACTTATGCCGACAAGCTCGGCCATCATCGGGTTTCAAAAACTACCAAAAATCGCGTGACGTCGTATATGCACGACCCCTAAAGCGGGGAAGGTGTCTCATTAGGAGCCCAAGGGCTTTAGGCCGATCAGTCTCTCATCCTTTGTGCTCAAAACCTTCGAGAGGATAATAAATGACTACCTCTCCTCTACTATTGATAGCAACCATATCTCTAGCTATCAGCATGCATACACCTCAGGGAAATCTACAGAAACTGCGCTTCACAGCCTCGTTTCTGTTATTGAAAAATAGCTGTATGAAAAGGAGTACTGTCTTGTGGCCTTTTTAGATATTGAAGGAGCCTTCAACAACATAACCCCTGATGCTATAAACACCGCTTTAACAAGTGTGGGCATAAGCAGGTCTGTTATTGGACTTATTGATCAACTACTAAGCAGTAGACGAATAGTTTCATCACTGGGCTCGGTTGACTTATCACGCTATGTCACAAGGGGAACGCCTCAGGGTGGTGTTCTCTCACCGCTTCTATGGAACCTCACTGTCAACTCGATGCTGCCAGGCACAAGCTGGGGGGCGAAAAGGTAGTGGCATATGCAGACGACTTAGCTATAGTATATAGGGGCAAATTCCCACAAACCCTGTGCGACTTGATGCAAGTAGCACTGCGAGAGGTCTCCTCCGGGAAAAGTAGAACTGGTTATTTTCACCAACCGCTATAAGATACCACCGTTAATACTTCCAAAACTGAATGACGTGCGCCTGAACTTGGCTGACAAAGCCAAGTTCTTAGGCACAGTTCTGGATAGGAAACTAACCTCGAAGGAGAACGTTTTTCAGCGCCAGAAGAAAGCGTGTATTGCACTCTACACTTGCAAAAGAGCCATTGGAAAAAAATGGGGGCTCAGCCCCAAAATATGCAAATGGATCTACACTCAACCAATCATGCTCTATGGAAATGTGGTATGGTGGCCTGCGCTGAGCAAGGAAACAAACTTTAATCTGTTAGGTAAAGTATACAGATCTTGCATGATCTGTATAAGCGGTGCGTTAAGAACAACGCCCAATGAAGCACTCCAAGCTATTCTTGGCATTTTGCCACTCGATCTGGAAGCGCACCGGGTAGCAGCAGCATCGGCTCGGCGTCTAAGGGAAACGTCCGGCTGGGGCGCAAGCACTACTAGACACGCCAGTATTTTGGGATCCTATAGCTTTCTTCCGCTGCGCACAGATCGCTGTGAGACCACAACAGTCGGAGATAGCGGTTTTAAAATAAACATTCCCAGCAGGGAAGAATGGGAGAGCACGAATCGGCGGCCACATGCAAGGTAATGCTGAAGGAGTGCATACTCCGCCAAGCCAACGAAAGATGGCTGCAATCTCCAGGATATCCAAAGAAACCTGGCCGAAATGGGATCATAAAAGATCAAGACAAATTTATGCCCTAAGGAGAAGAGAAATCTCAATATTAATATGCGTATTAACTGGGCACTGCCTAATTGGTAGGCACGCAGAAAGGCTAGGTGTGCCCTACCGACGATGCTTTAGGGGTTGCAAGGATGATGAGGAGGAGGAAACGGTGGAGCAGCTTATCTGCAACTTCCTGGCTTTAAGTGGCGCGAAAATGCGCTTCTTGGGAGTTCCCTTCCTGGTTAGCCTACGCCAGGTCACTGAGCTGGACATAAAGGACCTGATGGCCTTCATCAAGTTATCTAAATGGTTCGAGGAAGAGTAACGGTGTCGGTTTAGGAACGTCAGTCCCGGGATTATGCTATGTGGAGAATCCCGATAATACCGGGATTTTCCATATGGCAGGGTCCCGGAACTGACTTTCCTAGTGTTAGTGGTATCACATCGAGCCTTTTAATACTGGCCTAGGTGTGTCTCTGCGGCAGCCACTTGAACCTAACCTAACGCTAGCGGCTCGACGTTCGATAAAGGTCATCAACTCCTCTAACTTCGGAAAGTTGTTATTCTTCAGACTCATTCCCCATTCTGTTCGCGTTACCGGGGGGAGCTTTGGCAATATTATTGGTACCGCTATTGCATCCTAATGATTTACAGGCACATTCAATACCTCCAGTTCTCTGAATGAATTCCGTACGAAAACTAGAATGCTGATAAGCGCCCCAAGAGATTTCTGAGGCTGCGCCGGTAAATTAAGCACCGGCTGAAAATGGGTCTCTGACAAAATACGGGGGTTATCGTATCGTCGTTTTAATTCGCTCCATACCTCTATGTAACCACCTGTGTATAATCCTCCAATGAGCGGTACCTTGTCTGCTTTGACATACTGTCGTAGTTTACCAAGTTTATTAGTGGGATCCAAGTCTTGTCGATTGTGAACAAGCGTTTGGGACATGTCTTTAAAAGCAAGCCAATTTGTGGTTTCACCGTCGAAATTGGGTATTTACAATGGATCCAAACGCATATCGGGAGCATGACTATACCCATAGGTGGTCATCCTTGGTTGTTGCGACATTTTTCGCTTTAATTTAATGCAAATCTTGTTAAAAACTTCTTCAGTAGTTGCGAGCAACTCATCGTGCCCTGAAATTTCACCCTCTTGGGCGACCGCTATCAACGCTAGGTGGTTATCCAAAAAACGAGCAAAATCCTGCCGTGCACTTGGCAGCAGCTGATCACTTTCAACGTGGACTGGATTGTACGTATCCCCTTCAATTTGAGTCCAAATACGCATAAGGGATGTACGCGATGACGTACGCAAACTTAATTCCGACATTTCCGCGATCAAATTCCTCATAGGAGGCACCAAAAATGTTTAGGAATGAACTAAACACTCAGAACACAATTGTTAATTTTAATGCAATGTGGGAAGAAGGACGGCCATAACTTCGGTAAATGTATTGATTAATATTTAAATTTTCACATTTCTTTGTGTGTTTAAAACCTGAAAAACCCGATTTTTTAAAACTTACAAATTTCGAGATAATAATTTATCTATAAGGAGGTGGTTTTTTTGGCCGATGTATGGGTTAGTTTCTTCTGGGATATGTACCCTTAATTTCTGAAAAAAATTGAGTAGTCTACTTAAAACAGTGAAAACGCTAAAATATCCAAAAATGCTTAAGCAAATGAACTCTCAGAATCTTAGGAGATCGCGCTTATTTGCGATTCTGCACATGAATTTCAGTTTTCGCTTAATCTCCATCTCCTAAAAACTGTAAATTCATTTTGCCAAATTTCAGCGACTTTCGCGATTCTAATGAAAGAAAATGTTTGGTTCATTTTTAGACCAAAAAAAAAATGCTTTTGAAATTTTGTATGCCAAGTTCACGCAGAATACAACTTATCGAAAAACGACGCTTTAAGAAAGTTCTACAGTTCATGAAAAGAAGAAAAAAAGTTTTGCAAATTTGGACCCAAAAACCGATTTTGAAAATTGACCCGAAAACCGAATATTTTCAAAAATGTTCCCAAACCGGGAATTTAAGGAATGTTCTGGAGTTCCTGAAAAGAAAAAAAAGTTCTGCAAATTTAGACCTAAAAAACCGATTTTTAAAATTGGTCCGAAAACTGAAAATTTCAAAAATGTTCAGAACCGGGAATTTAGCATTCAAAAAGTTCTGGAGTTCCTGAAAAGAAGAAAAAAAGTTCAGCAAATTTGGACCTAAAACCCGTTTTTTAGATTTGGCCTGAAAACTGAAAATTTCTAAAAAGTTCCAAATTTGCAGAACTTTTTTTCTTCGTTTCAGGAACTCCAGAACTTTTTGAATGCTAGCCAGAACAGTTTTTAAATTCCCAGTTTTGAACATTTTTGAAATTTTAAATTTTCGGGCCAAATTTAAAAATCGGTTTTAAGTCCAAATTTGCAGAACTTGTTTTCTTCTTTTCAGGAACTCCAGAACTTTTTGAATGGTACCCAGAACATTTTTAAATCCTCGGTTCTGAACATTTTTGAAATTTTAAGTTTTCAGGCCAAATTTAAAAAACGGTTTTTAGTCCGAATTTGCAGAACTTTTTAGCTTCGTTTCAGGAACTCAATATGTTCAATGTTACTACCAAGAACAGTTTTTAAATTCCAGGTTCTTAACATTTTTGTTATTTTCAGTTTTCAGGCCAAATTTAAAAACGGTTTTTAGTTCCAAATTCGCAGAACTTTTTTTCTTCGATTCAGGAACTCCAGAACTTTTTGAATGCTAGCCAGAACAGTTTTTAAATTCCCAGTTTTGAACATTTTTGAAATTTTCAGTTTTCAGGCCAAATTTAAAAAACGGTTTTTAGGCCAAATTTGCAGAACTTTTTTTCTTCTTCTCAGGAACTCCAGAACTTTTTGAATGCTACCCAGAACAGTTTTTAAATTCCCGGTTCTGAACATTTTTGAAATTTTCAGTTTTCGGACCAATTTAAAAAATCGGTTTTTTAGGTTCAAATTTGCAGAACTTTTTTTCTTCAGGAACTCCAGAACTTTTTGAACAGTTTTAAATTCCCGGTTTTCAGCATTTTTGAAATTTTCAGTTTTCGGACCAATTTAAAAAATCGGTTTTTTAGCTCCAAATTTGCAAAACTTGTTTTCTTCTTTTCAGGAACTCCAGAACTTTTTGAATGCTACCCAGAAAAGTTTTTAAATTCCCGGTTCTGAACATTTTCGAAATTTTCAGTTTTCGGACCAATTTTAAAAATCGGTTTATTGGGTCCAAATTTGCAGAACTTTTTTTCTTCTTTTCAGGAACTCCAGAACTTTTTGAATGCTACCCAGAACAGTTTTTAAATTCCCGGTTCTGAACATTTTTGAAATTTTCAGTTTTCGGACCAATTTAAAAAATCGGTTTTTTCGGTTCAAATTTGCAGAACTTTTTTTCTTCTTTTCAGGAACTCCAGAACTTTTTGAATGCTAAATTCGCGGTTCTGAACATTTTTGAAATTTTCAGTTTTCGGACCAATTTTAAAAATCCGCTTATTGGGTCCAAATTTGCAGAACTTTTTTTCTTCTTTTCAGGAACTCCAGAACTTTTTGAATGCTAAATTCGCGGTTCTGAACATTTTTGAAATTTTCAGTTTTCGGACCAATTTTAAAAATCGGTTTTTTAGGTTTAAATTTGCAGAACTTTTTTTCTTCTTTTCAGGAACTCCAGAACTTTTTTAATGCTACCCAGAACAGTTTTTAAATTTAATTTAAATTCCCGTTTTCAACATTTTGGAAATTTTCAGTTTTCAGGCCAAATTTAAAAAACGGGTTTTTAGGTCCAAATTTGCAGGTTTTTTCTTCTTTTCAGGAACTCCAGATTTTTTTGTATGCTAGCCAGAACAGTTTTTAAGTTCCCGGTTTTGAACATATTCGAAATTTTCAGTTTTCGGACCAATTTTAAAAATCGGTTTTTGGGTCCTAATTTGCAGAACTTTTTTTCTTCTCCTCAGGAGCTCCGGAACTTTTTGAATACTACCCAGAACAGTTTTTAAATTCCAGGTTCTGAACATTTTTGAAATTTTCAGTTTTCAGGCCAAATTTAAAAAACGGTTTTTTAGGCCAAATTTGCGGAATTTTTTTTCTTCTTTTCAGGAACTCCAGAACCTTTTGAATACTACCCAGAACAGTTTTAAATTCCCGGTTCTGAATATTTTTGAAATTTTCAGTTTTCGGACCAATTTAAAAAATCGGTTTTTAGGTCCAAATTTGCAGAACTTTTTTTCTTCGTATCAGGAACTCCAGAACTTTTTGAATGCCACCCAGAACAGTTTTAAATTCCCGGTTTTCAACATTTTTCAAATTTTCAGATTTCAGGCCAAATTTAAAAAACGGATTTTAAGCCAAATTTGCAGAACTTTTTGAATGCTACCCAGAACAGTTTTTAAATTCCCGGTTCTGAAAATTTTTGAAATTTTCAGTTTTCGGACCAATTTTAAAAATCGTTTTTTAGGTCCAAATTTGCAGAACTTTTTTTCTTCTTTTCAGAAACTCCAGAACTTTTTGAATGCTACCCAGAACAGTTTTTAAATTCCCGGTTCTGAACATTTTTGAAATTTTCAGTTTTCGGACCAATTTAAAAAATCGGCTTTTAGGTCCAAATTTGCAGAACTTTTTTTCTTCTTTTCAGGAACTCCAGAAGTTTTTGAATGCTACCCAGAACAGTTTTTAAATTCCCGGTTTTGAAAATTTTTGAAATTTTCAGTTTTCAGGCCAATTTTAAAAATCGATTTTTGGGTCCAAATTTGCAGAACTTTTTTTCTTCTTTTCAGGAACTCTAGAACTTTTTGAAAGCTACCTTGTCGTTTTTCGATAAGTCGTATTCTGCGTGAACTTGGCATACAAAATTTCAAAAGCATTTTTTTGTCTAATTTTGCAGAACTTTTTTCCCTTTTCAAGAACTCTACAACTTTTTAAAAGCTACTCAGCACAGCTTTTGTTTTTGTTTTTTCGTGAACCTTCGTATGCCAACTTCACAGACGTATATTTAAACGATGAACGTAAAATGAATCAGATAACGTAAGTCAGCTGTTTTTGACAGCTACTAAGCTAAGTTTGCGATTCTGCAATGTTAGCGATCTCGTAAAATCTCGAAATTTCTCCAAAATCTGGCAAATTTTGGCAACGAAAAAAGTGGTTGCTAAAACGCAAAAAATAGGTAAAAGGGTAGAACTATGTTGTTTTAGGCCCTAAAAACACTAAAAAAAAAACGTACGTGTAATTTATAAGAAAAGTTGATATTTAATTATGTATGCGCCCATGATTTTGGAAATTGTATTTTTTCTATCCTACTAAAAATGAAAAAAAACACGTCGCAAAACGTCGGGAGGGGAATCAAAAGTCGAGTTTCAGTCCCAGAAATCATAATCCGGAGTCACAAAAGTAATATCGTTTATTATTTAAAAGGTATAACTAAAAAACATTTTTTGTTTCCGCATAACAATTTTATAGTGAAAAACTCAATAACTAATTAAATTACATACTTACTTAAAATAGCCTTTTACCGCCTAGGCGATTTTGGCCGTCCAACATGTTACGCCAGTCGGTTCTTTGTTGAGCCAACTGGCGCCAATTAGAGACACCGCGTGCTCGCAGGTCTGCCTCTACTTGGTCCTGCCATCGAAGTGGTGGTCTCCGTCTTCCTCTACTTCCACCGGCGGGTGCCGATAAAAATACCTTCTGGGCCGGAGCGTCTTCGTTCATTCGCACCACGTGTCCTAGCCAGCGGAGCCGCTGGGTTTTAATTCGCTGAACTATGTCCACGTCTGCGTAAAGCTCATACAGCGTATCATTATATCTTCTTCGGTACTCGCCGTCGCCAACTTTTAGGGGTCCTGTTATGTAGCTGGTAGTTTGTTTGGTGAGGAGAGGTGGCAAGCAGGTATGCTTGCATCCCAGGCTAGCTCGTCAGCGTGGGGCGGGGAGTAGTATGGATAAGTATGTTCTGGCTCACAATTTGAATTTCCAATACATCGGGGAGCAGTTTTGTAAATTCGGACCACGCTAATTCATTGATTTTTTAACATGTGTTTGTGTGTATTTTATTATTTGTAGTACGTGTTTGTATGTATTTTATAAATCCGAGGAATATTTTTGAGGGAAGACACCCCACTGCTTGCTTTTGTATATACCCAGCAAAAAAAAATCAAGTGACTGATCTGTAAAGAGAGTGATCCCTTTCGTCTATAGTAGGACTGATCTCGACTAGTACATTTCGAGTATAGTAGTGCTTAATCTATCAAAAGAGTAGTCCGCGACTCATCCCTTTTGTCTATAGTATTACTAATCTCGACTAGTATATTTGGAGTATAGTAGTACTTCCAAATAGTATAGTAGTGACTAATCTATGAAGAGAGTGATCTATGTAGGACTGATCTCGACTAGTATATTTGGAGTATAGTAGTGAATGATCTATGAAGATATAATTTTACAACTCATCGCATTTGCTGCAGGGTAAATTTATAAAACCTGAAATTTAATTGTTTGTGTTAGTGTCTGATTGGTTGTTGTTTGTGGTGTGGTTGTGTTGGCGTTAACGTGAAAGAAAAGGCGATGTGTTGTATGTGTAGGTTTGTAGTGTATTTATGTGTTGATCATAAAATTTTTATCACGTTTTCCCCATTAAAACTATGATGGAAACCCTAAGGTTAGATCATGGTTTTTTAATGTTTATGTGTTGATCATTAAATTTTGATCACGTTTTCCCCAAATCGTTTTCCCCATTAAAACTATGGTGGAAACCCTAAGATTAGATCGTGGTTTTTTAATGTTTATGTGTTGATCATTAAATTTTGATCACGTTTTCCACAAATCGTTTTCCCCATTAAAACTATGATGGAAACCCTAAGATTAGATCGTGTTTTTTTAATGTTTATGTGTTGATCATTAAATTTTGATCACGTTTTCCCCAAATCGTTTTCCCCATTAAAACTATGATGGAAACCCTAAGATTAGATCGAGGTTTTTTAATGTTTATGTGTTGATCATTAAATTTTTCTCACGTTTTCCCCAAATCGTTTTCCCCAATAAAAGAACTCTAAAGGAAACCCTAAGATTAGATCGAGGTTTTTTAATGTTTATGTGTTGATCATTAAATTTTGATCACGTTTTCCCCAATAAAAGAACTCTAAAGGAAACCCTAAGATTAGATCGAGGTTTTTTAAGGTTTTGTGTTGATCATTAAATTTTGATCACGTTTTCCCCAATAAAAGAACTCTAAAGGAAACCCTAAGAATGGATCGAGGTTTTTTTTAATGTTTATTTGTTGATCATTAAATTTTGATCACGTTTTCCCCAATAAAAGAACTCTAAAGGAAATCCTAAGATTGAATCGAGGGTTTCACTTGGAAGTGAACAAAATGTATGTGGCTGCCCAGTCGGGACTTTTGTAGCCTGTCTAACAAAAAAATAACTTTAAGTAAATTTATACAAATGGGTTTATAGCTAGCCCTAAAGTCATCCAGAAATCAAACAGATGAAAAAAAATTCTTTGACTTTGCTTCCACTTTTCGAAAATGACTTTTAGTTAACCTTAAAGTCATGCAGATACCAACCAATTGCTTTTTATTTGACTCCAAAGTCATGCAGAAATCAAACAGTAAGGAAAATTTTCTTTGACTTAGTTTAAATTTTTCTAACCTGACTTTTAGTTAACTACAAAGTCATGCAGAAACAAACCAATTCATTTTTATTTCACCCTAAAGTCATGCAGAAATATACTAGTTGAGAACAAACAATTTTTTAGGCTGACTAACAGCTAACTGCAAAGTCATGCAAAAAGCAACCAATTGATTTTTAGTTGGCCCTAAAGTCATGCATAAACCAACCAGTCCAGAACAAAAATATTTACTTTTGGCTAGTTTTTTCTTGGCTGACTTTAAGCTAACCATAAAATAATGCAGAAACCAAACAGCTTAAACTTTACTTTATTTTTTTTTTTAGCTTTTTGAGTTTTTAAAAGCGTCAACTTTCAAATTCTTTTCATAAAATCTTTGAAACTTTGGTGGACTTTTGACCGTTCGGGAATAATTTTTCTTAAATTATTCTATGTTTTTATTATTAGTGAACAAGATGGAAAAGTAACAACAATTACAAGCTACCATGATTACGTAATTTCGGCCTTGCTCAAGGGCACTTATCAAATGGCTTTGTGTTTAGAAATTTTTCATCACCTTTTGTTGGTCATCGAACCAAGAACCGAGGGGATTAGGAATTTCTAAGCCCGCAGTGTGTACCTCTTACACCAAGCTGCGTTGAAATTATTGCCAGCTTATATCCATCATGTCCACTTAGTATGTATTCATTTTATTTGTTTTTTGTTTTTATACTACCTTATCGACAACTAGAGCGACATCAATCGGCCGCCATTTATACTAGCAGTGTCAAGGATTTTAGTGCACCCCGTGATCATTTTACTGACAGCTGCAGCTTATTTTCACAGGGTGGCTTTTTCCGCTGTGTCCTGCGATTAATATGTATGTATGTTATGAGTTTGTGGTCATTAATTTGAGAATCTTTGAAACTTTGGTGGACTTTTGACCGTTTGGGAATAACTTTTCTTAAATTATTCTATATTTTTATTATTAGTGAACAAGATGGAAAAGTAATAACAATTACAAGCTACCATGATTACGTAATTTCGGCCTTGCTCAAGGGCACTTATCAAATGGCTTTGTGTTTAGAAATTTTCCATCACCTTTTGTTGGTCATCGAACCAAGAACCAAGGGGATTAGGAATTTCTAAGCCCGCAGTGTGTACCTCTTACACCAAGCTGCGTTGAAATTATTGCCAGCTTATATCCATCATGTTCACTTAGTATGTATTCATTTTATTTGTTTTTTGTTTTTTATACTACCTTATCGACAACTAGAGCGACATCAATCGGCCGCCATTTATACTAGCAGTGTCAAGGATTTTAGTGCACCCCGTGATCATTTTACTGACAGCTGCAGCTTATTTTCACAGGGTGGCTTTTTCCGCTAGAGCGACATCAATCGGCCGCCATTTATACCCCTTGGTTCTTGGTTCGATGACCAACAAAAGGTGATGAAAAATTTCTAAACACAAAGTCATTTGATAAGTGCCCTTGAGCAAGAAAGAAATTACGTAATCATGGTACAAACTCATAACATACATACATATTAATCGCAGGACATACCTTTTTAGGGCGTATATGTGTCTAGATTTTTTAAGATCGCATTTTGGCCAGGTTTGCTTGGATATCCGGCAGCCTGGGGCTTGTAGCCATCTTTCGTTGGCTTCGCGGAGTGTATGCTCCTTCAGCATTAGCTTGCACGTGGCAAACGGCATACCTATGCGCTCTTTATCTTGAAGAATCTGCTTGGTCGTGCCCTGCCTGGCAAGTTAGTCTGCCCTACAGTTTCCCTCAATGTCCCTGTGTCCCGGGACCCATGTGAGGTTCACGCGGTTCTGTTGGGCCATCTCTTGAAGAGATCGATGACAGCTGAGCGTCAGTTCAGAGTTGAACGAGTAAGAGCCAAGGGATTTGATGGCCGCTTGGCTGTCGCTGAAAATACAGATATCCTGTCCGATGGTGCGTTCACCTATCCAAGTCACGGCGTCCATGATTGCTGAAACTTCAGCCTGGAAGACGCTGCAGTGATCAGGTAGTCTAAAGGAGAGTTCTAGGTCCAAATCCCTTGAGTAAACCCCTCCTCCGACTCTGCCGTCTAACTTCGAGCCGTCGGTGTATATAAAAGTGCCGCCATTTGTAGCGGGACATCTATCTATGTTCTCCCAGTCTTCCCTGCTGGGAATGTTTATTCTAAAACAACAATCTCCGACTGTTGTGGTCGCACACCGATCTGTGCTCAGAGGGAGAAAGCTGTAAGATCTTAGAATACAGGAGTGCTTGCGCCCCAGACGGACGTTTCCCTTAGACGCACAGCCGATGCTGCTGCTGCCCGGTACCCTTCCAGATCGAGTGGCAAAAAGCCAAGAATGGCCTGGAGAGCTTCATTGGGCGTTGTTCTTAACGCCCCGCTTATACAGATCATGCTCGATCTGTGGACTTTCCCTAACAGATTTAGGTTTGTTGCCTTTCTTAGCGCAGGCCACCATACCACGACTCCATACAGCATAATTGGCTGGACTATCGCAGTGTAGATCCATCTGCAAATTTTGGGGCTGAGCCCCCATTTTTTGCCAATGGCTCTTTTACACGTGTAAAGTGCAATGCACGCTTTTCTCTGGCGCTGGATGACATTCTCCTTCCAGTTAAGCTTTCTATCTAGAACTGTGCCTAGGAATTTGGCTTTGTCAGCTAAGTTCAGGCGCACGCCATCTAGTTCTGGTAGGTTCAACGGTGGTATCTTGTACCGCCTGGTATAAAGGACAAGCTCCACCTTTCCCGCGTTGATGCTAAGTCCGCAGCGAGAGGACCATGAAGAAACTTCTCGCAGTGCTACTTGCATCAAGTCACACAGGGTTTGTGGGAATTTGCCCCTATATGCAATAGCTAAATCGTCTGCATAAGCCACTATCTTCCCGCCCCCCACCTTGTGTCTCGTAGCAGCGAGTTTACGGTGAGGTTCCATAGGAGCGGGGAGAGAACACCACCCTGAGGCGTTCCTCTTGTGACATAGCGTGAAAGATCAACTGTTCCCAGTGAAGAAACTATTTTCCTTCCCTTTAGTAGTTGATCAATTAGTCCAATAAGAGACCTATTTATGCCCAGGTTTGTTAAAGCAGTGTTAATAGCCTCCGGCCTTATATTGTTGAAAGCCCCTTCGATGTCCAGAAAGACCACGATACAGTACTCCTTTTCATGCAATGATTTTTCAACAATAGAGACTAGGCTGTGGAGCGCAGTTTCCGTTGATTTACCTTTGGTGTATGCATGTTGATAGCTGGAAATAAGGTTGCTATCAATAGTAGAGGAGAGATAATCGCTAATTATCCTCTCGAAGGTTTTAAGTGCAAAAGACGAGAGACTGATCGGTCTGTAGTCTTTAGGCTCATAGTGTGAGGCCTTCCCAGCCTTTGGAATAAAGACTACCGTGGCGCTTCTCCAGGAGCACGGAATGTAATTAAGAGCCAGGCAGGCTGAATAGAGAACTACCAGCCATTTAGCTGATATTTCCAGCGTGTTTATGAGTTGTGCGGGGAAAATCCCGTCTGGCCCAGCTGCCTTGAACGGCTCAAAGCTTTTGATTGCCCACCTTACCCTTTCCTCCGTAATGGGTATGTTTACCGCCAGGTTTGTTGCAGATGCTACAGGTGCATCATACAAGTTCCCCGGAAAGTGTGTGTTCAGGAGCAGCTCCAGGGTTTCCCCTTCGTGCTGGTCCAAGATCCGTCAGGCTTCCGTAAATAGCTAATGGCTGTTTGAGTTTTTGATAGCACTCGTCCAAGTCTCGCTGTATCATCGACTTTTTCGACCCCGGTGCAGAAATTTCTCCACGAAGTTCTCTTCGATTGCCTTAGAGCCTTTTTATAGGCCCTCAGTTTAGCTTTATATTCGAGCCATTCAGGCTCCGTACCGATGCTCTTGGCCTTCTTAAATTGCTTCCTGCATGATATACGGAACGAATCCAGGTCGTAAGACCACCAGTGGGGTCTATGTTTGCCGCGCGGTTTTGGTACTGGACAAGCCTGCTCTAGGGCATTTGAGAGCGCCGTTGTAAAGGGCGTTACAAGATCATCCAGTTCTCCCACTGATGAGGGGGCTTGTGGAGGTAATACTGGCAGGTCCCTAGCTAATATTTGGTTATGTAGCTGCCAGTTAGTGTTACGTGGATTTCGTTTCATAACTGGCTGCTCAACAATAAAGTCTAACACAATTTCTATGTACCGATGGTCAGAAAATGAATGCTCATCAAGAACACGCCATTTTCTGACCCACTCATAAGCGCCTTCGCTACAAACAGTGAGGTCTATAACCTCCCTACGAGCTTTAGTTATAAAAGTAGGCTCGTTACCCACGTTACAAACCACCAGGTTAGTTGTTAGTAGGTAGTCAAATAGAGACTCGCCCCTAGCGTTAATATCGGAGCTTCCCCACTGGGCGTGATGAGCATTAGCGTCAGCTCCAATAATAAGATGGCCCGTACAGAAATTATCCACCAGATCTTTCACCGCCTTTTGTGGAGGAGGTTCTTCGGCGTCATAGGACATATAGACCGACGCCATCGTTAGGCTGGTGCTGCCGACTGTTAAGCTGGCAGCTGTAACGTCACCATTTGAGTAGTTGGGTAATAGAAAGGTGTTTAGCTCAGACTTTACCAAAATACAGGTTCTGACCTTGCCCTCATCATTGGCTTGGATGAGCTTGTACCCCTTAGTCCCCAATCCACAGATCCTAGAGCTATTGACCCAGGGCTCTTGGATAAGGACCACGTCTACGTCGCCTTTAGAAAGACGACTGCTTAAAACAGCCGAGGCTGCTTTAGATTTGTGCAGATTTATCTGAAGCACCACCAACATGAGAGAGCTCAGACTTTCCTGCCGCCAGCGTGTCGTCGAGGTCTGGCCTGTTCCGGGGGCTGTCTCTCAACGAGGAGTTGTTCAGAGCACCTGCACGATTTGGCGTGGCGGGAACCGTGCTGTCTGAAGCAGCATCAACGTTAGTGTGCTCAGGTTTAGCCACGATCGTGACGTCGAGGCCTTCTTCGTCAAGCAGGCTTTCTTCTATCGCCGAGTTGTTCGCAGCACCATCGCAATTTGACGTGGCGGATAACATACTTTCCGCGTCGGACTCCTCTGCTTCCCCTTCCGATGCCTCGATCTCCGAGTCCTCCGGAGCGTCCGGAATAGCAGCGCGCTGTGTATCGCCACGGTATACGTGGATCACGATCTGACCCAAGCCGTAATGCACTCGTCCGTTGCACCGTTTAAGGGGCTCGAGCGCCTCCTTATTCAGAGTGATAACCACCTGTCTATTGGGCCCAACCACATCATCGACCAGATTGACGCCCCAATCCTGCGTCGGGAGAGACGAATTCCAGACCTGCAGCATCTCAAGAATATTCTCGGGCTCTGCAGGGACGGCAGGAATCCATGCCCTTGCCCTTGGCCGAGCAGGAATGTCCTTCCAGTCGACGACATCTAGTCTTGCCCCTGGGTAGACTTCACCCAGTCTTGCAACTGCTGCCTTATACAGTGCGACAGTTCTTGCATCCTCGCACGCGAATATTTTGATCTGACCTTGGTGCCAACCCGCGTCAGTACCTCGCGGCGGACTACCCGGAGACTCACGCATTAAGTCGAGGAGGGCCCTGCCCATTTCATTCCGGACATACAGCCGCCGGTCTTTGGGGATGGACCAACGGTCGTTACCTCGGTCAATGAAACCTATAAGGATTCTGTCCTTGGTTACTTCAGCAAAGCTGAGTTTTCCCTCTACGGGGTTGAACTTCGGATGGGGGTTTACCTCTCCGTCCGATCTCTGGCGTTTGAAGGGATTACCGTTCACTCTCTTAGGCACATAAGGCCTCTGGAAATTTGGTATCAGAGCTTTCGCTTCCTCCACCATCTTCCTTTCTTCCGGCGACAGCTTCTCCTGCGATGCTCCCTCATATTTTTTAAGGATCCTTGCGGCCTTTCTTTTATCCCAGTACGCAAAGCGTCGGGGAGATGCCTCTTGGGGGGGATTCAGACTCGTAGTTGCCATCGCGGCCTCTCCCTTTGCGGCGTCGTCCTTCTCTTTCGAAACTCTGAAACCAGGTCGTGAGACCATTGCCCCAGATGTGAAGAGATTGGGTTTCGTACCAGCGCTTGATGGAAGTTTAGCTTCCGCCGTTTTCTGCTTGACTGCGTAGGCAGCCGCACTGCAGCTTGCTCCCATCAAGTCACTCTTACTTGATAGCAGTTTGGGGGATGACTGATCCGTAGTTTCCATCGCTGTCGGCCTCCCAGTTAACTTTGAGGCGGAGTTTGTCCTCCGGCGTTGTGTTTTCGCTTGCTCCAGCATAGTTCTTCTCTGCTGCGGAGTAAACGAAGTCGTTAATTGCTTTGTATTTTGTGTGTTCTTCATCTTGTTCGTACGACCCCTCGCCGGAAAAGGCCAGCTTAGGGTCAAGGGTAGTGTAAGGGGAAGTGTGTCGTCCGCCGCGGCAGAGCCCCATACCGCGGTAAGACCATAGTTACTCCCTGAGGCGGCCCGGTATCAGTGAGGCTCCGTTCGACTACAGCCACGATCTGCCTCCCGGCTGCAAACGTTCAATGGCACGGTATCGCATAACACCCTGGATTGGGAGGGAAAAGTTTTGCACATTTATATAGCGAGCCGCTTGCTTCAAGACAGACGCTCGCTTACAGCCGCACCTCATGGTGTACAGACGCTGCGAAAAAGACCCCGGTGAGCCCTTAAACCAAGTATGTCAGAGTGGCCCCACCGGGGCTCCCTCTCTTTCTGCCGCGAGCCTAGGTAGCTCAACGTTGCCCAGAGTGCACGAACGAGGACGCAAGAGTTGGGATTGAGCGCGGTCACTCAGCAACCACACCCCATTACACTCATGATGGATATAAGCTGGCAATAATTTCAACGCAGCTTGGTGTAAGAGGTACACACTGCGGGCTTAGAAATTCCTAATCCCCTTGGTTCTTGGTTCGATGACCAACAAGAGGTGATGAAAAATTTCTAAACACAAAGCCATTTGATAAGTGCCCTTGAGCAAGGCCGAAATTACGTTATCATGGTAGCTTGTAATTGTTGTTACTTTTCCATCTTGTTCACTAATAATAAAAACATAGAATAATTTAAGAAAAATTATTCCCAAACGGTCAAAAGTCCACCAAAGTTTCAAAGATTCTCAAATTAATGACCACAAACTCATAACATGCATACATATTAATCGCAGGACACAGCGGAAAAAGCCACCCTGTGAAAATAAGCTGCAGCTGTCAGTAAAATGATCACGGGGTGCACTAAAATCCTCGACACTGCTAGTATAAATGGCGGCCGATTGATGTCGCTCTAGTTGTCGATAAGGTAGTATAAAAACAAAAAACAAATAAAATGAATACATACTAAGTAAACATGATGGATATAAGCTGGCAATAATTTCAACGCGGTTTGGTGTAAGAGGTACATACTGCGGGCTTAGAAATTCCTAATCCCCTTGGTTCTTGGTTCGATGACCAACAAAAGGTGATGAAAAATTTCTAAACACAAAGCCATTTGATAAGTTCCCTTGAGCAAGGCCGAAATTACGTAATCATGGTAGCTTGTAATTGTTGTTACTTTTCCATCTTGTTCACTAATAATAAAAACATAGAATAATTTAAGAAAAATTATTCCCAAACGGTCAAAAGTCCACCAAAGTTACAAAGATTCTCAAATTAATGACCACAAACTCATAACATTTTCATAAAATATACATAATTTTTTGGGAGATCATGTCCACAATTGTAATAGGTACACATATTTAGGACGCAATGAGGACAAAAAATACAAGGTAATTAGAAAGTAACCCAAAATAAATAATTTGTGCAATAACAACCAATTTTTAACAGATTTAGAAATCACAGAAGATCTCGTTCTGTCACCTCCTAGTTGAAAAGGTTGTGCCCATCACCTCAATTGCGGTTGCGAAATTCTATATGATCCCGAAAATTCGTCTATCAATAAAACATGGTAGTTTAATACCTACTTTTCAAAAGTTAAGGCTGATTTACACGGGTCGATTTCCTGGTCGCTTTTTGTCTTTTCGCTGCTTTCCACCTTCAAATACAAGTGTATATCTACCGAATTGCTATCCACACGGTGGAACGACCAAAAATCGATCCGTGTAAATGAGCCTTTAGGTTCAAGTGGCTGACGCATTTTTTGTTAGCGAAAACGATGTGTAATTAAGCGTTTAATTCATATTAATGTTAATATCTACTGGATATGTATGCATTTATGCCACATTTTGTACTCAAAAATATTTAAATATACATAAACAATAAATATGGGAATGGGCCCATATAAAATTGAGTTAAGTTGCTAGTGTAGGTTCTTGAAAATTAATGTTGTAGCCTCTTATTGAATAAAATTATAGCTGCCGTAATTTAGCCAACAAATTATAGCTTCAATTATATTTTAATAAAATTTATTTATAGGAACAAATTGTAGAATATTTTCAGGATGATTCAAGCGAATATGAAAATTTTTGAAAAGACAAATATCAAAAATGAAAATAAAATATTGTGATACAATTTCAAATAACAATGTTCAAAGTAATATAGCAACAAAGTGAAATAATATTAACGAACTTAACATAATACAAGAACCCTACATTACTCCCCCTTCCAGAGAGTTTACATTAAATAAGTCAAATGTGACTTTCTTTTTTGTGCCAATGCTATTATGATAATCAGTGTTAGATTCGGTAGTTTTTTCAACCATCGCCGGTTTTAATCTGTCAATCGGAATAGTTTTGATTTCATTGTCTATTTCTACCTTAAAATACTTCTTGTTTTTCTCAAAAACTTTATATGGCCCTTCATAAGGCTGTTGTAAAGAGCGCTTATTAGTCAAGCGTATAAAAACAAATTTACAAGTTTTTAAATCTTTCGGAACATAGATACCAACATTAGAACAATGATGATTTAAATTCGAATTAACATTTTTAAAATTTTCGCGTAAGCAACCCAGAATTTCAGATGACGTTGAGTTTTCAGAAGTAGGAACAATAAGCTCACCAGGCAACCGTAAGTTTTGTCCAAACACCATCTCAGCAGGTGTTGCCGAAATGTCCTCTTTAAATGTTGATCGCAAACCTAACAATATTAAGGGTAGCTCATCATACCAATCTCTGGTTCCATTTCTAGCCATTAAAGAAGATTTCATTTGCCTATGGAAACGCTCTATAATACCATTTGCTTGCGGATGATAAGGTGACGTTATAATTTGATGACTTCCTAACAATTTTGTTAACTCTGAAAACAATTTAGAAGTAAATTGACTTCCCTGATCAGAAGTTATTTCTAGTGGTACACCAAAACGAGATATGTATTCACGTAAAAATTTATTCGCAATTGTCGCTGCAGAAATATCTCTTAATCCGTATGCTTCTGGCCAACGGGTGAACCTATCGATAATAGTCAAAATATAGCGATGTCCTTTCGAAACCGGTAAAGGCCCTACAATATCTAAATGGATGTGCTGAAATCTTTTAGTTGGTATTAAAATTTTACTCACAGGAGATTTTGTATGTCGATAAACCTTGGACTTCTGACAACTAATACATTCTCTGGACCATGTATTAATTTCTCTGTTCATGTTGGGCCAAAAATATTTTTTGATGATTAGTCGACGAGTGGCTTTGGTACCTGGATGTGCTATCCCATGTAACTTATCAAATACCATTTTCCGTAAATTATTTGGAACGAAAGGTCTAGGATAATCTCCTGATGATTCACACCATATATTGAAATTTAAAACAGGAATTTTAATTAACTTTAAATTCTGAAATGTTTCTTTAGAAACAAGGCTGTTTAGTTCACTATCTTTCTGCTGTTCATTCTCTAAAATTTTAAAATTTAATTCTGAATTATTGATTGCTTCTATTTCAAATGCTCTAGATAAAGTATCAGCCACAACATTTGTCTGTCCCTTAATATACTGTATATCATTCGTAAATTGTGCTATAAACTCAAGATGTCTGGTTTGTCGTGGGCTTCGCTCAGTTTTGGAATTTAACGCAAAAGTTAGAGGCTTGTGATCAGTAAAAACAGAAAATTCCCTTCCTTCCAATAGATACCGAAAATGTTTAATGTTCAGATAAATTGCTAACAATTCTCTGTCGAAGGCACTATATTTCATTTCTGCTGGAGAAAGTTTCTTCGAAAAGAACGCCAGTGGCTCCGACTTATTCTTAAATTGTTGTTGTATAACACCACCAACTGCCGTATTCGATGCATCTACAGTTAAAGATAGTTTTGCATCTTTGCTAAAATGATTTAACAAAATCTTAGATGCAAATTTTTCTTTAATGCATTCAAACGCTTTGATAGATCTATCATCCCAAACTAAATTTTTGTCTCGCCTTTTACTTGCTTTACTAATTAAATCGTATATAACCCCAGTAAATTCTGCTAACTGTGAAATATATCTATGGTAATAGTTAACCATACCAATAAACTTTTGTGCCTGTTTTATGGACGTTGGTCGTTCAAAATCTCGAATAGCTTCTATTCTATTTTCGGAAGGTCTAATTCCTGCTTCAGATATACTATGACCCAAAAAATCAATACTAGAAACCCCAAAAATACATTTGCTTGGTTTGACGTTCAAACCATATTCAGCCAATCGTTCGAAAAGAATTCGCAGATCCTTACAATGTTGTTCTTCACTCTCACTTGCAACTAATAAATCATCGATGTACGCATAAACAAATTCTAATTTACCTACCACTTCATTGATGAACCTCTGAAACGTTTGTGCTGAGTTCCTTAATCCAAAAGGCATACGAACGAACTCAAACATGCCAAAAGGAGTCGTAATCGCGGTTTTATAAATATCTTCTTCTGCCATGGGAATTTGATGATACGCTCTCACTAAATCTAATTTTGAAAATACCTTTTTATTTCTAAGATTCATATTAAAATCTTGAATATGAGGCAAAGGATAACGATCTGGAACAGTAACTGTATTAAGCCTTCTAAAATCACCACAGGGACGCCAGTCATTACTTTCTTTTTTTGGTACTAAATGAAGTGGTGATGTCACAGAAGAATTTGAGGGTCTACAAATTCCAGTTTTTACTAAGAAATCAAATTCAGTTTTAGCTACCTTAAATTTAATCGGATCTAGTCGTCTTGGTTTGGAAAAAGGAAGAGTTCCTTCTGTTATAACTCGATGAACTGTTGTATGTTTAACCGGCATCGAATAATTGGGTTCAGTAATAAGGGAAGGAAATTCCTTCAATAACTTTGTGTATTGATCATCGACTGAAAACAATTTTGGAAGAGGGACATTACAAAAGTAAGAAATTGTGTTAACTGACAGATTTGTTAATGGATCAATTAAACACTTGTTTTTAATGTCAATAAGAAGTCCATATTTACATAAAAAATCAGCGCCTATAATCGGTTTCGCAATATCAGCAATTAAGAACACAAAAGGAAACTCACGTCTCAGGCCTAAATTAACATTTAATAGTTTTTTTCCATATGTAAAAATAGTTGAACCATTAGCTGCCGTTAAAATAATATCTGTTGATTTTTTTGTACATGAAAATTTTGAAACTGGAAGCACTGAAATTTCTGCTCCACTATCGATTAAAAATTTTAATTTATTTTCTTTGTCGAATGTAAACAAGCGACGAGTTGATATCTCTAAATTTCCGTTATTCGTCGCTGCAATAACGGAAAATTTTAGTTTGTTTGACTATCATTATTTACAAAAGCACATGGTTGTTCGCACCTCCTAGCTTTATTTCCAAACTTATAGTGGTACCGGCATAACCAATTCGGATTATCACGCGATTTCGAACGATATCTAACAGGACTTCGAAAACTACTTCTACTTGTTGAACGTGATCTCGAATAATTTTGACTAATTTCCTTTCTAATTTCACTTAATTCCAAAGATAATTTTTGAAAATTTTCACAAATCAAGGAAGTTGTTTTAACCAAATTAGAAATAATTGAGTTATCTCCTTTTGAACTTTGACAATTATTTACTAAAGCTATTTCATTTTTGTTGATAATTTCCCAAACGTTATCTGCTAACTTAGTTAATTCATTTATATCATTGGAATTTGAGCTAGCTAAAACTACATTCAAACTTTTCGACAATTTCCGCATCCAAAGTTTCTTCAAAATTTCTTGGCTAAAATTAGAACCAGAAAGTAATACGAGAGATCGGTAAAATTCCGAGGGCTTACGATCACCCATTTCTGAATCAGACAACACTTTATCCAATTTTGCATTCTCGCTTAACGAGTGCCTTTCAATCAAAATTTTCTTCAACGCAGAAAATTTATTAAGTACGGGTGGATCCCGAATAAAATCTAGTATGGTCATAATAACTTCCTGAGGCAAAGCTGTAATAATATACTCATATTTTGTTGCTTCTTGAGTAATATTTTTAGTGTTGAACTGCATTTCGGCATGAATAAACCATGCCTCAGGACAGTTTGACCAAAACTGAGGAAGTTTTACAGAAACAGCAAAAACTTCATTACTTATCTGATTGCCGGATGTCTCGTATGGATTTACTAATTCTTCTTGACTTGTATTATTTTGAAGATCAATAAGTGAATCATGTAAATTATTTGTTTGTGTAGGTGTATGTGAGTTTTGTTGTGGTGAATGTAACATAATGATAATCTCAGACAGAACTCTCTAAGAAGGGGTGTTTACAGTTAATAAAACACTTAAAATATATAAATAATGGACTATAACTGTACTATAAATCTATAAGGTCGAAATAGCTATCGGAAATTGGAAATAGTCGAATATATTTGTAGAGTAGTGGTACCCAAAATGCAAATTTAAATATAATAAATTGAGAAATAACACGAACGAAATGTCAAATAGCTGTTAATGAAAAGTAGTTTGACGAAAAATACAAACGTTTCGAGAGTGATCGCAGATCAGTTGAGCTTTAGAATGTGGTCAATTTGCCTATATAGTGACAGCTACATACAAATACCACTAACTACCAAATATGATTGTATTAGTTTGGATACAGGATATACTTGCTACTTTGTTTTAAAATAATAGGTACAATCCACTCAGAGTAATTCATGCATGTTCCAGAAGTGATGGAATATAATTTGAGTCTTCCAAAGATTTTATTGTTGCAACAAAGCTTGATAGCAATCTGATGTAGATGATTCTCGTGACTTCTTTTTGTAGTTGATATTCGTAGTCGGGTTACTGGTATTATTTGTTTTGAAGATATATTTGAATTCGTTCACACAGCATTCAATCCCGCAAATTTTTAAAAAAAATTAATTATCTCTGTGAGCCGCCTTATGTATGTATATTGGAAAATTGGACGTTTCTGATATGCTTATTGCGTAGACAGGATCGCCAATTGTAGGTTCTTGAAAATTAATGTTGTAGCCTCTTATTGAATAAAATTATAGCTGCCGTAATTTAGCCAACAAATTATAGCTTCAATTATATTTTAATAAAATTTATTTATAGGAACAAATTGTAGAATATTTTCAGGATGATTCAAGCGAATATGAAAATTTTTGAAAAGACAAATATCAAAAATGAAAATAAAATATTGTGATACAATTTCAAATAACAATGTTCAAAGTAATATAGCAACAAAGTGAAATAATATTAACGAACTTAACATAATACAAGAACCCTACAGTTAGTAATGAATAGAATCACACACTCACACAAACATACATACACTTACGTAATAGTGAACAAAACGAAGAGAAATTAGTGGAGGAGACAAAAATAAATACAATAAATTTTTAAATTTTTTTTAGATTTTATTTTATTTATTATAAAAAAAGCTTATATAAAAATATACATTCATCATCAATTTCTAGCTCTGCTATATTGCAACCATTTATTTGAACTACCCAGTCGGGAATTTGGCTAACCACAAATGCATTTTAAGTTGAATACATCGCACCCAGTACTGTTTGAAAAACTAACTACTTTGTATGGAACAGACTGACTATTTTTACATAGCAATGGCCTAGGAGGTAGTCAGTTGAGTCTTTTCCTGAATGACTTTTAGCCAACTGTAAACCCCGTTTTTTAAGGCAGATTAAAAATAACTATATTAAGATAATTTTTGTTGACTTTTTTCAGATGGCTTTTCGTTGGATACTTCAGCAGAGCTTAAAACCGACTACTTCAAGTTAGCTTATGGTCGAATCTCTGTCCATAGCTTTTTGCAAATTTTTTGCAAATCAAATTAAATTTAAAAAATTACTAACAACTTAACTCAATTTTATATGGGCCCATTCCCATATTTATTTTTTATGTATATTTAAATATTTTTGAGTACAAAATGTGGCATAAATGCATACATATCCAGTAGATATTAACATTAATATTAATTAAAGGCTTAATTATACATCGTTTTCGCTAACAAAAAATGCATCAGCCACTTGAACCTAAAAGCTCATTTACACGGATCGATTTTTGGTCGTTCTACCATGTGGATAGCAATTCGTTTCATATACACTTGTATTTGAAGGTGGAAAGCAGTGAAAAGACAAAAAAACGACCTTTTGAAAGGTAGGTATTAAACCACCATGTTTTATTGATAGACGAATTTTCGGGATCATATAGAATTTCGTAACCTCAATTGAGGTGATGGGCACAACCTTTTCGACTAGGAGGTGACAGAACGAGATCTTCTGTGATTTCTAAATCTGCTAAAAATTTGTTATTATTGCACAAATTATTTATTTTGGGTCACTTTCTAATTACCTTGTATTTTTTTGTCCTTATTGCGTCCTAAATATGTGAACCTATTAAAATTGTGGACATGATCTCCCAAAAAATTATGTATGTATATTTTATGAAAAAAATTTGAAAGTTGACGCTTTTAAAAGCTCAAAAAGCTAAAAAAAAATTAAGTAAAGTTTAAGCTGTTTGGTTTCTGCATTATTTTATGGTTAGCTTAAAGTCAGCAAAGAAAAAACTAGACTGGTTCGTTTATGCATGACTTTAGGGCCAACTAAAAATCAATTGGTTGCTTTCTGCATGACTTTGCAGTTAGCTGTTAGTCAGCCTAAAAAATTGTTTGTTCTCAACTAGTATATTTCTGCATGACTTTATGGTGAAATAAAAATGAATTGGTTTGTTTCTGCATGACTTTGTAGTTAACTAAAAGTCAGATTAGAAAAATTTAAACTAAGTCAAAGAAAATTTTCCTTAGTGTTTGATTTCTGCATGACTTTGGTGTCAAATAAAAAGCAATTGGTTGGTATCTGCATGACTTTAAGATTAACTAAAAGTCAGGTTCGAAAAGTGGAAGCAAAGTAAAGAATTTTTTTTCATCTGTTTGATTTCTGGATGACTTTAGGGCTGGCTATAAACCCATTTATATAAATTTACTTAAAGTTATTTTTTTGTTAGACAAGCTACAAAGGTCCCGACTGGGATCCTCTAATTATCTTTTGTTTCATAAACGTTTATGGATTCAGTGTGTGGGTGTGTGTGACGATTGGAAACAATTGTTGAATACTCCTCAATTAACCTTTTAGCGGTTAGAAATTTTTGATAAAATAGTGTGCATGCACATGTTGTTGGTGTGTTTGTATATATACATTCAAACTTATGCATTCCTGTAGTTGTTGGATGGAAACTAATGATTTCATATAACGACCAATAGCTGATTAGTTTATTGAAAAGTTGAATATGTTCTGTTTTAATGCAACAACTATTTATTTCTAAAAAGTATTTCAGATCTTTTACTAACATTTTATTCTTAATTGTCAATAGTCGAATAAGTTTTTTTTTTTTTTTTTTTTTTTTTTTAGAAATATCCTTTATCTACTATATTGATATCAAATATAAAATTTTTTAAATCAATATTTTCCCTATCATCATCCAAATAGTGCTTATATAGATTTATAACTTTAGATATATAGTTATAACGGCGTTCAATAATATAACAATTACATGTGTCAGGTCCTGTTTGTATATTAATTATATTCCAAGGACAGTTGTTGTAGTGTATTCCATAGACAGATTTTACAAACGCTTCATTTTCTACAGTTTCAATTAAAACAGATTTATTTTGTATAGCCTTTCTATGATGGTCTAATATATATTTATGATTATTTTTTAAAAATTCTTCAATTTCATCTCTTTTCATCCTTATTTTATTTCTTTAAGAACTGTTTATCAACTAAGAGAACTTTTTTCAATCAACTCCAACATGTGACTAAATGTCTTTAATAAAATATATATTATATATATATATATATATATATATATAACGCTTCAATATATATATACATATGTAAATGTATTAAGACGGAAGAAAACCAAGAAAAACCAGGGAGGAGACAAAAAAAATTAATACAAACATTTTTTTCCCCCTTTTGTTGAATTTTTTTACTTTATTTATATAATTTATTACTATTAGCTATTTGAACATTTTATATATATTAATGTATACATACTATTACTGAATTCTCATATATAAATTTTGTGAATAATCTTTAACATCAATTATCCTTTCATTTACATTTTGTTGAAATAGAGTTCTCCTTACATACCTTTCCTCTATTGAATCAGAATTCATTAATTTGTTATACTCAAAACAATAACAAAACATTGGCGGACGCCGTGGTGTAGCGGTTAAGTGTTCGGCCTTCTACACCAAGTCGTGGCGGTTCGATGCCCGGCAAAAGTAACATCACAAAATTCTTTAGAAAAAGAATTTTTCTAAACGGGGTCGCCCCTCGGCAGTAGTTTGGCAAACTCTCCGGGTGTATTTCTGCCATGAGAAGCTTCTCAGCAAAAAATTCATTTGCTTTGCAAGTGCCGTTCGGAGTCGGCAAAAAACTATAGGTCCCGCCAACTTGTAGGAAAACTCAAAAAGCAACACACCACAAGTTGGAAAGAGAAGCTCGGCTAAAAATATCGTTAGAGGTTATGATAACCTGTTGGTATATCGCCGCCATTAGTTTTTTTTTTTTTTACATTTTGTTGAAATAGAGTTCTCCTTACATACCTTTCCTCTATTGAATCAGAATTCATTAATTTGTTAGACTCAAAACAATAAATATTAAGAGTGCGATTAAAATAATTACTATAATAAGTACATCTAATTCTTATTTGATAATCATCATATTTTAAATTGAAATGTCTAAAAAATATTTTTGAGCTCTCAATTATTCCTCCGATATTTTTTTCCTTTTCTATTAGATCTTTTCTAAACTTCAATAGCTTCCTTTACTGTAAATTTTCTGTTAGATGGGTTATTATCTCTTCCTTCTCGATTGAATATAACCCTGAGCGTAGGTGTTGATGGTGTTGTTGTTGTTATTGTTGATGATGAATTGAGTGGCTTTGGATTTTCCAATTGTATTGATAAATGTATACGCACAGATAGCGTACTATTTGGAAGTTGCATAACAAAATCTATATGTTTACTACTCTCATCTGTTGTTATGGTATTAATAATATTATAATACTGATTCGATATATATGGATTTGAGTAAGGATTGTGATGTTCAGTCACAGAATAACACACATAATTATTCATTAAACAAAAAACGATGATATATGTAAGTAAAATAACCACACTCATGATCTAATTCTATTCACTTCCTTCTATATACTAACTGATATCTTATTATGTAATAGACATTTTATAGGTTTGAATATATTTTTTTACATCAATTATTTTAATGTTCTCTAATTTATGCCGATCAGGTTCTTTGACTTTTTCTATTTCACCATTACTGAGAATTATTTCATGTTCAATTTCACGATATTCAAAGCAACGTATTTTAAGTTTAAGTAATTCATATGAACTTGTATATATACAATGAATTGGTATAACAACATTATCATATTCAAGTTTGAAATGTCTATAGAACTCTTGCTTCGACTCTAATATATCACCTATGTTAACCTCTTTTTTAATAAGTTCTTTACGAAATGATTCTATAGCATCGTCAACGGTGAAGTATTTACTTATCATTCCTTCAGTAGTGTAGTAGGTAATAAGCTAACAGGTGTTGTGGTTGTTGTTGTTGTTGTTGTTGACGATGTTGTATTTCTCCACTCTTTATTATCCTCATCAGAAATATATTCAATTTCATCATCATTCATATATTTTAATGGTTTACTCTCTTTCATCATAACAAATGATATATTAATTTTTACAATATCATTATTTGGAAGTGTAAAATTGAATTCCACACTTTTTGAATTTGAATTAATTATTGGTAATGCATTATTTAACATTACTTTTGCAATGAATAACATTAATAAAACAATGAATGCTCCCATAATATTTTGATGATATCTTTCCTTATCTATATCTCAATATATATTAAACTAAAATTTAAAATTCAACAGCATAAATATAAAAAAAAACTCAAATCATAAACTTAATTTCTGTTTGACATATGTAGATAAAAGAAATTTCTTTACCCTGAACATAACCAACCAACTTCAAACATTAAACAATAATATAATATTATTTTAGTTAATTTATTTATTTATTTATAACAGTTTTCTTATTCCATTCGTAAGAGGAACATATTCAAACATTTTATCATGTATAATTAAACAATATGCAGATGTATTATGTGGTATATTTTTCAATGTTTGAAATTCAATTCTTATATCAATTGGTCCAATTTTTACGCTTTCATTCTGATGAGTTACATCCAAAACAATTATTGGAGCATTAGCTTTAAATTCATCTCTTGTTAATAGTGGTTGTGGCTCTCGTGAATGAATAATAGCTTTGCTGAAACTTAAGATACATATCATAGAGTAGACCGAAACGATTTATTTCAAATTTCAGATGGAGGTCATCATATGGATATACATCTGAGTTTAAGTGTAATTTTACATTCGATAAATCACAATGTAGAAATTTATTATCTTTTCGAAAGGCTAGAAGTAGAAATCGAGGTCTTTCATTTTCGGTTGCCAATTTTACATTCCATAAAACACTTGTACTCTCCGGCAATGAAGGATTATAATACATATCCCAACTTCTAAACGAAATATTCAATGGTTGACGATTGTTAATTGTTTTGAATAATTCCAATTTGTATGCATCAGCAACTTGAAAGTGAGGCACCTTCCACGAAATGTTCAATATTGCTAATTTACATTTTTCATTCGGAATTGTGGAATGTGCAGAGTTTGTATCATTTTTGGAACGCAATAAAATTAACTCATGTTTGGAATTGATTAAAATCTTATTAAAGTCTTCAGCGAATCCAAGTAACATTTTCAATGGTATACAAAAGTTGAAATGAGCGCTAGCGAGTGGAATGTTGGTGTTTATTGGATCAGATCCTGCATTTTTTAGACACATACTCTCAGATTGATTTAATGATAAATAGTTTTTTATTTCCGATGTAATACCTAATTGTCGTGTGCGATCAATTTCTATAATGTTAATTTCATAGCGAATTTCATCAAACAAATAACTCATACAATTATTCTTAAGATGTATACCAATTGATATGGAGTTATCATCTTTTACTACATAACCTTCAATGTATAACATACTTTCGCTGGGTAAGATGTATAAATCTTGATTTTGAATTGCTATACGAATTTCATCATTATTGTTATAGGATTGTAAGTATGGCGAATAACTATGAAACTCCTTTTTGATGATTGTATTATTAAATAGTGGTTTTTGTAAAACGTTAACTATATGACTCATGACTTTATTTTAATATGAATCCCAAACTTTGTAAAAAGTCTTTATTTAATTTTGTTATGTTATTATTATTATTTGGTTTTTTATTGCCTATTTTTTTTTATATACATTTCAGTTGCAATTGTTTGTGCTGCTCCTTAGCCTCCGAATTTGAGAAGTTTTGTTTATATTGTTTTGATTGTGAAGGTGGAGGTAAAGTGAGCGATAAGTTGTTGTGTAAATTGCTTTTATTGTATATAATCATTCTTTCAAAGGTTTCAAATGTAACCTTATCGATATATTTTCACCACGAAAATTAACCAAATTACCCTCTTGATCAATAATTTTCACAATTATAGTATTTATTTGATTTTGATTAACTGGTAAATAAATCACATTTGCTGGAGTTTCAGTTATTTTGTATCCCGGACTAACCGTTAGTGAAAACTGATGTAATGTATGTGCCGTTAAGTGGTTTATATAGAATCCGCTCACAATATTGCAATCGACAACTAATGTATTAATTTTTGTTATATCAATTGTTTTGTCAGATGTATGGCGAAGACCAGGTTGTAATACTCTGTTACTATGTCCTAATAATGAGCCAATTGATCGATACTTATCAAAATATACTTGATCAAATCACTTGAACTTTGAATTTCTGTTTGCAATGTATTATAGTTAGGTTCTATGATAAGTTTTTTATCCTTTGCTAAAATTTCATATTTCTCTTTGATTACTCTGCTGATATCAGATATTTCATATGATCCAATCGGAATCTCTATTATATTACCACCAATATGAAGCAGATTGTTTTCGACATCGACGTTAGGTATTGAATGATATGAGTCAAAGCTGATTAATCCGCATACATATTTTTTATGAAGTTCAATTGGAGGAAAATAATTTGCAACAAGCAATGAGGAATTCCCGTGTAATGTTAAAGTTATTGACATCTCTATGCTTGATGAGTAAATGAGTTCTTATTTAGTTGGAGTTTTAAATTTATATAGATGATTTATTAATCCAAGAGTTATGTTCAGATGAAAATCCTAACCACTTAACATATATCATATTACCCTTCCTTTTTAGAACTTTTTCCACTAAATATGTTTGTGGGAACTTTGTTTTCATTAATTCATATTCATAAAATCCTCCTTTAATTATATGTTCTTGATAGTCCTCTAAAACAGATGTACAAGGATTTGTATTTTGCACACTTTTAATTTTGAATATTTCTGTTGTCCAATTCGGTGTATATCCCTTTTCAAACTTGTTCTTATATTTACTTATTCTTACATTATCACCAACCTTAAACATAGGTTTATGAAATACTTTTAAATGATTGTAGGATGTAGTCAATATAGATGTTTCATTCGATGAGTCTACATCATTCGGTCTCATTCGTATTGTTCTATGAAATGTAGTATTATATTTATCAATAAGATTTTGATATATATTAATCCATTTATATGTTCCTTGATAATTAAATTCTCTCCACATCATTCCTTTTAATGTTCTATTAAATCTTTCTACAATGGATGCCTTTAAAACGCTGTATGTGGAATAGTGATTAATTTGTTTGATATCCATTAAATGTTTAAATTTACTGTTGAAAAATTCTTTACCATCATCTGTTTGCAAATTTTTTGAATAAATATATTTTCTATAGCATTTGTAATGCTTTCAGCAGTTTTATTATACCTTTCATGAACATGAAATGGTATTATAACTTTGGTCCGATGTTTAGAAATATGAGAAGAAGAAGAGATGGACCCATCAATAAGTATACCGAAATGATCAGGATGACGAGCTGAGTTTATTTAGCCATGTCCGTCTGTCCGTCTGTCCGTCTGTCTGTTTGAACGCAAACTAGTCCCTTTTTTTGAGATATCTGGCTGAAATTTTGTATGTGGCCACTATTTTGTAATATAGGAATCATTTGTCGGAACTGACAAGATCGGAACAGTATAACATATAGCCCCCATACAACCGATTGTTCAGATATAAGGTTTTTTGGCCAAAACTTCCGCAATTAAAAAGTTAGGAACGTAAAATTTTGCAACTCGAGTACTTTCTATTTACGTAGTGTATATAGTGAAAATCAACGAGATCGGGCAAATGTAACATACAGCCCCAATACAACCGATTGTTCAGATATAAGGTTTTTTGACCAAAACTTCTGCAATTAAAAAGTTAGGAACGTAAAATTTTGCAACTCGAGTACTTTCTATTTACGTAGTGTATATAGTGAAAATCAACAAGATCGGGCAAATGTAACATATAGCCCCCATACAACCGATTGTTCAGATATAAGGTTTTTTGACCACAACTTCTGCAATTAAAAAGTTAGGAACGTAAAATTTTGCAACTCGAGTACTTTCTATTTACGTAGTATATATAGAGAAAATCAACAAGATCGGGCAAATGTAACATATAGCCCCCATACAACCGATTGTTCAGATATAAGGTTTTTTGGCCAAAACTTCTGCAATTAAAAAGTTAGGAACGTAAAATTTTGCGACTCGAGTACTTTCTATTTATGTAGTGTATATAGTAAAAATCAACAAGATCGGGCAAATGTAACATATAGCCCCCATACAACCGATTGTTGAGATATAAGGTTTTTTGACCAAAACTTCTGCAATTAAAAAGTTAGGAACGTAAAATTTTGCAACTCGAGTACTTTCTATTTATGTAGTATATATAGTGAAAATCAACAAGATCGGGCAAATGTAACATATAGCCCCTCATACAACCGATTGTTCAGATATAAGGTTTTTTGGCCAAAATTTCTGCAATTAAAAAGTTAGGAACGAAAAATTTTGCGTCTCGAGTACTTTCTATTTATGTAGTGTATATAGTGAAAATCAAAAAGATCGGGCAAATGTAACATATAGCCCCCATACAACCGATTGTTCAGATATAAGGTTTTTTGGCCAAAACTTCTGCAATTAAAAAGTTAGGAACATAAAATTTTGCAACTTGAGTACTTTCAATTTATGTAGTGTGTAGAGGAAAATCAAGAAGATCGGGTAAATATAACATATAGCCCCATACAACCGGTTGTTCAGATATAAGGTTTTTTGGCCAAAACTTCTGCAATTAAAAAGTTAGGAACGTAAAATTTTGCATCTCGAGTACTTTCTATTTATGTAGTGTATATAGTGAAAATCAACAAGATCGGGCAAATGTAACATATAGCCCCCATACAACCGATTGTTCAGATATAAGGTTTTTTGACCAAAACTTCTGCAATTAAATAGTTAGGAACATAAAATTTTGCAACTTGAGTACTTTCAATTTATGTAGTGTGTAGAGGAAAATCAAGAAGATCGGGTAAATATAACATATAGCCCCATACAACCGGTTGTTCCGATATAAGGTTTTTTGGCCAATACTTCCGCGTTTAAAAAGTTAGGAACGTAAAATATTGCACCTTTAGTACTTTCTACATATGTAATGTGTATAGTGTAAGTCAGTACAATTGAACACGTATAATATATAGCCTCCATACAATCGATTGTTCCGATAACTGGGATCCTATTATTTTGTAAGTTTTTTTTAAATTATAACAAAGATGTGTAATGTGTATAGTAAATATAGGTAAATTGAAACAGGCTGTACTGGGGATCGAACAGTGAAAATCGTGACGCTTATTCATGAAAGGTATATAGCCTTCGGCACAGCCGAAGACAGCTTTCCTTACTTGTTTTTAACTGCCTTACCCCATGCTTTTTTGGAAAATGTGTCTATTACTGTTAGAAGATATCGATATCCCTTGTTATCTTTTTCATAATTTATCATTTCAACCAAATCCGCTTGCCATAAATCGTCAATTCCTTTCATAATAACATGTCTTCTTTAAAATTTTTACGAGCTTGTTTATGCAATTCATCAACAATAGCCCGTTTCTCAACATTCATACTTCGTTTTTTTTTCTTCTTATTTTCAGAATTTAATTACAGGTCGATCAAGTTTAACTCGCTTCACTTCAACATTATCTTTGCCAAGATATTCATAAATAAAGCTTTCAAGAGCATTAAATCTTTCTTCAATACTTTTTACTAAGTTTTTATTTTCATAGGCTAAACGATTATCAATTACATTTTCGAGTAATTTAACATCTTCCTTTACACTTTTGTCAATTTTCACCTTTAAGTTGTCTATGCTACTTATAACAATATTCATTGTTTCTTCAAACTTATCTAGTTTGTATAGTACTTCACTATACTTATCCTCAAGATATGCTTTTGTTACAGCATCTGCATTGTTAATAGGTTTAGCTAATTTAGATATTCTCTTCTTATATACGTTTAAAGTGTGATTGGCTTTATCCACTCCAATGCCAAGCTCTGTTGTGATGAATGTATTTAACTTTGATTTACTAAACTGTTGACTATGAGATATGCTCTCTCCAAATTTATTTATTACATTCATTACATATTACATTGTTGATTGTAAAATATCCATTTTAGTTTGATGTGATTTAAGGTCTATATCACATGATTCATTATTTTTAATCAACAGATATTCACAAAAAAGTTCAAAATTTGCTTTTATGTTTACATGTTTTTCAACAGAGTTTTTTAAAATTTCTAGCACTTCATCTTTCGCTAATTTAAAAAAGTTTTCAACTAACAAATCATTTTTATTGGAATTTGTATAACGAAAAGTTTCAATACGATTTTTGAAAGATGATGATTGACACGTTAAATTATCATTAATTCTTTCACCACAATTCCTTTTATGGCTATTTGTTCTCAAATGAAAACTCCATTGATTACTGTTAATATTTTTTTCACATATTTCACAATATACACTTGTTTGTTCATTGTTAATGTGGCTTAACCTTACATGTTTGATTAATTTCGTAAGTTCATTAAATTTTAGATTGCATAAATTACACTTGAATTCAGATTTATGATGGATTCGGATGTGACGTTTAAGATTAACGTTTCCACAATACTCACATAAAAAATTAGCCATTGTTCATTTTTTTTTTGCCCTTTCTTTTTTAGTTATTTTAATTGTTATTGTTAACAAATCACTTGAAATTGGAAAGTTTGTTTATTGCTGCTTCCGACTAAGCTAGCTTTTTTTAACTTATATCTACCAGATTTAAGATCTTCTAGAGCCTCAACGCTTATTTTATTAAACCTTTCTGGCAGAAAAACTAAATTTTTTTCCAATTCTAATAAAATTTTTTCACCATATTTGGTATTTTTACGCTCTCCCATTATAATTTTAAAGGGAGTCTCGATAGGATATTCCTTTAGCGAAAGGATTTTTTTTTAAATGAATTTTGGTTTGATACCTTCAGCAACGTTTTCACTAATATTCATCATATTATGTTTAATTTAAATATTGTTTTTTTTTTTTTTTTGTTCACTGAAAACTTTCGAGTGTCCGTGTGTCTGTTTTAAGTTTCTGGAAGTGTATATCTTGACGAATGAAATGAATAATTTTTAAGTTGTGAATCCGTCCCTCCCAACGCATGACTGGAGTGTCAATCTGGTCGGGGATGCGGTAGGGCCCGACAGACAGGTGGGGTTCACCATGAATAAAGAGTCAATCGAGCCCCTCAAAAGGTGCAATGGCCTAGTACACTACAGCGTAGGCCAGATCGTTATCCACGTATATCGTGGTGATGCTCAGCGCGCTGCCTTCTCGGCTGCTCCGGGGGAACCGGAAAACTTATTACCAGAAGAGGAAGCGGAGGATTCCGATGCGGAAAGCATGTTATCCGCCACGTCCCTTGGCGATAGTGCTGTGAACAACTCGGAGATGGAGGACAGCCTACAGGACGAGGAAGTCCTCGACGTCACGGTGGTAGCAGCCAACGCTGAGCGACTAACATCTAACGCTACAGGCTGCAGGACTCCTGCAACGCCACATCGGGCAGTTAATCGGAACAACTCGTCGTTGATAGGCAACCTCCGGGATGGAGAAAACCTCGACGATATGGGGACGGCAGGGAAGTCTGTGCGCTCTCATGTTGGTGATGCTTCAGATTAATTTGCACAAATCTAAAGTGGCTTCGGCTGCTTTAAGTAGTCGTCTTTCTAAAGGCGACGTGGATGTGGTCCTCATCCAAGAACCCTGGGTCAATAGCTCGAGAATCTGCGGATTGGGGACTAAGGGCTTCAAGCTCATTCGAGCCAGCGAGGAGAGCAAAGTCAGAACGTGTATTTTGGTCAAGTCTGAGTTGAACTCCTTTCTCCTACCTAACTACACCAATGGTGATATTACCGCTATCAGTCTAACGGTCGACAGCACCCGCCTGACGGTGGCGTCGGTCTATATGCCCTACGACGCCGAAGAACCCCCACCACAAACGGAGGTGAAAGACCTGGTGTCAAATTTCTGCACAGGTAATCTTATTATTGGAGCGGACGCTAATGCTCACCATGTCCAATGGGGGAGCTCCGATATCAATGCCAGGGGCGAGTCTCTGTTTGATTACCTCTTAACAACTAACCTGGTAATTTGCAACGTGGGTAATGAGCCTACTTTTATCACTAAGACCCGCAGGGAGGTCATAGACCTCACTATCTGTAGTGAAGGCGCTTATGAGTGGGTCAGAAAATGGCGGGTTCTGGAAGAACATTCATTCTCCGACCACCGTTACATAGAAATGGTGCTAGACTTTATTGTAGAACAACCTATTATGAAGCGCAATCCACGTAACACTAATTGGCAGTTACACAATGAAATATTAGACAGAGACCTGCCAGTACTGCCCTCACAGGCCCCCTCATCAGTAGAGGAGCTGGAGGATCTTGTTACTACATTTACATCGGCGCTCTCAAATGCTCTAGGACAGGCTTGTCCAGTGCCAAAACCACGCGGTAAACACAGGCCACATTGGTGGTCCTACGATTTGGACTCGCTCCGCAAATCATGCCGGAAACAATTTAACAAGGCCAAGACCCTCGGCTCTGAGCCTCACTGGCACGAATATAAAGCTAAACTAAGGGCCTATAAAAAAGCTCTGAGACAGGCGAAGAGGACCTCGTGGAGAAATTTCTGCACTGGCGTCGAAAAGGTCGACGATACAGCGAGACTTAGACGAGTTCTCTCGAAAAGTCAAACAGCCATCAGCTATTTGCGAAAACCTGACGGATCCTGGACCAGCACGGAAGAGGAAACCCTTGAGCTGCTCTTGAATACACATTTTCCGGGGAATCTGCATGACGCACCACTAGCATCTGCAACAAACCTGGCAGTAAATATACCCATCACTGAGGAAAGGGTAAGGTGGGCAGTTAAGAGCTTTGAACCGTATAAGGCTGCCGGGCCGGACGGGATTATCCCCGCGCAACTTATAAACACGTTGGAGACATCAGCTAAATGGCTGGTATTTCTCTTCACAGCCTGCCTGGCTCTCAACCACATTCCGGGCTCCTGGAGAAGCGCCACGGTAGTGTTTATCCCTAAGGCTGGGAAGGCATCCCACTACGAGCCAAAAGATTACAGACCGATCAGTCTCTCGTCCTTTGTACTCAAAACCTTTGAGAGGATTCTAAGCGACTACCTTTCAACGACTATTGATAGCAACCTTATCTCTAGCTATCAGCATGCATACACCAAGAGTAAATCAACAGAAACTGCTCTGCACAGCCTAGTATCTGTCATTGAGAAATCGCTGTGTGAAAAGGACTACTGTCTCGTGGCCTTCTTAGACATTGAGGGGGCTTTCAACAATATAAGCCCGGAGGCGATCAACTCCGCTCTAACTAATCTGGGCGTAGATAGACCTCTAACTGGTTTAATTGACCAACTTCTAAGAGGAAGGAAAATAGCTTCTTCACTTGGTACGGTCGAGTTATCACGCTATGTCACAAGGGGAACGCCCCAGGGTGGTGTTCTTTCCCCGCTTTTATGGAACCTCACAGTCAACTCGTTGCTACGTGACACAAGCTGGGGGGGCGGGAAGATAGTGGCATACGCAGACGATTTAGCTATTGCATTCAGAGGCAAGTTCCCACAAACTCTGTGTGACCTGATGCAAGTAGCACTGCGAGAGGTTTCGAGGTGGTCCTCTCGCTGCGGACTTAGTATCAACCCGGGGAAAGTGGAACTTGTCCTCTTCACCAACCGGTACAAAATACCGCCACTAAGCCTACCAGAACTAGATGGCACGCGCCTGGGCTTGTCGGATAAGGCCAAGTTTCTAGGCATAGTTCTGGACAGGAAACTGAATTGGAAGGAGAATGTTCTTCAGCGCCAGAAGAAAGCTTGCATCGCTCTTTACACATGCAAAAGAGCCATTGGCAAAAAATGGGGGCTCAGCCCTAGAGTATGCAGTTGGATCTACACGGCCATCATTCGCCCAATCATGCTGTATGGAGTCGTCGTATGGTGGCCGGCACTGAGCAAGACAACATACCTGAATCTGTTGCGGAAAGTCCATGGATCCAATATGATCTGTATAAGCGGTGCGCTAAGGACAACGCCCAACGAAGCCCTCCAGGCCGTTCTGGGCATTTTGCCACTTGATCTGGAAGGGTTTCGGTCAGCGGCGGCATCAGCTCTGCGCCTAAGAGAAACCTCCAGTTGGGGTGCGGGTACTATTGGACACTCCAGTATTCTGGAATCTTACAGCTTTCTCCCTCTAAGCACAGATCGTTGTGCGACCACTACAGTCGGGGATAGCTGCTTCAAAATAAACATTCCCAGCAGAGAAGACTGGGAGAGGACGGATTGGTGTCCCGAAACAAATGGTGGCACTTCCATATACACCGACGGCTCGAAGTTGGACGGCAGAGTTGGAGGAGGGGTTTATTCAAGGGATTTGGACCTTGAACTCTCCTTCAGACTACCTGATCATTGTAGCGTCTTCCAGGCGGAAGTCTCGGCAATCCGGGACGCCGCGGCCTGGTTAAGCAAACGTGTTATCGGAGGAGATATCACTATTTTCAGCGATAGCCAGGCGGCAATCAAATCCCTTGGCTCATACACGTTCAACTCTGAACTGACGCTCAGCTGTCGTCGATCTCTTCAGGAGATGGCCCAACAGAACCGCGTAAACCTCATATGGGTCCCGGGACATAGGGACATTGAGGGAAACTGTAAGGCAGACGAGCTTGCCAGGCAGGGCACGACCAAGCAGGTTCTTCGGGATAAAGAGCGCTTAGGTATGCCGTTTGCCACATGCAAACTAATGCTGAAGGAGCACACACTCCGTCAAGCCAACGAAAGATGGCTGCAATCCCCAGGGTGTCGGATATCGAAACAAACCTGGCCAAAATGGGATCTTAAAAGGTCTAGACGCATTTATGCCCTAACTAGGAGGGAAATCTGCATATTGATAGGGGTATTAACCGGTCACTGCCTCATTGGTAGGCATGCAGAAAGGCTAAGTGTGCCCTACCGACGATGCTGCAGGAGTTGCAAAGATGATGAGGAGGAGGAAACGGTGGAGCACCTCATCTGCAACTGTCCGGCTTTAAGCGGCGTGAGAACGCGCTTTTTGGGAGTTCCGTTCCTAGATAGTCTAAGCCAGATCGCGGAACTGGACATAAAGGACTTGATGGGCTTCATAAAGTCATCTAAGTGGTTCGAGGAGGAGTAACGGTGTCGGTTTAGGAGTGTCAGTCCCGGGATTCTGCTATGTGGAAAATCCCAACAACTCAGGGATTTTCCATATGGCTGGGTCCCGGGGCTGACTTTCCTTGTGTTGGTGGTATCACAACGGGCCTTCAAAACTGGCCTAAGTGTGCCTCTGCGGCAGCCACTTGAACCTACCTACCTAAGTTGTGCTTTTATACAAATTTTTTCTAGGTTGTAGAGAAAGTTCTTTCTCATAGTAATA
This sequence comes from Campiglossa producta, assembly GCA_964058755.1. Classification (NCBI taxonomy): domain Eukaryota; kingdom Metazoa; phylum Arthropoda; class Insecta; order Diptera; family Tephritidae; genus Campiglossa; species Campiglossa producta. Next base: position 111,771,540 of record CAXKVI010000001.1, read on the forward strand.
AACATTAATAAAAGCTGAATCAGACATAAAAAAATTGTATACTAACACATGTATACATGTTTAGACATGCATTCTTGTTTTTAGTTTGGGAAAGTTCATTGTATACATACTCATATGTAAATGTATTAATTGAGGAATCTTAAGTGATTAAATTTTAAGCTTTTAGTAACTCTACCGACATTCATAAGAGTTTTAATGGGGGGAAATGATATAAAAATTTTATGATCAACACAGAAACATTAAAACGATTTGGGGAAAACGTGATCAAAATTTAATGATCAACACATAAACATTAAAAAACCACGATCTAATCTTAGGGTTTCCATCATAGTTTTAATGGGGAAAACGATTTGGGGAAAACGTGATCAAAATTTGATGATCAACACATAAACATTAAAAAACCACGATCTAATCTTAGGGTTTCCATCATAGTTTTAATGAGGAAAACGTGATAAAAATTTTATGATCAACACATAAATACACTACAAACCTACACATACAACACATCGCCTTTTCTTTCACGTTAACGCCAACACAACCACACCACAAACAACAACCAATCAGAGAGCTCATTCTGAGACTACACTAACACAAACAATTAAATTTCAGGTTTTATAAATTTACCCTGCAGCAAATGCGATGAGTTGTAAAATTATTATATCTTCATAGATCAATCACTACTATACTCCAAATATACTAGTCGAGATCAGTCCTACATAGATCACTCTCTTCATAGATCAGTCACTACTATACTATTTGGAAGTACTACTATAGTCCAAAAGGGATGAGTCGCGGACTACTCTTTTCATAGATTAAGCACTACTATACTCGAAATGTACTAGTCGAGATCAGTCCTACTATAGACGAAAGGGATGAGTCACGGATCACTCTCTTTACAGATCAGTAACTTGATTTTTTTTTGCTGGGTATATACAAAAGCAAGCATTGGGGTGTCTTCCCTCAAAAATATTCCTCGGATTTATAAAATACATACAATCATGTACTACAAATAATAAAATACACACAAACACATGTTAAAAAATCAATGAATTAGCGTGGTCCGAATTTACAAAACTGCTCCCCGATGTATGGGAAATTCAAATTGTGAGCCAGAACATACTTATCCATACTACTGCGGGGTACTCTCCACCACCCTCACCTACAGCCACATGAACAAAAAGGGTTCATACCTGCATGGAGAAGATTTAAAGGGAAAAATTAGAAAAATCGATACGAGTTAAGAAAAATATAAAGACGAAGGGGAGGCCTGTCCTGGCAGGGGGAGTCTTCCCACCCGCTTCCGCGCAACCTGCGCGAAACCATGGGCTCTGTGCTGACTCCTAATTACTTACAGTGCCCCCAAACCTGACTCAAGTCACCCAGTCTGTCAATTAGTCATTTTCCCTTATACTCACCATCACATGACCATGTGCGCGCGCAAGCGCAGCACCCACACCAAAAGTATATGTTTAGCCCTGCATAATAGCAATGATAACCAAATGCATTTCAACTAAACATTCTATTTATTTATAAAAAATTTTCTCAAAAATAATTCAAATACCTATACTCGTATCTTATCAACTATACCTTACATATCGCCAAGTTCATACATAGAGTTCCCAATAATATTTAGAACTTTGCACTTTACTTGTTTTGGTGCTAACTTGGCGTTATAATTGTCTATTTGGGAGCTTTGTTTAAAGTTTCGGCGGTATACCACTTGTCCTATTTGAAACTTGACATGTCTCCTTCTTGGGGCATATACTTTCCTACTTTTTTCATGGGCCAACTTCAGCTCCTTCATAATCTTGTTTCGTAATAGTTGTAACTTGTCATTCGTATCCACCACTTCAACATCAATATCTTTTAATGCGTCTAACTTTCGGTATAGCTCATATGATGCAGCATGCTGTATCATAGGCATACCGAAAGTGGCATAATACGGCGACATATTTATGGCTGAATGTGCAACGCTACGGAGGGCAAAAGCAGCGTCAGTAACATACTTATCCCAGTTCTTCTGATAATCTTTTATGAAGGAGCGGATGATCTGTAAAACAGATTGGTTTACCCTCTCCGCATCGTTACCCTGAGGTGAATAAAATGCTGTTTTTATGTGTTTTGTGCCGTACTTTTCTAAAAAGTTGTTGAACGTTTCATTCCATTGTAGGAATGGACAAATTCAGGTACACCGAAAATGTGGAAAACATCTCTTTCTAAAAACTTAATTACAGCAGCTGAAGTGGCCTTTCTCATTGGTTCTAAAAACACGAATTTTGTAAAATGGTCCAAACACACGAAGACATACACGTTACCAACACTACTACGAGGATAAGGACCCATAAAATCAATAAACAGACGTTGGAAAGGTCGTTCGGTAAGCTTTTGTTTTCCCATTAGTGGTTGTTTAAATACATTTTGTGTCTTATTTATCTTACAGGTTTCACAATCTTTAATATGTGCGCACACATCAGACACCATGCCTGGCCAATAATACTTTGGACGTCAGTATTTCGTCCATGTGCATCCGTGAAAGTGTGTCGGGAACCACGTTCTGCCCACCTTTTCTGTGCTCAATATTAAAATCGTAAGCCTGGAGTTTAAGAATCCATCTGTCCAATCTCCCTGACAAATCTTTTTGATTCATGAGCCATTTGAGGCTGGCATGATCAGTTATGATGGTGAACGGGGTTCCCTCTACATATGGTCGAAAACGCTTTACGCTTACTATCGCGGCGTAACATTCCAGTTCGGTTATGCTGTAGTTTTTCTGTGCTTTGTTCAGTTTTGCCGGCACGTAGGCAATAGGTCTTTCATTCTGGTCATCGTCTAGTTGAAACAACACCCCGCCCACTCTGTCAGTCGATGCGTCGCACTGAATATAAAAACGTCTGCTAAAGTCCGGGTGGGTAAGCACTGGCGCTGAAATCACACTCTGTTTGAGTTTTTCAAACGACTTCATGGCCTCGTCTGTCATTGTAAACTTCTTTATTGTGTCTTTCTTTAGGCAGTCGTGCAGCGGAGATGCAATAGTCGCATAGTCCTGTATGAAACGTCGGTACAAGCCCGACATGCCCAGGAACCGTCGTAGTTGCTTCGGGGTTTTAGGTGTAGGAAAGTCCCTCACGGCTGCCACCTTATTGGCATTTGTCCTAATGCAACCGTCCCCGACTACGTACCCAAGATATCGCACCTCTTTATAGCAAAACTTGCTTTTTTCCACATTTATCGTTAGCCTAGCTTCTCCAAGACACCGAGCGACCTTTTCCAATAGACACCTATGAGACTCAAAATCTATTGAACAAAGTAACAAATCGTCGGCTTAAGTCGCAAAGGTGCTAAGTGCCATTTTTCAAATTTTACAGGAGAGACAAAAAACAATATAAAAACATAAATGTAAGTTAGGAGTTTCGGTTTTTTACGTCATGTTACTTAATTTTAGAGTATAATAAGTGAAAGCCCATAAAAAAATAAAAATTTATAATTTAGGCCGACTTATATGCACTTTTGGGGCTTAGCACCTTTTCGGCAACTACTTTTTATATTTTTCATTGGACTTAGCTCCTTTTCCAAAATCAAAAAACCTGTGAGTGACCTAAAGCAATTTTCTGAATATGAGGGTTCTTAGAGGTTCTTCCGCAGAATTTTTACCTAGTCTTAGAATTTTTATATTAAGCTTAGTTATACCACAGTCCGCGCTTAAAGCTCAAATTTCCTTTTTTGGAGCTCTGTTACTCTGCAATTAGAAGCAATATTTGGATCAAAGTACATTATTCTGAAAGCCTAGATGCAGACAAGCACGAGCAGATTTTATTACACAACTTTTGACGAAAATCGCTTTTGCGAAAGTCGATAAGTAAATGTGATTTAGGTCTTTGGAAAGCTGAATATGATAGCCCAAACATTTGTCTTTACTATCCAAGGCCAAAATGTATGTGTCAGTTACTAAGGAGAAGGGAGGTCAGCACAGGTAGATAATCCCATTTAACATTTTTTTCATTTCCACTAAAACCACAATGTCCAGTATATGAAATTTTTGATTCCATACATATTCATAGTCGAAATAAAGTAGGTACTTATGCCGATTTTTATGACAGATAGGGCGTTGGAAATTGTGTCAAAAAAGCCGACGCTAACTTTAGTAGCTACTTTATTTCGAATATGAATATGCCCCATATATTTTTACTTTAAATTTTCAAATTCGCTTGGAGTTAGCACTTTTTCCTTTCATTGATGGACTTAGCACCTTTTCTAATCAATGCAAACAACGCACTTAAAAGCAGAATAGTGATGCAATTCATGATGTAAGTGGCGTATATTAACTATTTCTAGCAATTTGCATCAAAACCTGAAAAAATCCAAAAGGTGGACTTAGCACCTTTGCGACTTAAGCCGACGAAATCATCAAGATAGACAAAGACACATTCACCTAAAGCGGCCGGAATGACCTTGTTCATAAGACGACACATTCGTTGTGCAGCATTGCATAAACCAAAAGGCATGACAGTGAATTGGTATAGGGGTCGGCCAGGGACAGTGAAGGCTGTCTTCCCACGTGATTTTGACTCGAGGGGAATCTGCCAGAAAGCATCCTTTAAGTCAATTGCGGAGATGTATCTGGTATTCTGTAGGCGGCTCAAAATTCCATCGATATGGGGTAAGGGGTATGCATCTTTGATCGTCCTTTCATTTACTTTTCTTGCGTCTAAACAAAGCCTATTTTTGGTGCCTTTAATCACTAGTGACACTGGTGAATTCCAACTGCTGTTGGACTCCTCGATTACTCCCATGCTCAGCATACGATCCCACTAGGCGTAAATTTATTTTTGAATGGCGGGTGATATTGGATAATGACGCTGCTTAACTGGCAGATTCTGGTCGAGAACCTCGATGACATGCTCTTGCTTGCCCGTTCGGCCTAACCCTAGTACCGCGAAGGATGGGAATTGGGCTTTCACACGCTCCAACGTGTTACTCTCTTCCGTCGTTAAAACATGTTGAACGGCGTCGAAGACAGATCACCCCCGCCACACTGGCAACATTATTGCAAACATTCACACCCTTACTCACAACATTCATACCAAAGGCCTGCCAAAAATCAACCCCGAGATAAACCTCTTGTTGTAGGTCGGGTGCTATTAAAAACCCTAATTCTTTTATGACATTGCCCCACAAGACAGGTAACTTTATTACCCCTACCACGGCGGTTTCTTCCCCATTTGCCGTCCGGATATTTTGCCCCTTGATTGGCATAATCAAGGCCCCCCTACCGCGCAGGAGTACCGTTGAGCCTTTTTCTAAGCAGCAGGCACTCGCCCCTGAGTCCAGGAGGGCCAGGACTTCGTGACCTCCTATTTCGGTTTTCGCAAAAAATCTATTATCTCCTTTTACTGTGACTATCGTGGCAACTATCTTACTCCTTAACTTTTTAAAATATTTCTTTTTCTCTCGCATTTTCCTAATTTTCTTAAAATTCCTATTGTTCTTCTTCTTTATTCTCATAGTTTCGCAAAATATTCGCTGCATGGCTTCCTCATATTTTATTTTGCGCTGGTGTAAACTTTTCACTTCCCTTTCCCCTTTTCTTTCTATCGGCTTCACAACCATAGCCTCATTTTCAACCCTCTTTAAGATTTTCAATTCTGTGTGGTCGGGTCGTGGGTTTCCTGGCTGAAGGCCCCGGTTATCTCCGCCAGCATCTGGTTTCCCTTTTTAGGCTTAAAAACACAGAAGAACACATTACTACCACAGGTAAAACAAAACATACTATGGAACTGGGACGAACATTTATTTGGCTTTTGTGCTTCTGCCGGGGTTTTCTCGAAGAAATCCACCGGTATGCCACACGAAAAGCACAACATCAAATGGAACGGTGACGCACAAAAGGAATTTATCGTGGACTTGAATACATTTGGACTAACGGATGGGGTTTGAACATTAGAGTTGACGGTTTTTTTGTGCTGGTTTTGGGATTGGGATTGGGGTTTTCTATTAAATGCTTCAATCTTCACATCTTTTGACTTTTCCTGCTGATCATAATTCTCGAAAGCTATCTCATTTACAGCCCTACTCCTACTTTTATTTTCTTTCATTAGTTTTTCTGCTATCCTGCACTCAGTCTTGAGATCCACCAGAGAGTCCATTTTTAGGGCGAAAGTCAAGTTGGCCAGGTACGGTTTAAGATTTCCCTTGATTATGCCAACCAGCTCCTTTTCAGGGATTCGAGTTCGCAAACGGAATGTTATGTCATGTATCTCCCCGTAAAATTCGTCTAAAGTGTCGCCGGGTTGCTGCTTCCGTTCCATTATTTCACGGATTATTTCATAGTCGGACTCGGCGGTTTTGAAGTGGCTCAACAGCTCGGATTTCAATCCGAAGTACCCGAAATTGGGAACGTCGGAATGATCCTCGAGAATCTGCCAATACCACTTCAAGGCACCGCCGGAAACCAGACAATGAAAGTCCGTGAAAAGCTGAAAGGGGGAGATATTATGTTGTTCCCGCATTCTCTCAACCCGAAAAATGAAACTTTCGACGCTCATCCCTTTGTTAGTCCCGTCATATTTAATGTGCCATTTTTCTAAATCTAATTTTTTCCACCTTGGAGGCTCATTCGAATCTCTTGTGCCCTGTGTCGACCCTGAGGTTTGATTAGGAGATGGTCCACTGGCACGACCAGCAGATGTACCAGCTTGGCGTTCCGGAGTGGATTCTCCGGCAGGTTGATTGCCCAGGGGATGCACGGTGGTTTCCATTTCCGCAACACGGCCGCTAAGGTTCCCAACGTTGGTTTTGATGCTCCTCACCTCGGTCGCTATTTGACCATGTCTTGCTGCTGCGCCATCATTGCCATCATTCGGCTCAATTGCTCCACGTTCGACATCGTATTGGCAGTCTCAGTAACAGGTGGATTTCCAAAGCCGGGACCTGAAATGGTTTGTTGTGCTCCTCCCTGTGCAATACCGCCAGACAGCACCCACCTCCTCAGGGTCGGACATTTGACACAAGAGATCGATTTTAAACTATTGTCGGCTTCGCTGCGAACGTCACCCTATGAATGCTCTCGGGGTCGATGGACGAAAATATCCGAGACGTGCACCTGTCGAATTAGGTACTCGGGACAAAGTTGGCTGCTTCCGGAATCCCTGTGTCAATTTCGTTGAACACGGACCCAACTACCAAGTTTTCAAATTCCCTTCTTTCGATCGCCCTCGATTGGCTACGCGTAACCGGCCTATTAGTCCTCAGCACCCCCAGACTACCAGAAACTCTGTCCTCCGAATCTTTGTCTGCTCCTTTGTCTTTGGCAGACATTCACCAACAACAACCAATTCGACTAACAACAAACGGATGAGAAAGTACTAATTTTTTTTTTTTTTTGTTCAAGAGTTCGTTTCTGAAAAGCAGCCCAATGCGTGCCCTAGCAAGTAAAAAAAAAAAAACAAAATTCAAAATTGGGCGGATAATTCAAAATAACGTTATTATGCAAATCAGTATTTGCAACCGAATCTAAAACTAAAAGAAAGATATAAACCCAACTCTAAATAACTAACGACTAAAGCGGGCGAGTAAAAAAAATTCCAAAAAAACTAGCAAAAGATAAACGCACTTACTACCAAAAATAACTTTAATGTAACGCACCCTAACGCATTAAATAATGCTCGAGATAACGTAAAAAGAAATTCCAAGAAAATTTCAAGTATAATCGGTTATATTTCAGGAAAATCTAAATTCCCCAAAAAATTCATATAAAAGGAATTAAAAACAGTATAAAATTATTAAAATATAGCTAATGTATTAATAATTGTGTGTTTCTGTAATAACTAAATAAGAAGATTTAAATTCAAAACTCATGTATTAATTTATGAAACATTTATTTTTTTAGTATCTGTGTGTTGTAATAGCATCGATTAGTATATGTGTTAAAAAAAAAAGGTTTTATTTGGGTAAAAAAAAAAATAGAAAATCAAAAGGCAAACGTTTTGTTAAAAAAAAAGATATTTTAGATTATAAGCATTGGTGTGTGTGGTGCTGCGGCGAAGGTCATGTGACGGCGATAAGTCTGTATCTTTATATCGTCTTGTCCATTTTCAGTACTCGTTGTTGTAACGAGGTGTAGCCCTGCCTAAATGTCAGACAGGGTCACCTCGAGTGTATTGCTCTTGGCCGGGCCGATATAAGAAAACGGCCCGGGTCGTTTCGGCACGATGGGTACAGCACAAGTACTGGTACCGTTCTCGTAGATCCGGCAATACAAGAAACTAAACTAGCCGTGCAGGCTATGTAGGTCATTTAGCGTTACCCAGGGTGCACCAACTGGGAGTCGACCTACTTTTACACCCCTACTGTCCCTTAGGTGTAGCACTACACGCTCGATGACGAATCACTAAGTGTGGATGCCACACCTCCCTACTCTCATCGTGGCAACTTGTTGCAAACCTCACTGACCGATAATGCTGGACCATCGGTAAGGTAGCTTGAACAGGTCGTCACGATCTCCGACCTAGCGTCCGTCTCTAGCTGTGTGCCATGCCAAGTACCACCTACTCGGATTAAAACCCAAGGAGGGAACTCTGGTATGGTCACTCAGCTTCCTCCTACTCTATTTGTCATGATGCCACAAGCTGTCAGGATAAATCCCAGTAGCGGTGTCATCATGACGGTCCCTGTATAAGTCAAAGAAGGAAATTAAAGCAATTAGAGATAGATAAACAAGATAATAGCAGAGCAAAAAAAAAAAACAAAAAAAGGAAGGAAGTTAATGATTTAATTATGGACTTGAAGTTACTAATTTAATTATTGAAAGAAAAGAATAGAAGTTGTGGTATAAATGAAAATTAAACTAAGTGGGCTATTATCGTTGTTTATCTATCTCTAATTGCTTTAATTTCCTTCTTTGACTTATTCAGGGACCGTCATCTTTCGAAGAATTTTTCTCTCGAATACTCCCAGAGCCGCCTCATCAGATGCTGTCAGTGTCCATGCTTCTTCACCATAAAGCAGGAGTACCCGTCCTGATAAGTGACTTATAGAGTGTTGTTGTTGTTGTTCGTCGAGAGAGGACTTTACTTCTAAATTGCCTACTCAGCCCAAAGTAGCATTTGTTTGCAAGAGTTATCCTTCTTTGGATTTCCAGGCTTACATTGTTGTTCGAAATTATGGCGTGGTTGCCAAGGCGTGAATGTGTAGTGGCGCTTGTAGCCAAATTGCCATTTTCATACCCCATTTTAAACTGGTGGTATCTTATCAGGGAAACCTCTATTAATAGAGGACTGAATAAGCAATAATTTTCCAATTAACATACCTAAATGGATACCCTATCATAGGAAATTTAATACTTTGAGTCATAGTTATAAAAATATGGTATATTTTGACGTATTAGATTATAGGTTATCGCTCTAATACCTATATATATAAATATATATTTATACATACGTATAATGAGACATTTGTTAATAAATTCCACAATTTTTTTTTTAGTTCATTTCATATCAAAAATAGATTTATCTTTGTATACTTTTCGAATTTCGGTTATATCGTAAATTCGAGCTTCCGGTTCTGCCCTCTGCTAAGCTAGAACATTAGACATTTGCTGTAAACAATTAGATTGATTACACTGACATTTATCCTATATCACTTTTTGATCTTTAAGAAAATCACGCCATCAGCGATGATCATGCAAAGAAGAATATAAAAATTCCGAAATGTTACGGGTAAGCTGAGAGAGAATGGCGTTTCCTAAAACGTTTTTAAGAAATGAAATACCGTCTTTTAGTTCGGAAGTTTTAATTTAGCAAAAACGCGAATCTTGTAATATCGAAAACATCTGTAAAATAATCGCGTTTTAATAAGGAAATTTCGGAATCTTAAATACCCTGAAAACGCGAGCCATTTAAATTTCTAAATTACGAAAACCAATTCGGAAATCATGAAAATGGGGAAAGTTCCCAAAGTTCAGCGAGCAGCTTCATCATTATCTTCTGGAGAAGATTTACTGCAAACCTGGCAATATTTTCTCTATCTTCAGGCAGCATGTACCAGAAGAACCAGTATTTAGTGTTCGAATTTGTGTAGTGAAGACATTTAGAAAAAGTTATACATAGTATAAAAATTAATATAAAATATAAATAAGTTTTACCTATATCATGCCTAAATAGTTTTGAATAATTAAAAAAAAAGAAAAAAAAAAAAAACTACAGCTAAAAACATTTTTCGTGAGTTTTTCTTATTTTTTCTGAATTATTGTGTATATACTTAAATGATAATCGTAATTTCAAATACATACGTATATATATATACTTATGTCCACACATTAGTATACATTTATTTAATGAAAAGAGAGAAAAATATTTATGAAAAAAAAAAAAACAAAACAATAACATAAACTAAATCTAACTAATTTTGTGTTTCATGAAGATGAAATTAATTAAATTGTTAAAAAGCAAAATGGTAATTGATAGTTTAGTGAAGTTTTGCATTATTAGCATTGCGAGAATTGACATAATTTTTTTTTATCGCATGCGATTTTTTTTTAAAGCGATATAATTTAATGAAGTTTTAACCACCCCTTAATAACTAAAGCAAAGAGGTGATTCAAAATGCTTGAAAGGAAAGGGAAATTAATATAAATTAAATCTATTGAAAATCGAAAAGCAACAACAATTGTGGTATGTTAGAAATATTTTTCGATTTCCAGCATACATTTACTTGTTCCAGGTTTCATGCTGAAAGATCTTTTATCGTTGGAGCCGAAGTGGTAAGTCGATTTTGTTTTTGTTTATTCTCTCACAAATTTTCTTTGGTATTAGTGTGATGAGTGAATGAATGTAGGTAGGTAGGTAGGTTCAAGTGGCTGCCGCAGAGGCACACTTAGGCCAGTTTTGAAGGCCCGTTGTGATACCACCAACACAAGGAAAGTCAGCCCCGGGACCCAGCCATATGGAAAATCCCTGAGTTGTTGGGATTTTCCACATAGCAGAATCCCGGGACTGACACTCCTAAACCGACACCGTTACCCCTCCTCGAACCACTTAGATGACTTTATGAAGCCCATCAAGTCCTTTATGTCCAGTTCCGCGATCTGGCTTAGACTATCTAGGAACGGAACTCCCAAAAAGCGCGTTCTCACGCCGCTTAAAGCCGGACAGTTGCAGATGAGGTGCTCCACCGTTTCCTCCTCCTCATCATCTTTGCAACTCCTGCAGCATCGTCGGTAGGGCACACTTAGCCTTTCTGCATGCCTACCAATGAGGCAGTGACCGGTTAATGCCCCTATCAATATGCAGATTTCCCTCCTAGTTAGGGTATAAATGCGTCTAGACCTTTTAAGATCCCATTTTGGCCAGGTTTGTTTCGATATCCGACACCCTGGGGATTGCAGCCATCTTTCGTTGGCTTGACGGAGTGTGTGCTCCTTCAGCATTAGTTTGCATGTGGCAAACGGCATACCTAAGCGCTCTTTATCCCGAAGAACCTGCTTGGTCGTGCCCTGCCTGGCAAGCTCGTCTGCCTTACAGTTTCCCTCAATGTCCCTATGTCCCGGGACCCATATGAGGTTTACGCGGTTCTGTTGGGCCATCTCCTGAAGAGATCGACGACAGCTGAGCGTCAGTTCAGAGTTGAACGTGTATGAGCCAAGGGATTTGATTGCCGCCTGGCTATCGCTGAAAATAGTGATATCTCCTCCGATAACACGTTTGCTTAACCAGGCCGCGGCGTCCCGGATTGCCGAGACTTCCGCCTGGAAGACGCTACAATGATCAGGTAGTCTGAAGGAGAGTTCAAGGTCCAAATCCCTTGAATAAACCCCTCCTCCAACTCTGCCGTCCAACTTCGAGCCGTCGGTGTATATGGAAGTGCCACCATTTGTTTCGGGACACCAATCCGTCCTCTCCCAGTCTTCTCTGCTGGGAATGTTTATTTTGAAGCAGCTATCCCCGACCGTAGTGGTCGCACAACGATCTGTGCTTAGAGGGAGAAAGCTGTAAGATTCCAGAATACTGGAGTGTCCAATAGTACCCGCACCCCAACTGGAGGTTTCTCTTAGGCGCAGAGCTGATGCCGCCGCTGACCGAAACCCTTCCAGATCAAGTGGCAAAATGCCCAGAATGGCCTGGAGGGCTTCGTTGGGCGTTGTCCTTAGCGCACCGCTTATACAGATCATATTGGATCTATGGACTTTCCGCAACAGATTCAGGTATGTTGTCTTGCTCAGTGCCGGCCACCATACGACGACTCCATACAGCATGATTGGGCGAATGATGGCCGTGTAGATCCAACTGCATACTCTAGGGCTGAGCCCCCATTTTTTGCCAATGGCTCTTTTGCATGTGTAAAGAGCGATGCAAGCTTTCTTCTGGCGCTGAAGAACATTCTCCTTCCAATTCAGTTTCCTGTCCAGAACTATGCCTAGAAACTTGGCCTTATCCGACAAGCCCAGGCGCGTGCCATCTAGTTCTGGTAGGCTTAGTGGCGGTATTTTGTACCGGTTGGTGAAGAGGACAAGTTCCACTTTCCCCGGGTTGATACTAAGTCCGCAGCGAGAGGACCACCTCGAAACCTCTCGCAGTGCTACTTGCATCAGGTCACACAGAGTTTGTGGGAACTTGCCTCTGAATGCAATAGCTAAATCGTCTGCGTATGCCACTATCTTCCCGCCCCCCCAGCTTGTGTCACGTAGCAACGAGTTGACTGTGAGGTTCCATAAAAGCGGGGAAAGAACACCACCCTGGGGCGTTCCCCTTGTGACATAGCGTGATAACTCGACCGTACCAAGTGAAGAAGCTATTTTCCTTCCTCTTAGAAGTTGGTCAATTAAACCAGTTAGAGGTCTATCTACGCCCAGATTAGTTAGAGCGGAGTTGATCGCCTCCGGGCTTATATTGTTGAAAGCCCCCTCAATATCTAAGAAGGCCACGAGACAGTAGTCCTTTTCACACAGCGATTTCTCAATGACAGATACTAGGCTGTGCAGAGCAGTTTCTGTTGATTTACTCTTGGTGTATGCATGCTGATAGCTAGAGATAAGGTTGCTATCAATAGTCGTTGAAAGGTAGTCGCTTAGTATCCTCTCAAAGGTTTTGAGTACAAAGGACGAGAGACTGATCGGTCTGTAATCTTTTGGCTCGTAGTGGGATGCCTTCCCAGCCTTAGGGATAAACACTACCGTGGCGCTTCTCCAGGAGCCCGGAATGTGGTTGAGAGCCAGGCAGGCTGTGAAGAGAAATACCAGCCATTTAGCTGATGTCTCCAACGTGTTTATAAGTTGCGCGGGGATAATCCCGTCCGGCCCGGCAGCCTTATACGGTTCAAAGCTCTTAACTGCCCACCTTACTCTTTCCTCAGTGATGGGTATATTTACTGCCAGGTTTGTTGCAGGTGCTAGTGGTGCATCATGCAGATTCCCCGGAAAATGTGTATTCAAGAGCAGCTCAAGGGTTTCCTCTTCCGTGCTGGTCCAGGATCCGTCAGGCTTTCGCAAATAGCTGATGGTTGTTTGACTTTTCGAGAGGACTCGTCTAAGTCTCGCTGTGTCGTCGACCTTTTCGACGCCAGTGCAGAAATTTCTCCACGAGGTTCTCTTCGCCTGTCTCAGAGCTTTTTTGTAGGCCCTTAGTTTAGCTTTATATTCATGCCAATGAGGCTCAGAGCCGAAGCTCTTGGCCTTGTTAAATTGTTTCCGGCATGATATTCGGAGCGAGTCCAAATCGTAGGACCACCAATGTGGCCTGTGTTTACCGCGTGGTTTTGGCACTGGACAAGCCTGTCCTAGAGCATTTGAGAGCGCCGATGTAAATGTAGTAACAAGATCCTCCAGCTCCTCTACTGATGAGGGGGCTTGTGAGGGCAGTACTGGTAGGTCTCTGTCTAATATTTCATTGTGTAACTGCCAATCAGTGTTACGTGGATTGCGCTTCATGATTGGTTGTTCTACAATAAAGTCTAAAACCATTTCTATGTAACGGTGGTCGGAGAAAGAATGTTCTTCCAGAACCCGCCATTTTCTGACCCACTCATAAGCGCCTTCACTACAGATAGTGAGGTCTATGACCTCCCTGCGGGTCTTAGTGATAAAAGTAGGCTCATTACCCACGTTGCAAATCACCAGGTTGGTTGTTAAGAGGTAATCAAACAGAGACTCGCCCCTGGCATTGATGTCGGAGCTCCCCCATTGGACATGGTGAGCATTAGCGTCCGCTCCAATAATAAGATTACCCGTGCAGAAATTTGACACCAGGTCTTTCACCTCCGTTTGTGGTGGGGGTTCTTCGGCGTCGTAGGGCATATAGACCGACGCCACCGTCAGGCGGGTGCTGTCGACCGTTAGACTGATAGCGGTAATATCACCATTGGTGTAGTTAGGTAGGAGAAAGGAGTTCAACTCAGACTTGACCAAAATACACGTTCTGACTTTGCTCTCCTCGCTGGCTCGAATGAGCTTGAAGCCCTTAGTCCCCAATCCGCAGATTCTCGAGCTATTGACCCAGGGTTCTTGGATGAGGACCACATCCACGTCGCCTTTAGAAAGACGACTACTTAAAGCAGCCGAAGCCACTTTAGATTTGTGCAAATTAATCTGAAGCACCACCAACATGAGAGCGCACAGACTTCCCTGCCGTCCCCATATCGTCGAGGTTTGCTCCATCCCGGAGGTTGCCTATCAACGACGAGTTGTTCCGATTAACTGCCCGATGTGGCGTTGCAGGAGTCCTGCTGCCTGTAGCGTTAGATGTTAGTCGCTCAGCGTTGGCTGCTACCACCGTGACGTCGAGGACTTCCTCGTCCTGTAGGCTGTCCTCCATCTCCGAGTTGTTCACAGCACTATCGCCAAGAGACGTGGCGGATAACATGCTTTCCGCATCGGAATCCTCCGCTTCCTCTTCTGGTAAAAAGTTTTCCGGTTCCCCCGGAGCAGCCGAGAAGGCAGCGCGCTGAGCATCACCACGATATACGTGGATAACGATCTGGCCTACGCTGTAGTGTACTAGGCCATTGCACCTTTTGAGGGGCTCGATTGACTCTTTATTCATGGTGAACACCACCTGTCTGTCGGGCCCTACCGCATCCCCGACCAGATTGACACTCCAGTCATGCGTTGGGAGGGACGGATTCATTAGCCGTAGCATCCCGAGTATTCTCTCGGGTTCGTCAGGGATGGCCGGAATCCTCGCCCTTGCCCTTGGACGAGCCGGAATGTCCTTCCAGTCGACGACCTCTATCTTTGCGCCCTGGTAGACTTCACCCAGTTTAGCAGCTGCTGCCTTGTACAGTGCTACGGTTTTTGCATCCTCGCATGCGAGTAATTTAATTTGACCCTGGTGCCAACCCGCATCCGTTACTCGTGCCGAACTACCCGGAAACTCCGGAGCAACGTTGAGAAGAATGTTGCCGAGTTCATTTCGCACGTAACGCCACCGGTCCTTGGGGATGGCCAGACGGTCATTGCCCCGGTCAAGGACGCCTATAAGGATCCTGTCCTTGGTTACCTCAGCAAAGCTTAGTTTGCCCGCTCCAGAGGTATTCTGATGCCGCTTGGGAGGGGGAATAAACTCCAGATCCGATCTTTGGCGCTTGAAAGGGTTAACTTTTAACCTCTTTGGCATGTACGAATTTTGGAAATCCGGTATCACAGCTTTCGCTAGCTCTACAGATTTACTGGAATTCGGCGACAGTGATTCCTGCGGTACCCCTTCATACCTCTTCAGGATCTTTGCAGCCAATCTTTTCTCGTGGTATGTGAAGCGGCGGGGAGATGTCTCCCTGGAGTGCGGACCCGTAGTTGCCATCGCGGTCGCTCTCCTTGCCGACATCTCAGTTGCAGCTTCCTTCTCCTTCGAAACTCCGAGGCCAGGTCGT
Source organism: Campiglossa producta (assembly GCA_964058755.1). Taxonomy (NCBI): domain Eukaryota; kingdom Metazoa; phylum Arthropoda; class Insecta; order Diptera; family Tephritidae; genus Campiglossa; species Campiglossa producta. The sequence continues at coordinate 111,787,395 of CAXKVI010000001.1, forward strand.
GAGACCGCTGCCACAGACGTAAAGATACTGGTTTTCATATCAGCGGTTGATGGGAGTTTAGCATCCGCCGTTGTCCGCTTAGCTGCGTTGGCAACCGCACTGGTGCTAGCTCCCATCAAGTCAATCTTATTCGATAGAGGGTTGGTTGACCGACTCGTAGTTGCCATCGCTGTCGATCCCCCCCTTGATTGTGGAACGGAGGTTGTCCTCCGGCGTTGTTGTTGCTTCCTCGCCTGCTCCTCCATAGCTCTCCTTTGCTGAGGAGTGAAATTTGGCGTTGTTTGTTTTTTAGATTTTTCGTTTTTATTCAGGTTATTCGAGTTCATCTTGTTCGTACAACCCATCGCCGGACAAGGCCAGCTTAGGGTCAAGGGAAGAGTAGGGGAAAATGTGTCGTCCGCCGCGGCAGAGCCCCGTACCGCGGTAAGGCCATGCTTACTCTCTGAGGCGACCCGGTGTCAGAGAGGCTCCGTTCAAATACAGCCACGATTTGCCTCCCGGCTGCAAACGTCCAATGGGCACGGTTTCGCATAACACCCTGGATTGGGAGGGGGAAGATCTTTGTCGTCGCGCCAGAGAGGCTAGGCTGCTCTCGTGATGAAGTGCCGTACGGAGCTATGATCACAAGGGCAGCGTAGCCCTGTGGCTATCGACTTAAGCCCTCGTACCGCGGCAAGGTATCCACCCTTCACGAGGGGTGAATGAATGTACATATTATACATATTATTCATTTCTCTTTCGTTTCGTTTTTCTAACTTAGATAAAGTTAGGGTTGCCATTGGTTTATTTAATAAAAATTGTCAAACTTTAAAATGACTCAGTAAACTTTTATTTTATGGTTCCCATGCCTGATAGTAGCTAAGTGTGGCAAGTATTAGGGATTTTCAGTTTTTGTTGGATTCTTTCTGGAAATCATCATGGTAGGGTGGGCAATGGTTGCAACAACATCATGCAACATATCATGTTCGGAAACCCAAGCGTCATCAAGATTTTTGAGCCAACGTAGGTATCCCTATTCATTTTTTTCCCTCCAGCACGTTAAATAAAGTAATTGTTCTGTAGTAGTACGCGAAACCCGAAGGGTAGGAGTAAGAACACCACCCCGTTAGCCGACGAGCAAGAGCCGGATTAGAGACGTGCGCCCGCTTCCTACTTTTTGCATATACTGTGCTTTCTACAAAACGTTGCATGCTACAGATAATAATTATTTTTGGCGCCCAACGTGGGGCCTATACAGCAACAGTTCTTTTGGTTGTATTGAGAGGCTTGCACTTTAACAAGCCAGCATACATTGCAATTTATTTTCATTGTTTGTCTGTGTAGATCCCATTAATTCTCTTTAATTTCAATTTCGATAAAGGTAAAACCTAAAGTGCTAAGTAGTTTTCCTTTCACGACTATAACATTTCTCACCATTATATTTTTCGAATTATACCCGCCGTACAGCATCGTGATGCTCGCTGGAATTGTGACAGCTTCGACTTCGATTGTTAGCCTGTACATTCGTTGCTCATACGCATAGCAGCACTTATTTGCTTGTTAATTGGAATTGCGATTTTTTTTAAATATTTAATATCGGACCATGACGCACAAATGAGTGTGGATGTAGCTTTATCATTTCCCTATTTCTTTGTGAATTGCAAGGAATTTTCTTTGATAATCTTTAACCAAAGATAAGAATCAAATTTTTTTGCGATTTATATGACTATTTTTAGCATTCATTTAGAAATGTAGGTAGTTAATTATATTGATGTAATATCTAACTAATGCATACTAAACGTGATCGTATAATCCCACAACTTTCTAAACGTTCGGAATAGTAGACTTTATTTTTATAATCTAACCGACGGCAATACCATTGGGGTCGGATGGTTTTTCGCTTTTTATCTTGAGATATCGCTGAAGGATACGAATGGGTTTTGACCACGATTTACTTCTATCAGGAAAATTAACTGGGAACCAGAATTTTATTTTTTATATTTATCGTATCTTATCTTAAACAAATTAGATTATCGCTAGTTACACACTTATGTACTATATATGTATCATCTTTTCGGGATTAATTTTTTTGAAAAATCTTGCCTTGGGTAAAGGTCGAAAATCACCTTTACAAACTCTTGAATTTTTTTTATCTTTCCTTATTTTCCTAGCAACCTATGCTGCGACTTAGGTAAGGACTAGTACCTTTCGATTTTCGTTTTTATATATCTTACCTTGAGACATTGCAACATGGCCCTTATTCATAGTAACGAAGACTTAACCTACTTAGTCCGATGAAAATGGATGGCGCTGTGGAATATGTCACAATTTTAGTAGAAATTCCGCAATATTGCATAAGACTAAGTGCGATCATGCTTTTCACAAAACGTGTCTATCTAAATATTTGAAAAACAATCCCAACTGTCCAATATGCCATACTAGGGTTGTGTCAGATAAATCTTTTGGTTCTACAACAAATACTCCACATCGTTACGATTATCTTTTAGGCCTGATAAGGTCGGACACATCATTACCAACTGAAAGTTGCGCTTCACGGGTGCGAGTGATGGCATGCCAGTTGGAAACTTTATTTATCGTGTTGAAGCTCTTACTAATCAGACATTAGGCGGTTGTTTTGATATTGTATGCAGACACGCAAGTTTGCTGTTCGACTCTAAAGCTAGCGATTGGTTTTGGAGGTACCACAAATCTGTGTCGGAAGTTCGTTGGTCTGGTTTATGTGAGGCCCTTAGACGTCAGTATAAGGATACTAGGACTGATGTAGACTACCGAGAGAAGATTCGTGACAGAAAACAAAAAGCGAATGAAAGTTTTGATTGTTTTTATGACTCCATAGTTCAAATGACTGATCGGTTAACCCAAGCACTCTCAGAAAGTACTCTTGTTGAGATCATTAAGAGGAACCACTTACCGGAAATACAATATGAAATTTTAAATATTCAAGTTTATTCCGTTGCTCATTGCATGACATCTGCCGAAAACGTGAATTTTTCCTGCAAGACATGCAAAGTCGGCAAACCTATAGTAAATCATCGCCAATTCGTAAGCGCGTTTCTGAGGTGCAGGCCAATTTTGATCTTGTTACCGACGATGATGTAAGCGAAGTTGAGGATATAGACGAAATAGCTTTAGTTTGCTGGAATTGTAAGAGGAACGGACACCGATATCAAGATTGTGTTAGCGAGCGTAGGGTTTTCTGCTACGGTTGCGGAGCCACTGATGTGTATAAGCCGAATTGTCCGCGTTGTAACTCTTCAAAAAACGGCCAAGCGAGTGCGCTGAAAAGTGCACGCAGACAGACCCCATCGAAAGCTTTGAAACATCAAGGAACAAACACGGATTAATTCCTATTGTTCCTTCAATACCTTCACTCATCTCTAACGACACATTTTGTTCACCTAACCCGAACAAACCTTTTCATGTTCGTGTGAAGGAATATGACCTAGCACGTAAACGAATTTTTCATGATTTTTCGGAAAACAGAATAGTAACTAAACCAAGAAGTAGGTCCAGCAATCGGATAAGCACTTTTTGGAAAAATGTTCGCAATAACCGAAAACTACTTTTGAGTTCAGTCTTTGATAGGACAAATGACATACGACCATATGCGGAGGTGCAGTTATTTGGCAAAACTGTTTCCGGTTTGCTAGACACAGGCGCTTCTGTCAGTTGTGTTGGATCCAAACTTGCAACAAAGATTTTGGAAGAAAACGTCCCGATTCAAACTTTTACATCCTTTGTTAAAACTGCTGACGGGAAGTCGCAGAAAGTCCTAGGGTGCATAAAAGCCCAAATTAACTTTCGAGGCGTATCAAAATCAATTACAATTTTTATTATTCCAAGCTTGTCACAAGATTTATACTTGGGTATAGATTTTTGGAAATTATTCGAACTTTTACCTTTTCATTTAAGCGAAATTAATCAGGTTTCCGATGAAGAGCTATTGGAAAAACACATTTTGACAGAAAATCAAAAGCATGATTTAGAAAAAGTTATACAATCATTTCCTTCTTTCGCTAAACTTGGTCTTGGTAAAACGCATGTTTTATCGCATGTTATAGACGTAAAGGATGCTAAACCCATTAAACAGCGGCACTTTCCAATATCGCCTGCTATAGAAAAGCTAGTCTATGCAGAGCTGGAAAGGATGATTGAATTAGATATAATAGAAGAATCTGATAGCGCTTGGTCATCACCCATCGTACTTGTAAGGAAGCCAGGTAAAGTTCGATTGTGCTTGGATAGTAGGAAGGTAAATAGCGTCACAATGAAAGACGCGTATCCGTTGCCTAACATTGAGGGTATTTTAAGCAGGCTACCTAAGGCTGAGTTTATAACGAGTTTAGATTTAAAGGATGCCTTTGGCAAATCCCTTTAGATCCAAAGTCTAGGGACAAAACAGCCTTTACCGTGCCCGGTAGACCGTTATACCATTACAAAGTAATGCCATTCGGCCTCTGCAATGCTCCGCAAACAATGTCCCGGTTGATGGACAAAGTCATACCATGCTATCTTCGGAGCGAGGTATTTGTGTATTTGGATGACCTTCTCATCATTTCTGAAAGCATCGAAAAGCACTTGGAAGTGCTTCGTATAGTTGCCCGGCATATCAAAGAAGCAGGGTTAACTATCAATATAGAAAAAAGTCACTTTTGCCTTAGGGAAGTACGTTATTTAGGTCATATTGTAGGAAAAGGGATCATAAGAACCGATCCTGAGAAAGTAGCTGCCATCACAGATTTTCCAATCCCGAGATCTGTTAAACAAGTCAGACGATTTTTGGGCATGTCTGGGTGGTATCGAAAGTTTGTTAAGAATTACGCAGCGGTCACGACTCCGCTTACTGATTTATTGAAGACCAACCGAAAATTTACTTGGTCCGATGAGGCTCAAAATGCATTTGTTGAATTTAAGTCTATATTGAGCACTGCTCCCGTTCTTCATAGTCCCGACTTTAATAAACCGTTCTATATTCATTGTGATGCTAGCTGGACCGGCGTAGGAAGTGTGCTAGTCCAAAAGAATGAGGATGGCGAAGAATACCCTGTCGCGTTCATGTCCAAGAAATTGAACAATGCGCAAAGGAAATACTCGGTAACAGAGCAAGAATGTCTGGCAGCGATGCTCAGTGTAAAAAAGTTTCGCCCTTACATTGAAGGACACGAGTTTACTATTATTACGGATCATGCATCCTTAAAATGGCTAATGTCTCAAACAGATTTGAGTACGCGACTAGCGCATTGGGCTCTAAAGCTTCAAGGATACTCCTTTAAAATTGAGCACAGACGTGGTAGTCAAAATGTGGTACCAGATGCGCTATCCAGAGTGAACACTGAGGATCTGTCGTCTCTGGAAGCTGGAGTTTTTGTTGACTTAAGCTCTTCATATTTTAAGGCAGACGACTACATTGAGCTAAAGGAAAGAGTTCTTAAAAATAGTGAAAAGTTACCGGATGTAAAAGTGATTGACGAATATGTTTACAGACGGACTGAGCATTAAACCGGTATGGAAATTGTGGATACCTAAGGGTTTAATTTCTGATATTTTATATAAAGCGCATGATGCTCATTTATCTTCTCATTGCGGCATTAATAAAACCGTGAAAAAATTACGGAGATATTATTATTGGCCAGGACTAGTTAATGATGTCAAAACGTACATAAATGCGTGCGAGAAATGCAAATGTACGAAACAGCCAAATTACGTGCTAAGACCACCCATGGGTAAAACTACCGATTCACAACGAACTTTTAAAAAATTATATGTTGATTTTTTAGGTCCCTATCCGCGCTCTAGATCGGGAAATATTGGAATTTTCGTGGTCTTAGACCACTTTTCTAAATTCGTTTTCTTAAATCCGGTTAAAAAGTTTTCTGCCGATGTTGTTTGTAAATATCTGGAAGAAATATTCCATGCTTTCGGTGTGCCAGAGTCGATTGTTTCAGACAATGGAACACAGTTTAAGTCACACGGCTTTAACAGTTTGCTACAAAAATACGGCGTAAACCACATTTACACAGCTGTACACTCACCACAAGCAAATGCTTCAGAGCGATTGAACAGATCGGTAATTTCAGCTATCAAGTCATACGTCGACAGTGACCAGAAAAACTGGGATCAGTATCTTAGTAGTATTTGTTGTGCCCTACGTTTTGCCATACATTCAGCCATAGGTACTTCTCCTTATTTCATGGCATTTGGTCAGCATATGGTAACAAACGGTTCTACCTATAGCTTGTTACGAAACTTGCGGATGTTGGAGGATCGCACTGTTAGTTTCAACCAGCAAGACACAATTGACATAATTAGAAAAAAGCCAGCTGAATGCATGAAAAAACAATTTAACCGAAACGAGCAGTCTTACAACTTGCGTTCCCGAGTGGTTTCATATGAGGTGGGTCAGGAATTTTACAGAAGAAATTTCAAACAAAGTAATTTTGAACAGGGCTATAATGCGAAATTAGCACCGTCATTTGTTAAAGCTCGAATACGTAAGAAGCTTTGCAACTCCTATTACCAGCTAGAGGACTTACAGGGTCGTTGGATTGGCAATTACCACGCCAAAGATCTGCGGCAATAGTTAATACCCATGTTTAAGCTACAAGCGGGTATCAGCTTTTGTGCATTACGCCCAAACCTGATTTTGGCAGGGGGGAAATGTAGTGGCGCTTGTAGCCAAATTACCATTTTCATACCCCATTTTAAACTGGTGGTATCTTATCAGGGAAACCTCTATTAATAGAGGACTGAATAAGCAATAACTTTCCAATTAACATTTTTCAGATTTCTTTATAAAAAGTAGCCATACCTAAATGGATACCCTATCATAGGAAATTTAATACTCTGAGTCATAGTTATAAAATTATGGTATATTTTGACGTATTAGATTATAGGTTATCGCTCTAATACCTATATATATAAATATATATTTATACATACGTATAATGAGACATTTGTTAATAAATTCCACAATTTTTTTTTTAGTTCATTTCATATCAAAAATAGATTTATCTTTGTATACTTTTCGAATTTCGGTTATATCGTAAATTCGAGCTTCCGGTTCTGCTGTAAACAATTAGATTGATTACACTGACATTTATCCTATATCACTTTTTGATCTTTAAGAAAATCACGCCATCAGCGATGATCATGCAAAGAAGAATATAAAAATTCCGGAATGTTACGGGTAAGCTGAGAGAGAATGGCGTTGGTTCGTCCTCTTTTTGATTTTTGACTTCAGACAGTCAAGATCGACCGGTTTCCAGTCTTCAATTTCCTAAAACGTTTTTAAGAAATGTAATACCGTCTTTTAGTTCGGAAGTTTTAATTTAGCAAAAACGCTAATCTTGTAATATCGAAAACAGCTGTACAATAATCGCGTTTTAATAAGGAAATTTCGGAATCTTAAATACCCTGAAAACGCGAGACATGTAATTTCTAAATTATGAAAACCAATTCGGAAATAATGAAAATGGGGAAAGTTCCCAAAGTTCAGCGAGCAGCTTCATCATTATCTTCTGGAGAAGATTTACTGCAAACCTGGCAATATTTTCCTCATCTCTATCTTCAGGCAGCATGTGGGCAGAAGAACCAGTATTTAGTGTTCGAATTTGTAGTGAAGACATTTAGAAAAAGTTATACATAGTATAAAAATTAATATAAAATATAAATAAGTTTTGCCTATATCATGCCTAAATAGTTTTGAAAAATTTAAAAAAAAAAGAAGAAAAAAACTACAGCTAAAAACATTTTTCGTGAGTTTTTCTAATTTTTTCTGAATTATTGTGTATATACTTAAATGATAATCGTAATTTCAAATACATACGTATATATATATACTTATGTCCACACATTAGTATACATTTATTTAATGAAAAGAGAGAAAAATATTTATGGAAAAAAAAACAAAACAATAACATAAACAAAATCTAACTAATTTTGTGTTTCATGAAGATCAAATTAATTAAATTGTTAAAAAGCAAAATGGTAATTGATAGTTTAGTGAAGTTTTGCATTATTAGCATTGCGAGAATTGACATAAATTTTTTTATCGCATGCGATTTTTTTTAAAGCGATATAATTTAATGAAGTTTTAACCACCCCTTAATAACTAAAGCAAAGAGGTGATTCAAAATGCTTGAAAGGAAAGGGAAATTAATATAAATTAAATCTATTGAAAATCGAAAAGCAACAACAATTGTAGTGTGTTAGAAATATTTTTCGATTTCCAGCATACATTTACTTGTTCCAGGTTTCATGCTGAAAGATCTTTCATCGTTGGAGCCGAAGTGGTAAGTCGATTTTGTTTTTGTTTATTCTCTCACAAATTTTCTTTGGTATTAGTGTGATGAGTGAATGAATGTACATATTATTCATTTCTCTTTCGTTTCGTTTTTCTAACTTAGATAAAGTAAGGGTTGCCAGGTTGGTACACAAAAAAAAAAAAACCCATGTGTAATTTTTATTCCTCGCTTCCAAATAATGCAAAGTAAAACTAAATTTAAATATTATACTTAAAATATCCCAGTTAATATGCGATTGAGTTAAAATCTTGGATTACAATTTTAATACGTCATAAGCAAAAGCGCATAAGTCGGTTGATAATAATATTGTTTTAGTATATAAACGGTTAGTTAACCAACTAAATAAATAAATTCCTTGTACGAAATTAGTATAAATCTGAAATTTTTGTTTGTATTTAAGATTTTCTTTCAAAGGCAAATTTTGATATTGCAATATGATAATTTTCACTAAATTCAAATTGTATATCCTATTTATACGATTAAAAAATAAGATAAAATCTAAATGAAGAAAGTAATTAGGAAGTAGTATATGGTTTATTTAATAAAAATTGTCTAACTTTAAAATGACTCAGTAAACTTTTATTTTATGGTTCCCATGCCTGATAGTAGCTAAGTGTGGCAAGTATTAGGGATTTTCAGTTTTTGTTGGATTCTTTCTGGAAATCATCATGGTAGGGTGGGCAATGGTTGCAACAACATCATGCAACATATCCTGTTCGGAAACCCAAGCGTCATCAAGATTTTTGAGCCATCGTAGGTATCCCTTTTCATTTTTTTTGTTTTTTTTCCCTCCAGCACGTTAAATAAAGTAATTGTTCTGTAGTAGTACGCGAAAACCGAAGGGTAGGAGTAAGAACACCACCCCGTTAGCCGACGAGCAAGAGGCGGATTAGAGACGTGCGCCCGCTTCCTACTTTTTGCATACACTGTGCTTTCTACAAAACGTTGCATGCTACAAATGCGCTGACTCTTTGCTTGATGCCGGCAGGTACTTCGATTTACCTTCGTTCACCACCAAACAAATTTTTTCCGCTTCCTTTTCTAATTTGGAGTACGCAGAAGTTGCGGCGCGGTTGTCGAGGGCAATGATGTCGATGTCGTCGGCATACGCCAACAGTTGTACGCTCACTGAAAAAAAAAAATATATAAGAAACGGCCGTCAAATTAACAGTAAACCCTGTCATTTTTCGTCCAACAGTGGGTAATATCAATTTTGAAAGTGACCCCCTATCATTCTTCGAATATACTATCATATTGACATGAATCACTGTAAATTTGAAAGTGGATACTATCATATTGACATGAATTACTGTAAATTTGAAAGTGGACTCATATCATTAATTGATATTTTTCAAAAATGACATGTTTTTACTGCCAATTTTACAGTAAATACTGTAATATTTACAGTATTGTCATAATCGATTTGAAAGTGTCTTTGATATGTTACTTTCAATGTGCACTTTCAAACTTTTTATTTCAGTGCTCTTGTAATATATTGTTCCAGCGCGGTTAAGTTCTGCAGCTTGTATTATTTTCTCCAGCATCAAATTAAAGAAATCGCACGATAGGGGGTCGCCCTGCCTGAAACCTCGTTTAGTTTCGAACGGCTCGGAGAGGACCTTCCCAATTCGGACCGAGCTGGTGGTGTTGTTCAGCGTCATTTTGCACAGCCGTATAAGTTTTACTGGGAAACCAAAATCAGACATAGCGGCATATAGGCAACTCCTTTTCGTGCTGTCGAAGGCGGCTTTAAATCAACAAAGAGCAGGTGTGTGTCGATCCTTTTCTCACGGGTTTTTTCCAAGATTTGGCGTATTGTAAAAGTCTGGTCGATGGTAGATTTACCAGGTCTGAAGCCACACTGATAAGGTCCAATCAGTCGGTTTACGTCAGGCATCAGTCTTTCGCACAATACGCTTGATAGTATTTAGTATTTAGTATCTATTTTATTAAGCCAATCAGAATACAAAATCTTACAGGCTAAGTAGAAATACATATGTGCAAGCAGTATGCTAAATTATTAATATAAAGTAATTAAAATGTATTAATATGGCTTACTTATAAAAAAGGCTTATTGTGCTTAAAAAGCTCTCTTTTGAGCAAGAAAAATCTATTTCCAAATATTTAAAAATTCTGTTGAACTCTATCAAAGTTCTAGTAATTGGAGCATTGATTGCATAAAGAGCTTTAAAAAGACGTTCATTGAAAAATTCAGAGTTCCTAAGTGCTCTGGCAGGAATGTTTATAAAGATCCTCTCAAAGAGCATTGGATAGTCAGTGGTACCTCAAAAAACGTCAAAAATAAACGACAGCGACAAAAATTATTCGTCTATTCTGCAGTGACTTTAAATTGATCAATAAGCATCTAGCGTCATAAGACGGAACGGGTTCAGAAACGCGTAAACTGCGCAAATCAAAATATGAAAATACTTTCCGAATCCCATCGATTCTTGCAATATGACATTGATAATACGGCGACCAAATGAAACAGGCATACTCAAGTTTGGAGCGCACAAACGCCGTATATAAAAGTTTTAGTGTATAAGGGTCAGTAAACTCTGAGCTATGACGCCTAACAAATGCAAGCATGGCATATGATTTCGAGATGCAAAGGTTAATATGTTTGGCGAAAGTCAATTTAGAGTCAAAAGTTACTCCCAGGTCCTTTATTTCACTAACCCTTGAATGTAAGTAAAAAGTAATATGTAAACATTTTTTTAAGTTGAGATTTAACCGATTGCTATTACAGCAAGAACTTAAATTATCCAAATCTAATTGCATCAGTTCGGAGTCATGCTGACTGTGAATAAGTGAATACATTTTTAAATCATCCGCATATAATAGAAACCTAGCTGCAGAGAAGCAAGAGCGAATGTCATTAATAAACAATATGCAGAAAAGTGGTCCTAAAATGCTTCCTTGTGGAACACCAGAGCAGGCAACGAAAAAAGAAGCCCTGCATTGTCCACAACAACCCTACAATTGCGGTTTTGCAAGTATGATTCAATCCATTTTAGAAACACTGAGTGGAAAAGCTTCCATTCAGTCATCAGAAAATATAGCTAAGTTAGTCAGAGTTGAGCGTCCTGGAATAAAGCCATGTTGCTGTGGACACACAATATTCTTAACAAAAAATTGTAATTTTTCTTGTATAATACATTCAAAGAGCTTTGACGTGGCGGACAGTTTTGAAATGGGTCTGTAATTGCCAATATCATTTTTGTTGCCACTCTTGAAGATAGGTGTAATAAAAGCCAGTTTCCACGCGAAACAGGTTTTGCAGTGTGTCGCAAATTAAAAAAATATATTTTACTAGCGTTAAGACGCTCTTTATTGAGTAAATGAATTTACATTTCTGAATACAAAAAGTTCTTACAAGCTATTTTATTAACTATTTAAGCTAAGTCAGCAACATTGGTTTGTTTATTGTTCAATTGAAATTATTGGCAATCTAAAAGTATCGTTTGCACTTATTATTACAAATTCTTTATTATTGTGCAATACGATGATACAATGTACGGAAGTATTTTGTAGGCAACCTAAAAGTGTCGTTGCACTTATTATTAATTCTTTATTGTTGTGCAATACGATGGTACAATGCACTGAAGTATTTATTAGGTGTAGCGTTACGCTGACCAATCAACCTCAATGTGGTTTTCCGTTGGAGTGGAATGGCCAGGTGACGTAACTCCCCCTTCCCTTGATTGAAAACACTCCTGGGTTTTTTGTATTTATGTTTAATTCAATTGCTTTATGTTTGTTTGTAAAATGAACAAAAATTACAAACAAAGCAAAGACAATTACTGCAATGAATGAAATTATTAGCCAAATATTAATTTGATATGTTTTCTTGTGGTAGGTAAGTTCTTAAATTTTTTGAGCGTTTTCAATTTGAGTAATGATTAATTCATCAAAAGTAGGTTCGAGTTGTATATGGTTAATATTCGATTCAAGGTAACGTATTATATATTTCTGTGTAAATGATTTATTTAAATTTTTATAAGTTTCGTTTCTAATTTTAAGTTCACACTCATTGAATGAAATGAGATGAGTTCCTATTAAATACAAAATTCTTTCGTTACATGTACTGCTTATATCGATTTCCTTCGTATTCTTTACAATAATTAGTCCTTTTTCAATTTCCTTAATTTCTTCTTTCCTATTTTTAATTTTCTTGCAATTTTTCCTTATTATACATGAGTTAGAAATTTTAAGATTTTTTTGATATAAATTATTTTTTGAAAAAATGTATCTATTATTATTTATCTCTAAAATATGTTTGCTTTGAAACTGTAACTCTTCTGAGTTTTTATTTGCACAAGGTGTTATGAATACATGTTTCCTGTAGTTACATTAGTTGGAATTTTAAGTGAAAATATAACGTTACCTGCGGAAGTGGCCGCTCCTAGTTATATATTATATATATTTTGTAACTTAAATGTATCAATATTGTATTTATTTATCTCTTCAGGTGTTAGTATGTTGCTGGACATTATGTTTCACCTGGCTGATGCTAAGTTGTTTTGAATATATTCTATGCTACTACTAAGTTTCCTAATTATAAGTTGGATATCGAGGTGTATGAGTTGTCTGTGTATGTCTTGATTTTCGTTGTCTACTGAATTGAGTTTGAGAGAAATTTGTCTTCTATCGGATTCTATAGCTTTTTGTATGTTTTGGAAAGTTTTATTAAAGTTATCATTAATTTTTATATTCTTATTTAAGGTGTCTATGGCAATATGGTTGTTCGTATCAATGACTTTGAAATGCTCCTCTATATTTTGTCTATCATCGCCTTTCATAGTTCCATACAACCATTTCATTGTTGTGTCCAAAATGTTAATTAACCCTCTCGTTTGTTTATGTGGTAATAGTGTGTAGAGTTTACTTCTCAACATTGCGAATTCCTGTGTCAGGATTTGTTCCTTTTCGGTCAGTTTAGAGCCTATAGCTAAATTTTCCAATGCGTCGATTATATTTTCTATTTCTTGTGGATTGATTATATGAAGGATAATGTCAAAATCCGTAATTACTTGTACATTATCGAGTTTTATTTCGGCAAATCCGTCATCGCTTCTGATGTCCTCAGTTATTATTGTTGCTTTCGTTGTTCCCATTATCAGCATTATGAAAATTATGGGCATTGATATCCATGGCACCTGATATCCTGGTCTTTTAATGTTACTTTTATGGGTGTTTTGAAGTGGTAATTTTCTGTATCTGAGTTCGTGATTATGTCTAACAGCTCTATAATTTTTCACGTGTCCACTGCTTCTATTTTCAATATAACTCTCTCTTCTCGTATTTATTCTGTTAATGATTCTCTCTTTAGTCCCTTTTATCCTATTGTAAATTATCTTTTTATCAACTTTTCCTGAGGCTACGTCTGAAGGTGTTGCTTTCAGCGTTGAATGTATATTATTGTTATAGGTCTGAACACATTTTTATATCTTCTATCTTGTGGATAAGGAAGGTGATTCTAGTTCTATGATTCTAAATTTTTCTCCTATAGTATTGTGAAACCTTTCGATGTCCGAGTTCCCTGTATGACTAGTGGGTTTGGTAAAATGAACTTCGACACCTTCTTCTCTTATAAAGTCATTTACGTTTATGGAATCAAATTCATTATCAGATATAAATAGTTTAGGCTTTCCTCTCATAGCGAAGTACATTCGTAAAGTTTCGACAAATGTGATACTATTCTTGTCTTCTAAAAAGAGTGCTACTGCCAATTTTGAAAATTTATCGATGAAGGTCATAAAGTTGTGTTTTTTAATTGGATAAGTATCTAGGTGTACTACTTCGTTAGTATCCTTGGGTGTTCCTTACCTTTTATATAACCGATATTAATGTCGTATTCTCCCAATTTAAGTATCCATCTCTGTAATCTTGGGTTAATATCTTTTCCTCTGTATTTTGTTTGTAGCCACTTGAGTGGTTGGTGATCTGTTAGCAAATCAAAGTTCCTACCATAAACATAGGGTCTAAAATAATTAACCGCCCATACTATGGCAAGGAGTTCCTTTTCTGTCGTTGAGTACTTTCTTTCATGCTCATTCAAGGTTCTACTTGCATAGCATATTGGGTGTCCTGCTTGCATTAGAGCGCTTCCAATTGCGTAGTCACTTGCATCTGTTACGATTTCAAATTTCTTTTTGAAATCCGGGTACTTCAGCACCGGTCGGGAGATTAGTAACCTTTTTAGTTTGTAGAAAGCATCCATGTTCTGTGTATCATGAACGTTGACTTTTACATCCTTTTTCAGATATTTAGTCATAGCTTGAGCTATTTTAGTGTAATTCTTTATGAATTTACGGTAGTATCCAGTTGCTCCTAGAAAGGATTTTATCGGTTTTGCTGTTTGCGGCTGCTTGAGTTTTTGAATTGCTTACACTTTGGTGGGGTTCGGTTTGACTCCTTCTGTGGTCAAGATGTGTCCTAAATATTCTGTGCTTGTAGCGAAGAAATTACATTTATCGATTTGAATTCTAAGGTTATGTTGTCTCAATCTATCGAAGATTTTCTTGATACTATCCATGTGTTCCTGGGCTGTGGTGCTGAACACAAGGATATCGTCTAGGTAAACGACACATATTTTATTAATGTAATCCCTTAATACTGAGTTCATAAGCCTTTGGAAAGTGGCTGGGGCATTTTTTAGGCCAAAAGGCATACCAACAAACTCGTAGTGTCCTAGTGGAGTAGAAAATGCGGTTTTCACCTTGTCTTCTTCTTTAATGAGAATCTGGTGAAAACCCTTGGCCAGATCCAATGTGGTTAAATATTGGGCTCTTCCTAATTTTTCCAGTATGTTTTCAATATTGGGAATAGGAAATTTGTCGCTTACAGTAATATCGTTCAAGGCTCTATAGTCTATAACGATACGCCTTTTCTTTTTTCCGGATTTGTCCAGTTTTTGTGGGACGATCCATAGTGGTGAGTTGTAAGGTGAAGAGCTTTCTTTAATGATTCCGTGTTCTAACATTTCCTTCATTTGTTTATTTATTTCCTCCTCGTGGATTTGAGGGTAGCGATAAATTTTAGAATATAGAGGCCTATCAGTTGTTGTCACGATTTCGTGTTTTACCTCATGTGTGTGGGGAAGTATTCGTCCTTCTTGAAAAAATAAGTCGGCATTGTCGTCTACAATTGCCTGTAGTAGACATTTTACCTCTTCATTCATGTCCTCTCGTAATAGCTTTTGCATAATGGTGCTATCTACCTGTGTGGTTTCGAGTGTATGTATATCCTCGAAATTATGTGGACATGCATCAATGAATCTCGTTCTAACATTATGAATTTCGATGTATCCATCCTTAAGGTTTATGATTGCTTCCATGGGTTTCAGAATATTTTGTCCTAATATTGCGTCAAACTTTTTATTTTTCAAGTTGGTCAGTTTCCAACTCATGAAATTGTTTTCTTAAAATTCATTTGGTAAGGGGGTGATAATTTCAGTATTTACCCCCACGTTTCCATCTAATGTCCTTAAAGTCATTGGTTTTGTTAGTTTGATTCGTTTATATTTGAGAAGCTTGTCTTCTCCAATCAGAGATGTATTTGAGGATGTGTCGATAAGGCATGGTATCTCGCCCTCACCGATATTTAATTTAATTAACGGTAGATTATGGGGTCGGCCGGTGACCGAAAATTTTCGCCCTCCTCGTGAGCAGCTTCTATATTGTCTATTTCCATGGGTTCGGTGTGGTTTGCTCTGTATTGTCCTGAATTTCTGCTGCATTATTAGAAAATCGCCTACCTTGTTGAGAATTGCGATTGAACTGACCTGAGT
Source organism: Campiglossa producta (assembly GCA_964058755.1). Taxonomy (NCBI): domain Eukaryota; kingdom Metazoa; phylum Arthropoda; class Insecta; order Diptera; family Tephritidae; genus Campiglossa; species Campiglossa producta. The sequence continues at coordinate 111,803,490 of CAXKVI010000001.1, forward strand.
TGGCATTTGTTTGCCTGAATTGGCCAGAAGGGTCGGAACTAGTTACTGGTCCCTGAGTTTTCGTGTTTTGCAGCGGTCTTTGCTGAGGGGATGGTTGGGTGGAACTATTTTGACGGTTACCTTGTGTGGACCTACTTAATCTACTGAATTTGCTGTCGTATTTTCCTATCATCCCTGTTTCTTCTAGTAGATAATATGCATCTCTTAGGGAATTTTTGCTTCTACTGTATACTATGCTAAATTGGGGTCTATGCCATTAAGAAAGGTTTTCAAAATTATCGACTCATTGACCGTTGGTGAAAATTCTACAGGTCTTGGTCATACTTTGTATTGAGTTTGTCTAAAATATTTCTTAAAATACTAAAATAGTCACTTACGTTGTTGTTCCTTGCGGTGATGGCTTGATGGTAAAGATGTTGATATGTTTCCTTAACTCCAAAGTTTCTTATGAGTTCACTTTTTATGTTATCCCAGGTTGGTGTTGGTCCCAAAGTTCGAATTGTATTAAGACCTGCTCCCTGATCTTTGTCCTAATGTGGCGTTGGAATACGAATTCTTTCAAAGACGCATTATCGTTAAATAGGGGTAGTACCAATTCTACTTCTCTGATGAAGGCGGATAGGTCGTATGATCGATCGCCCCGGAATTCCTTTATTCTTGATGCTTCCTTGATAAGTTCCGTCACGGGAATAGCCACTTGTTGCTGTTGGTTTTCCATACTTGCTTTGAGTTCAGTAGTGGTTAATATTCTCGTCAATTGCTCGGAGTTTTTGATCCGTGATTATATTTGTATTTATGGATTTACTTGTTTCACTTGTGGTCAATTTTATAGATTTTTTCCCACTTTTTAATTAAACTTTGCTTGATTCTTCAAAATCACTTGCACAATTCTTTAGAACTTGCTTTATTTTGTGGTCACAAAGTCACTTGTATAATTCTTTAGAATTTAGTAGAGTTTGTGGTTAAATCTTTAGATTTTTGTTCCACTTTATTAGTTCAACTTTGTTATGGAACCTTTTAGCGTATCCACTATGGGTTGACAATTGTTTGATATTTGTACCATGTTTAGATGGTGACGAGTAGAAGGAGTTGATGTCTGCCCGTGTGCGTCTCGCTGTCCCGTAGCTTCAGCCACTAATGTGGATTCGTCGAAGCAGACACCAACAAAATCACCACTTGTGACAAACCCAAGGCCTAACCAGAAAAACATTTATACGCACACGTAAGGGTTCAGGGGATTTATTTCCACAGCGCTTTCAATGACCACAAAAAAAAATCATATTTTAGCAAAAGCTACATACTACCTTTTTCCAATTAGGCGGTTGTACTTCCTATTTCCTCACCGCTCTTTACCCACCCTCCATGACTCTTCAGATGGTAACGAAGGGTCCCAATATAAAATTACAACAACTAATTTTCAGACCATATTAGGCAATCAATTAACAATTCATTTTATTTAAATAATAAATTACTCAACTAATAAGAAACTTTAATGGAAAAATCGAATTCATACTATTTTAGTATTAAAAGGTAAAAAGGTACTTAATTTACATATGTCCTAACACTTAAAGGAACAACTTGGAATTGGAACACTTTTTAAATAAAAAGCCTACTATATGAGTATCCATATGTATGTATACTTATAGGAACGAGTTGGAATGGAAACAAAGTTCAAATAACTAGCCTACTATTTTAATTATCGAGATCAGTGAGGTTAGGAAACGAAAGGAAACAACCAGTTTCCGGTTGATGTAAGTGGGGAAAAAGGAAAAACTAAAATATTAAATGATTCTACTTGAATACTTATATTCGATAATGTTCAAGGGTAAATAAAAGAACTAAAAATATAGTGATTCATATTCCATTGCGTTTCGTTAACCCTCTTAGATTCCACAATCACACAGTGAGAAGTTAATGATCATTAACGAGAGTACGAATCACAATATTATAAGAAAACCCAAAAATATAGGTACATAAAAATAATAAATTAATTACTCACATGAACTTTTGCTGCAGGAACTCGTTGAAGGCCTCCGACGATATTTCTGCTTAGCTGAAAAAGTAATTTTTTTGCACATAGGTACACTTATTTAGTTCAATTTCTTTTGGACCATGGTTTAATTTTTCTGTGCGAAAATTATATTTTGTCTTTTAAGAATTTCCAATACGATATTGGAATCCTCTCTTCTTCTTTCCGCACTACTCACTTTCCTAATATCACTCATCTCCCTCCATCTCGTGCTAATAGTAGGAATCTCTTTACAAATTGGTAAATTTCACAATTTACTTATTTTCTCACTTCATGTTTCAATTCCAAATTATTTTATTTTATTATTTTTTTCTTTAATAATTTGAAAAATGCAAAAATGTATTTTAATTTAATTTTGCTTTTCTAAAGCATATTTTAACTTTTAATTACTATTAAAAAAGGGTTGTTATATTTTTGAAAAAAAATATCTTTATCAAAAAACTAACTTAACCTTTATAAATTTTTCTTTCCACTATCTCTTTGACTTATTTTTTTCTCTCTCTTTACATTTTTTTTTCTCCTATACATACAATTTTTAATGAAATTTATTTTTTTTTTGAAAAAATATGAATTTATCTATATTTTATGTAGAATTTTTATATTTCGTTTCACGATATTGAAATTTTTAGGTTAAGATTTGTTTTAAATGTAAAGTTTTCAACTATGGGTTAACCGAAGAATGGAAATATAAAGATTTGGTTTTAACACGAGTAGCGCGACTATATTTAGTAAAACTCCCGACAAAACTGGTATTGGATGGGAAATATTATACTGTCTTTGAGTATTACGATATGCCGCTTTATTTTTTTCTTTACTGCACTCTTGTCCGGAAAATATACATGCACATGTACAAACTCATGAAACAAATTTCAACTTTAATTAACAAAAATTGTACAAATTAGCGAAGGGAACTAATTTTAATTATTTTATTGGCACCATTATCCTTGGGTGGACTGCAAGTTCGTTGAGCCTGGCGGATTCTCGGCTTTCATCTCGGCGTTGTAGTTCTCCGTTCAATATAGGTATCCCAGAGCAGGAACATTTAAGTTAGGCGGAAGGTTCGCGTTTAATATTAAAAAAAAACGCGTAATTGGTTGCAAAATCTACTGATTTGCCCAATACTTTTCGAAAAAAGGTAAACTTTACTTTTTTTTTTTCGCACGAATATATAATCCGAAACTGGAGGAAACTTACAAGCGTATCCGTTTGAAGACGATATCCAGGAAAAAAGAGCGCGATCTAGCCAAATCCGTCGCTTTTATAGCTTCGAAAAAAAAGTGGCGTGATTTCGATAGAAAAAGAAAATATAGGTGGAACTTAACGAAGTTTGTGTATGGCTATTTCATAATAGGGTTTTTATATTAAGCTCTTGGCACAACTTTTTCTTAACCCTTAGCTTCCTTAATATCTTTCATATGATACCAGCCAACCTTGCCATTTTCTCTATCTTGCAATTTGAACATGTTGCTACCCTTTGTGGCGAGAATCGAAGACTTTACAAAAACTGGGGCTAGCTTCGAATTAAACTTCTTTGCCTTGTCGCTTAATGCAAAATTTCGACGATATACTTCGTCCCCTACCTTGAAAGTCCTAGCTCTGCTACGAAGATTGTAGCGTTTAGCAGATTGTTCGAACGCTGTTTGAATGTTTTTGACCAGCTCAGTACGCACGAGTCGAAGCTTGTCCAGACGATCTATTACACAATCCCCTCCCAAAGACTCGAGCGTACGCAGCAATTGGTAGTCATCAGCATGGCTTATCATCTGTTGACCAAACATCGCGTAATACGGCGTACAGCCAATGGTTTGATGGTACGATGACCTAAGCGCTTCCGCTATCCATGGGATGTTTTTATCCCAGTTAGTTTGATCAGTTTTAAGGTATGATCTGATACCAGCAATAACGGAGCGATTGACCCTCTCGCTCGCGTTAGCTTGTGGGCTATATAGGGCGGTAAATGAGTGTTTAATACCTCTCAAAGACAGGCAATTTTCAAATTGGGCTGATTTAAATTGGCTGCCGTTATCAGATACGATATACTCGGGTGAACCGAAAAGGGGAAAGATATTTTCTTCTAAAAATGTGCATATAGGAGTGGCCGTGAATTTTTTTATAGGTTTAAGGAAAGGGAATTTGGTTAAGTGATCTAAAACTATAAGGATGCCTATATTGCCTTGTTTGGAACGAGGATACGGACCTAATAGATCAATGTATAATTTTGCTGTCATCGGTGGACGAAGAACTACATTGGCCGACTTACTCTGCTGGCAAGTATCGCATCTAGAAATAAAAGTTTTGACATCATTTATCATAGAAGGCCAATAAAAGTTTCCGCGGAGACGCTCTAAGGTTTTACCGATGCCTCCGTGGCACTTATTTGGGGGACAATGGGCTCTTTCTATGGTTTCTTGAGTTAAGGATTTCGGAATCCAAAGTTTCCAGCACAAAACTTCTTGGTCTTCAATACCATTCGCATGCTCTGTTCGTTTATATATTTTATTGTCTTTTATCTGCAAGTCTGGTAATTTACTTTGAGATACACTTATTGTTTGCTTTAACTTTTCATATTCTTCTGAGTTGAAAGCATTGGATTCTAAATCAATTTGTGGAAAAAGTGAAACTTCACCCAACTCGTCAAAGTTTTGTCGCGACAGTGCATCTGGAACAACATTTTGCGAGCCACGCCTATGTTCGATTTTAAAACGGTAGCCCTGGAGCTTGAGCGACCAACGAGCTAACCTGCCGCTTAAATCTTTTTGTTTCATCAGCCACTGCAAGCTAGCGTGGTCGGTAATGATGGTGAAGTCCTGGCCTTCAACATACGCGCGGAACTTCTTTACACTAAGGATGGCTGCCAGACACTCAAGCTCAGTCACGCTATAATTACTTTGAGCACGATTCAACTTTTGCGAAAAATAGGCAACTGGCACTTCTACTCCTTCTTCATTAAGTTGTGCCAAAACTGCTCCTACACCTAATTTGCTGGCATCGCATTGTATGAGGAATGGTTTATCGTAATTGGCATTGGACAATATTGGAGCTGATGAAAGTAAATTTTTAAGTAAGTCAAACGACTTTTGTGCTTCCTCAGTCCATTTAAAACTTTTTGACTTCTTGAGCAAGTTAGTCATTGGAGTGGTAACTGTGGCAAAGTTTGGTACGAATCGCCTGTACCAACCAGCCATACCCAGAAATCTACGCAACTGTTTGATAGTGGTTGGTTGCGGATATTGCGTAACCGCGGAGATCTTATCTGGATCCGTTCGCAATGTACCATTTCCTACGATGTACCCCAAGTATTTTACCTCGCGAAGACAAAACTTACTTTTTTCGATGTTAATCGTTAAACCTGCGTTTCGTAAATGATATGCAACATCTGACAAAGTTTTCATATGAGCATCAAATGTTTCGGATATAATCAGTAAATCGTCGAGGTAGACGAACACACTTTCTCTTAGTTTGGGTGGAATCACGCAATCCATGAGCCTGCATAAGGCCTGGGGAGCGTTGCATAAGCCAAAGGGCATTACGCGATATCTGTATAAAGGACGGTTTGGTACCGTGAAACAGGTTAAATCTCGACATTTTTCCGACAATGGAATTTGCCAAAATGCTCGCCTTAAATCGAGCGAAGAAATATACTCGGCTTTTGGTAAGCGACTGAGTATCCCATCTATGTGGGGTAAGGGGTAAGCGTCTTTGATAGTTACGCTGTTTACCTTGCGTGAATCCAAACACAGACGGACTTTTTCACCTTTACGGACTAAGACGACCGGACTCGACCACGGACTGTTGGGTGATTCTTCAATTATTCCCAATTTCAGCATTTCATCTATCTCCCTGTGAACTAGCTTCTCGAAGGCAGGAGAGATAGGAAAATATCGCTGTTTTAGCGGACGGACATTAGGTTCCAATTCTATAACATGTTCTATCAAATTAGTTTTACCAAGGCCCTCTTTGGAAAATGAAGGGAATAAATCCTTAACTACTTGCAATCGCTTTTGTTGCTCATACGCCAAGGTGTGCATATTATTTTCGCCGCTACTAACATCATTTTTTGTTTCGCCGCTTTCGCAGTTAATTTGACTAATTAAATGTGGTGCTATGTTAAATTTTAACCAGAAATCTACACCCAATATTAAATTTTGTTTTAGACTTGGCACAATGTAAAAAAGTAACCGTTCAGTTTTGCCTTTATAGGTAACGTCAAAGAAATATGTACCAAACACAATTTGTTGGTTGCCATCAGCCGTTTGTATAGAAGAATAATGTTTGGTATTAATGTTTTTGTCAGCACAGACCTTTTTTGCCAAGTTATTGCCAATACACGACACTTGGGCTTCACTATCTAGCAAAGCTAAATGCGTGTCATTTAGAAGGTTTATTTCGGCATATGGTCTTAAGTCTGAGGAGTTTTTGTTCAATGAACATATCAAGTTATTAAGGTTTTTTCGCCCAGATTTTACTTTTTTCCAAAACTCATTCGAGCGATTTGCAGAGCGCGATTTATTAGGTATATTGTTAATATTTTCAGGTGTATCAAAAATTTCTTTTCTTTTCTCTTGGTAAAATTTTAAGCGTTCATTATAAGGTATTAAATGACGTAATTCTGGTTTATATTGATTAAAAAAATTGGTATTGGTAGGTAAAGATTTGGTTACTTTTTGCGAGGAACCGCTTTCGAATCCTCGCTCGCTTTCAAGTTTCCCGAAGCGCACCTGGTACAATTTGGTTTATAAATTCCAACACTGCCACAACCGTAACAGAAGATCGTACGTTCTTCTACACAATCAAAATAACGGTGTCCCTCCTTTCGACAGTTCCAACACATGAGTTTGGTGTCGCTCATCCGACGTGTAACTTCGTCAATTTCTATTGGACCTTCTACAATGTCGTTTTCAATTTCCTCTTCTAACTCTATTTCATTAATTTGTCGGCGATTAGCAGGGTTGCGGTATGAAGCTGGCAAGGGGTTGGTATTGGTAGCAGCAGGCTGCCTGGCAATCTCTTGCAACAAGCTTTCATGCTTAATACACAACTCCCTCAACCTAGCAACAGAGGGAATTGAGACATATAATAATTGCTGCCTCAAACGCGGTCTTAAGCCTCTCTGTAGAACTTCGACAAGTTCAGTTTCCGGAAGTGGATTACTCAAATTTTCGGCTATTTTGAAAACGGCATTTCGATACTCATCGAAACTTTCCGACATACCTTGCTTTCGCATTCGTATGGCTTCTTTTATATCGGTATCAGTACGATGTTGAGCAAAATGAGTTCGCAAAGCTTGGCAAAGATTGGGCCAAACGACTCGATCTACTGAGCGCCTATAGCGCCAATACCAATCTTTGGCTTCATTCGTAAAAACACTTTGCACATGTTCGCAAAAAAGTGTAAAGTTCCCCCCGAGGGTGTCTATTACCTGCGACTCAACCCTGTAGATGAAGTTTTCTACAGACAAGCGGTTGGAGCCATCAAACTTGATATCCCAATTAGATATGAGACTGACAATTTTTCCCGAATTGGTTACGTGTGAGATGTCGCTAAGGCGAGCGGAACCTACATTATAAGGGTGTTGGTGTGTGTTTGCATGCATATGTGCTTGAGGGGTTGCGTTACGACTATTCGCAAAATCAGGTGGGTCTTGTGGCCAATCAACTATAGGAGGTAAGTTTTGGTGGTTGTTTTGTACAGGTTGCAGCGTTGCGTTCTGTAATCTAGTAATGAGGTTATTCACGGACTGATCTAAGCATTGCTCTATTTGCGTAAATCTCGACTCGAAGTTCTCAACCAAAGTTGCTTGTCGTGCAGCTACAACGGCATTGACCATACTACGAATCCTAGTATCGTCGTTTTGGGAATCATTATTGGAGGTATTATTGGTAGCAATTGGACCAGTGTTTTCTTGTTGTTGTTGGGCAGGAGTGTCTATAGCTCCTTGTTGCTGCCTACTTGCTTGTTCTTCCGCTGGAAGAGGCTGCGCTGGTTGGATGGAATCACGCGATCCACCTACTTGTGAGATAGATGACCTTTCCAGATCATCGGCCATACTGGTTTCTGGATTCGCTGATTGTGATCGGGTGGTGATATTATACTGCCGGGGTCTAAAATCTCTAGAGCTACACCGTGCTCTACACTGTGGACAAGAGGGATTTCTTTTAAGCCAATTTATCAGGCAAGTACGATGAAACTTGTGGTTGCAAGCAGTACGAAGAGCATCAGAGTGTAAAGTAAAAAACTCTCGGCAAATGGTACAAGAATTATTCGAACTTTGACCCAATGGTAAATATTCATTACTGTGCCTCAACGGCATATCGAAATTCAAAAAAGTATATATGTATGTGTATTTAAATTTAAAAAAAAATATTTAGGTATAATATCTATCAAAACAAATGTAAAAAAAAATGTTTCTCAAAGGTTCAAAAATATGTATTTAAACTTTGAAAAGATATTTAAGAAAAAATATCTATAAAAAAATAAATTTAAATTTTTTTTTTCCCCCAAAAGTTTTGAAAAAGTATTTAAGGAAAATATCTTTAAAAAAAAGGTAACAAAAAAAAATTTTTTTTTTTTCAAAGAGAGTTCAAATATAATTATGGTCTTACTCTTTAGTTGTTGATATTTGTCTTATTATTTAAAAGGTAAAAGGCATATGTTTAACTTTTGCATAGTATAAGCTTGTCGTCGTGTGGGTACATGAAATCTTCATGTATTCCTACTTGCAACAACAAAAGCTTGGTGGAAATATGGACATTTAAACATATTAAAACGAAATCCTATTCTCAAATGGTAATTAAAACATGCATCAAGCTTATTGAAATTAAATCCAAAATGAGTTTTCAAACTACGCAAAATATATCAGTTTTATTGGCAACTAGGGTCGATACTATTGATACGGTTAGTGCGACGTGAATATATCCTATCGCTTGAGACTAAATTCCAATTACCAATGGTAAAAGACCGATGTTGCGCTTATTTATATTTAACTTGCAAAAAAAACTCCCGACAGGACAAAATAATAATTTGTAGAACCCCTAAAAGAGTTTAATTGAAAACGTTGTTGTTGTTTCTACATCTAGAGGCCCCACGTTGGGCGCCATTTTCTGTTATGGAACCTTTTAGCGTATCCACTATGGGTTAACAATTGTTTGATATTTGTACCATGTTTAGATGGTGACGAGTAGAAGGAGTTGATGTCTGCCCGTGTGCGTCTCGCTGTCCCGTAGCTTCAGCCACTAATGTGGATTCGTCGAAGCAGACACCAACAAAATCACCACTTGTGACAAACCCAAGGCCTAACCAGAAAAACATTTATACGCACACGTAAGGGTTCAGGGGATTTATTTCCACAGCGCTTTCAATGACCACAAAAAAAAATCATATTTTAGCAAAAGCTACATACTACCTTTTTCCAATTAGGCGGTTGTACTTCCTATTTCCTCACCGCTCTTTACCCACCCTCCATGACTCTTCAGATGGTAACGAAGGGTCCCAATATAAAATTACAACAACTAATTTTCAGACCATATTAGGCAATCAATTAACAATTCATTTTATTTAAATAATAAATTACTCAACTAATAAGAAACTTTAATGGAAAAATCGAATTCATACTATTTTAGTATTAAAAGGTAAAAAGGTACTTAATTTACATATGTCCTAACACTTAAAGGAACAACTTGGAATTGGAACACTTTTTAAATAAAAAGCCTACTATATGAGTATCCATATGTATGTATACTTATAGGAACGAGTTGGAATGGAAACAAAGTTCAAATAACTAGCCTACTATTTTAATTATCGAGATCAGTGAGGTTAGGAAACGAAAGGAAACAACCAGTTTCCGGTTGATGTAAGTGGGGAAAAAGGAAAAACTAAAATATTAAATGATTCTACTTGAATACTTATATTCGATAATGTTCAAGGGTAAATAAAAGAACTAAAAATATAGTGATTCATATTCCATTGCGTTTCGTTAACCCTCTTAGATTCCACAATCACACAGTGAGAAGTTAATGATCATTAACGAGAGTACGAATCACAATATTATAAGAAAACCCAAAAATATAGGTACATAAAAATAATAAATTAATTACTCACATGAACTTTTGCTGCAGGAACTCGTTGAAGGCCTCCGACGATATTTCTGCTTAGCTGAAAAAGTAATTTTTTTGCACATAGGTACACTTATTTAGTTCAATTTCTTTTGGACCATGGTTTAATTTTTCTGTGCGAAAATTATATTTTGTCTTTTAAGAATTTCCAATACGATATTGGAATCCTCTCTTCTTCTTTCCGCACTACTCACTTTCCTAATATCACTCATCTCCCTCCATCTCGTGCTAATAGTAGGAATCTCTTTACAAATTGGTAAATTTCACAATTTACTTATTTTCTCACTTTATGTTTCAATTCCAAATTATTTTATTTTATTATTTTTTTCTTTAATAATTTGAAAAATGCAAATATGTATTTTAATTTAATTTTGCTTTTCTAAAGCATATTTTAACTTTTAATTACTATTAAAAAAGGGTTGTTATATTTTTGAAAAAAAATATCTTTATCAAAAAACTAACTTAACCTTTATAAATTTTTCTTTCCACTATCTCTTTGACTTATTTTTTTCTCTCTCTTTACATTTTTTTTTCTCCTATACATACAATTTTTAATGAAATTTATTTTTTTTTGAAAAAATAGGAATTTATTTATATTTTATGTAGAATTTTTATATTTCGTTTCACGATATTGAAATTTTTAGGTTAAGATTTGTTTTAAATGTAAAGTCTTCAACTATGGGTTAACCGAAGAATGGAAATATAAAGATTTGGTTTTAACACGAGTAGCGCGACTATATTTAGTAAAACTCCCGACAAAACTGGTATTGGATGGGAAATATTATACTGTCTTTGAGTATTACGATATGCCGCTTTATTTTTTTCTTTACTGCACTCTTGTCCGGAAAATATACATGCACATGTACAAACTCATGAAACAAATTTCAACTTTAATTAACAAAAATTGCACAAATTAGCGAAGGGAACTAATTTTAATTATTTTATTGGCACCATTATCCTTGGGTGGACTGCAAGTTCGTTGAGCCTGGCGGATTCTCGGCTTTCATCTCGGCGTTGTAGTTCTCCGTTCAATATAGGTATCCCAGAGCAGGAACATTTAAGTTAGGCGGAAGGTTCGCGTTTAATATTAAAAAAAAACGCGTAATTGGTTGCAAAATCTACTGATTTGCCCAATACTTTTCGAAAAAAGGTAAACTTTACTTTTTTTTTTTTCGCACGAATATATAATCCGAAACTGGAGGAAACTTACAAGCGTATCCGTTTGAAGACGATATCCAGGAAAAAAGAGCGCGATCTAGCCAAATCCGTCGCTTTTATAGCTTCGAAAAAAAAGTGGCGTGATTTCGATAGAAAAAGAAAATATAGATGGAACTTAACGAAGTTTGTGTATGGCTATTTCATAATAGGGTTTTTATATTAAGCTCTTGGCACAACTTTTTCTTAACCCTTAGCTTCCTTAATATCTTTCATATGATACCAGCCAACCTTGCCATTTTCTCTATCTTGCAATTTGAACATGTTGCTACCCTTTGTGGCGAGAATCGAAGACTTTACAAAAACTGGGGCTAGCTTCGAATTAAACTTCTTTGCCTTGTCGCTTAATGCAAAATTTCGACGATATACTTCGTCCCCTACCTTGAAAGTCCTAGCTCTGCTACGAAGATTGTAGCGTTTAGCAGATTGTTCGAACGCTGTTTGAATGTTTTTGACCAGCTCAGTACGCACGAGTCGAAGCTTGTCCAGACGATCTATTACAACTTCGGTTGATCTTCACAGAGTTACTTGCAAAGTCCTTCAGGATTTGCTATGGTTCTATCAATTCTTTAGAATTGATCTCCGTTGACTGCGCCAAACAGATTTTGCAGTGTGTCGCAAATTAAAAAAATATATTTTACTAGCGTTAAGACGCTCTTTATTGAGTAAATGAATTTACATTTCTGAATACAAAAAGTTCTTACAAGCTATTTTATTAACTATTTAAGCTAAGTCAGCAAAATTGGTTTGTTTATTATTCAATTGAAATTATTGGCAATCTAAAAGTATCGTTTGCACTTATTATTACAAATTCTTTATTATTGTGCAATACGATGATACAATGTACGGAAGTATTTTGTTGGCAACCTAAAAGTGTCGTTGCACTTATTAGTACTTCTTTATTGTTGTGCAATACGATGGTACAATGCACTGAAGTATTTTGTTGCGTGTAGCGTTACGCTGACCAATCAACCTCAATTTGGTTTTCCGTTGGAGTGGAATGGCCAGGTGACATAACTTGCGTCTATGAAGGTACCAGAGGAAAGGGAATTATTAAATAGTAATAACAGGGGATAAACAAGAGCTTCACACTTCTTATACAAAATAGCAGATAAACCATCAACATCGGTATTTGATGACTGTTTAAGTCGAGAGATGCCACAAACAACATCTTCAAAAGACAGTTCAAGATTTCCAAAATCAATCGATGGTTGTATGCTGAGACTAATGTCCTCGCTATTATCAGAGTCAGACGTGAAGTTGGCCATAAAAAACTCAGCGAACAGATTTGCCGCATCAGCCGGGGTATCAACTGTTTTATCGTCCAGGAAGAGAGAGGAGGGAATGTTCGAAACAGTTTTTTACGGGTTAACGAAATTCCAGAACGATTTTGGATTTGATTTATATTTTCTTCAAACCTTAAAATGTAATTTCTGTGCAAAAATTTATCTAGACACGTGAACTTCTTTTCAAACTCTTTATACTTATCAAGGAACACCATATTATTACTATATTTGAACTTACGGAAAAATTTGTTCCTCAGATTTCGAACTTTCATCAAGGCCGCGTTATGCTTTTATATACTTTTTTTTATACTTTTTTTTTTAAACCAAAGGAATAAATGTCAACAACAGTAGTTTTAAATATCTCGAAAGAACTATTAGTGTCTAAATTATGAAACAAGCAATGCCAATTAATATCTAGAAATATATTGTTCAAGTACTGAAAGTCACATCGCTTAAAATTCAATGATAAATTTGATTCATCATTACTAGCTTTGGCAAATTTATAAAACTCAATCGTTACTACTAACGGAACATGGTGCATGTCAGACTTTGTCATAGGTGAGTCACTTTTAAGCAATGTGAAATTCAGGTTATTACTCAAGAATACTAAATCCAGGGTGCGGCCAAGTAGATTTGGGAAACAATTAATTTGCCTTAGATCAATACTTAAAAAGCTATCAATCACATGAATTTCATTCAGGCTGGAAACATCGCATGCTATCAATGACGAACTGGAAGTGTCCTGAGACCAGTTTAAGTTAGGGAGGTCGAAATCTCCTAGCACGCAGAGATGATCGCCACATATTTTGTTCAAAGCCAAAGAAACAATATTATCAACGTGCGCTGTGTATAGGCTATGGCTAATATCGGGCGGAATATACCACGCACAAAGAAAAATTGAATCTGAGGTACCTCGGATATGAACACAAACTTGATAAAGCAGTTTATCATTGTTAGAAAGTGTAACCTCAGAAGCGTGATGTTTGCAATGCAGTGCGATCAAAACTCCACCACCTCTAGCACATCCAGTGAGGTTAGCATTTCTATCCTTGCGAAACACGTTGTATAACATGGGGTCGAAGTACTCCGCGCTATGAAAGTTATCATTCAGCCACGTCTCGACAATAACGAAGACATCATAATCTTGATGTGAACTGAATAACCGGACCTTAATGCGATACTCAAAAGGCTGATTCCACGATAGTTGACGCAGTTTGCGGGATCACCCTTCTTGTGGATTGGGCAGAGAACACTTAGATTCCAATCTTCAGGCATGCATTCCTCCGACCATATTCTGCACAAGAGCTGGTGCATGCACCTTACCAGCTCCTCGCCGCCGCATTTAAATAGCTCCGCGGGCAGGCCCCGCTTTATTGTTTTTTAGCCGTGATATAGCTACTCGCACCTCGTTATAGTCGGGTTGTGGAACTTCGATTCCATCGTCTTCGATTGTGGGGTCGGGTTCGTCCTCTTCTCTGGATTGCTGCTCTGTTCCTCCGTTTAAAAGGGCAGAGAAGTGATCCCTCCATAACCCTAGTACTCTCTTAACATCTGTCACCAGGTCGCCGTTGTCATTTTTACAGGAGTTTGCCCCGGGGTTAAAACCTTCCGTCATTCTTCGAATTCTTTGATAAAATTTTCGGGCGTTGCTTCTGCTGGCTAGCATTTCAAGCTCTTCGATTTCACGCTTTTCCGCTTCCCTTTTCTTCGCCCGGAAAATCCGTCTCGCTTCCCTCTTCATTTCGCGGTAGTGTTCACACACGCTCCTCGTTGCATTCGCTTTTAACGTTGCCTTATAGGCGTCGTCCTTTCTTTTCATTGCGTCTTTGCACTCTCTATCATCGTACCAGCTGTTTTTTTTCGCATTTGCCGGAATCCAATTACTTCTTCTTCTGCGGTACGAAGTGATCCAGATATATGCTTCCACTGCTCGTGCACTCCGCTGGGTTGAACTGTGCTCTCAGAGAGCAGGTGCGCGAGTTGTTCTGCGAAATCATTGCCTGTCTGTTGTGACTGCAGCTTTTCGACGTCCAGCTTTCCTTGCGTTTTTTGTGGTGCCTCTTTCGTTGTACTTAGGCGAGTACGAAACTTGGCTGCTACCAAGTAGTGATCGGCGTGCGCACAGATAAACGATATTGTGAAAAATCGTAGTTTTATTCGGATTGTGGCGAGACGCTCGTTCACGGCTGTGAAAGACACTACCTGTTTCACAAGCCTCTTTCCCACCACAAAACCGACGCCGAATCTGCGCTCATTAGTGTGGCCGCTCCAGTAGACATTGCAGGTTTGGATGGTCTTATAACCTTGCCCCGTCCATCGCATTTCTTGTATAGCGGTGATGTCAGCTTTTGCCTGTTTGAGGAACCCAACTAGGCGGGCATCGTCACATTCCCTGCTAAGGGTTCGGACATTCCAAGAACATGCCCTGATTTCCGTAATCATATTCCTATTTCGTTTGCAGTGGTCCTTATCTAAAGAGTGAATTATCATATCCGAGGCCTGAATATTCGATCTCATTGGAAGTTTGTTTTTATGTGGTGGGTCCCAAACCTACGCACAACCCGTTTCTCGGGGGATTGGATTTAAATTAATAATTAGGTTAGGTTAGGTTCAAGTGGCTGCCGCAGAGGCACACTTAGGCCAGTTTTGAAAGGCCCGTTGTGATACCACCAACACAAGGAAAGTCAGTCCCGGGACCCAGCCACATGGAAAATCCCTGAGTTGTTGGGATTTTCCACATAGCAGAATCCCGGGACTGACACTCCTAAACCGACACCGTTACTCCTCCTCGAACCACTTAGATGACTTTATGAAGCCCATCAAGTCCTTTATGTCCATTTCCGCGATCTGGCTTAGGCTATCCAGGAACGGAACTCCCAAAAAGCGCGTTCTCGCGCCGCTTAAAGCCGGACAGTTGCAGATGAGGTGCTCCACTGTTTCCTCCTCCTCATCATCTTTGCAACTCCTGCAGCATCGTCGGTAGGGCACACCTAGCCTTTCTGCATGCCTACCAATGAGGCAGTGACCGGTTAATACCCCTATCAATATGCAGATTTCACTCCTAGTTAGGGCATAAATGCGTCTAGACCTTTTAAGATCCCATTTTGGCCAGGTTTGTTTCGATATGCGACACCCTGGGGATAGCAGCCATCTTTCGTTGGCTTGACGGAGTGTGTGCTCCTTCAGCATTAGTTTGCATGTGGCAAACGACATACCTAAGCGCTCTTTATCCTGAAGAACCTGCTTGGTCGTGCCCTGCCTGGCAAGCTCGCCTGCCTTACAGTTTCCCTCAATGTCCCTATGTCCCGGGACCCATATGAGGTTTACGCGGTTCTGTTGGGCCATCTCCTGAAGAGATCGACGACAGCTGAGCGTCAGTTCAGAGTTGAACGTGTATGAGCCAAGGGATTTGATGGCCGCTTGGCTATCGCTGAAAATAGCGATATCTTCTCCGATAACACGCTTGCTTAACCAGGCCGCGGCGTCCAGGATTGCCGAGACTTCCGCCTGGAAGACGCTACAATAATCAGGTAGTCTGAAGGAGAGCTCAAGGTCCAAATCCCTTGAATAAACTCCTCCTCCAACTCTGCCGTCCAACTTCGAGCCGTCGGTGTATATGGAAGTGCCACCATTTGTTTCGGGACACCAATCCGTCCTCTCCCAGTCTTCTCTGCTGGGGATTTTTATTTTGAAACAGCTATCCCCGACTGTAGTAGTCGCACAACGATCTGTGCTTAGAGGGAGAAAGCTGTAAGATTCCAGAATACTGGAGTGTCCAATAGTACCCGCAGCCCAACTGGAGGTTTCTCTTAGGCGCAGAGCTGATGCCGCCGCTGACCGAAACCCTTCCAGATCAAGTGGCAAAATGCCCAGAATGACCTGGAGGGCTTCGTTGGGCGTTGTCCTTAGCGCACCGCTTATACAGATCATATTGGATCTATGGACTTTCCGCAACAGATTCAGGTATGTTGCCTTGCTCAGCGCAGGCCACCATACGACGACTCCATAAAGCATGATTGGGCGAATGATGGCCGTGTAGATCCAACTGCATACTGTAGGGCTGAGCCCCCATTTTTTGCCAATGGCTCTTTTGCATGTGTAAAGAGCGATGCAAGCTTTCTTCTGGCGCTGAAGAACATTCTCCTTCCAATTCAATTTCCTGTCCAGAACTATGCCTAGAAACTTGGCCTTATCCGACAAGCCCAGGCGCGTGCCATCTAGTTCTGGTAGGCTTAGTGGCGGTATTTTGTACCGGTTGGTGAAGAGGACAAGTTCCACCTTACCTGGGTTGATACTAAGTCCGCAGCGAGAGGACCACGTCGAAACTTCTCGCAGTGCTACTTGCATCAGGTCACACAGAGTTTGTGCGAACTTGCCTCTGAATGCAATAGCTAAATCGTCTGCGTATGCCACTATCTTCCCGCCCCCCAGCTTGTGTCACGTAGCAACGAGTTGACTGTGAGGTTCCATAAAAGCGGGGAAAGAACACCACCCTGGGGTGTTCCCCTTGTGACATAACGTGATAACTCAACCGTACCAAGTGAAGAAGCTATTTTCCTTCCCCTTAAAAGTTGGTTGGATAAACACTACCCTGAGTTGTTGGGATTTTCCACATAGCAGAATCCCGGGACTGACACTCCTAAACCGACACCGTTACTCCTCCTCGAACCACTTAGATGACTTTATGAAGCCCATCAAGTCCTTTATGTCCATTTCCGCGATCTGGCTTAGGCTATCCAGGAACGGAACTCCCAAAAAGCGCGTTCTCGCGCCGCTTAAAGCCGGACAGTTGCAGATGAGGTGCTCCACTGTTTCCTCCTCCTCATCATCTTTGCAACTCCTGCAGCATCGTCGGTAGGGCACACCTAGCCTTTCTGCATGCCTACCAATGAGGCAGTGACCGGTTAATACCCCTATCAATATGCAGATTTCACTCCTAGTTAGGGCATAAATGCGTCTAGACCTTTTAAGATCCCATTTTGGCCAGGTTTGTTTCGATATGCGACACCCTGGGGATAGCAGCCATCTTTCGTTGGCTTGACGGAGTGTGTGCTCCTTCAGCATTAGTTTGCATGTGGCAAACGACATACCTAAGCGCTCTTTATCCTGAAGAACCTGCTTGGTCGTGCCCTGCCTGGCAAGCTCGCCTGCCTTACAGTTTCCCTCAATGTCCCTATGTCCCGGGACCCATATGAGGTTTACGCGGTTCTGTTGGGCCATCTCCTGAAGAGATCGACGACAGCTGAGCGTCAGTTCAGAGTTGAACGTGTATGAGCCAAGGGATTTGATGGCCGCTTGGCTATCGCTGAAAATAGCGATATCTTCTCCGATAACACGCTTGCTTAACCAGGCCGCGGCGTCCAGGATTGCCGAGACTTCCGCCTGGAAGACGCTACAATAATCAGGTAGTCTGAAGGAGAGCTCAAGGTCCAAATCCCTTGAATAAACTCCTCCTCCAACTCTGCCGTCCAACTTCGAGCCGTCGGTGTATATGGAAGTGCCACCATTTGTTTCGGGACACCAATCCGTCCTCTCCCAGTCTTCTCTGCTGGGGATTTTTATTTTGAAACAGCTATCCCCGACTGTAGTAGTCGCACAACGATCTGTGCTTAGAGGGAGAAAGCTGTAAGATTCCAGAATACTGGAGTGTCCAATAGTACCCGCAGCCCAACTGGAGGTTTCTCTTAGGCGCAGAGCTGATGCCGCCGCTGACCGAAACCCTTCCAGATCAAGTGGCAAAATGCCCAGAATGACCTGGAGGGCTTCGTTGGGCGTTGTCCTTAGCGCACCGCTTATACAGATCATATTGGATCTATGGACTTTCCGCAACAGATTCAGGTATGTTGCCTTGCTCAGCGCAGGCCACCATACGACGACTGCATACTGTAGGGCTGAGCCCCCATTTTTTGCCAATGGCTCTTTTGCATGTGTAAAGAGCGATGCAAGCTTTCTTCTGGCGCTGAAGAACATTCTCCTTCCAATTCAATTTCCTGTCCAGAACTATGCCTAGAAACTTGGCCTTATCCGACAAGCCCAGGCGCGTGCCATCTAGTTCTGGTAGGCTTAGTGGCGGTATTTTGTACCGGTTGGTGAAGAGGACAAGTTCCACCTTCCCTGGGTTGATACTAAGTCCGCAGCGAGAGGACCACGTCGAAACTTCTCGCAGTGCTACTTGCATCAGGTCACACAGAGTTTGTGGGAACTTGCCTCTGAATGCAATAGCTAAATCGTCTGCGTATGCCACTATCTTCCCGCCCCCCAGCTTGTGTCACGTAGCAACGAGTTGACTGTGAGGTTCCATAAAAGCGGGGAAAGAACACCACCCTGGGGTGTTCCCCTTGTGACATAACGTGATAACTCAACCGTACCAAGTGAAGAAGCTATTTTCCTTCCCCTTAAAAGTTGGTCAATTAAATCAGTTAGAGGTCTATCTACGCCCAGATTAGTTAGAGCGGAGTTGATAGCCTCCGGGCTTATATTGTTGAAAGCCCCCTCAATGTCTAGGAGGGCCACGAGACAGTAGTCCTTTTCACACAGCGATTTCTCAATGACAGACACTAGGCTGTGCAGAGCGGTTTCTGTTGATTTACCCTTGGTGTATGCATGCTGATAGCTAGAGATAAGGTTGCTATCAATAGTTGTTAAGAGGTAGTCGCTTAGTATCCTCTCAAAGGTTTTTAGTACAAAGGACGAGAGACTGATCGGTCTGTAGTCTTTTGGCTCGTAGTGGGATGCCTTCCCAGCCTTAGGGATAAACACTACCGTGGCGCTTCTCCAGGAGCCCGGAATGTGGTTGAGAGCCAGGCAGGCTGTGAAGAGAAATACCAGCCATTTAGCTGATGTCTCCAACGTGTTTATAAGTTGCGCGGGGATAATCCCGTCCGGCCCGGCAGCCTTATACGGTTCAAAGCTCTTAACTGCCCACCTTACTCTTTCCTCAGTGATGGGTATATTTACTGCCAGGTTTGTTGCAGGTGCTAGTGGTGCATCATGCAGATTCCCCGGAAAATGTGTATTCAAGAGCAGCTCAAGGGTTTCCTCTTCCGTGCTGGTCCAGGATCCGTCAGGTTTTCGCAGATAGCTGATGGTTGTTTGACTTTTCGAGAGGACTCGTCTAAGTCTCGCTGTGTCGTCGAACTTTTCGACGCCAGTGCAGAAATTTCTGCACGAGGTTCTCTTCGCCTGTCTCAGAGCTTTTTTGTAGGCCCTTAGTTTAGCTTTATATTCGTGCCAATGAGGCTCAGAGCCGAAGCTCTTGGCCTTGTTAAATTGTTTCCGGCATGATATTCGGAGCGAGTCCAAATCGTAGGACCACCAATGTGGCCTGTGTTTACCGCGTGGTTTTGGCACTGGACAAGCCTGTCCTAGAGCATTTGAGAGCGCCGATGTAAATGTAGTAACAAGATCCTCCAGCTCCTCTACTGATGAGGGGGCTTGTGAGGGCAGTACTGGTAGGTCTCTGTCTAATATTTCATTGTGTAACTGCCAATCAGTGTTACGTGGATTGCGCTTCATGATTGGTTGTTCTACAATAAAGTCTAAAACCATTTCTATGTAACGGTGGTCGGAGAAAGAATGTTCTTCCAGAACCCGCCATTTTCTGACCCACTCATAAGAGCCTTCACTACAGATAGTGAGGTCTATGACCTCCCTGCGGGTCTTAGTGATAACAGTAGGCTCATTACCCACGTTGCAAATCACCAGGTTGGTTGTTAAGAGGTAATCAAACAGAGACTCGCCCCTGGCATTGATGTCGGAGCTCCCCCATTGGACATGGTGAGCATAGCGTCCGCTCCAATAATAAGATTACCCGTGCAGAAATTTGACACCAGGTCTTTCACCTCCGTTTGTGGTGGGGGTTCTTCGGCGTCGTAGGGCATATAGACCGAAGCCACCGTCAGGCGGGTGCTGTCGACCGTTAGACTGATAGCGGTAATATCCCCATTGGTGTAATTAGGTAGGAGAAAGGAGTTCAACTCAGACTTGACCAGAATACACGTTCTGACTTTGCTCTCCTCGCTGGCTCGAATGAGCTTGAAGCCCTTAGTCCCCAATCCGCAGATTCTCGAGCTATTGACCCAGGGTTCTTGGATGAGGACCACATCCACGTCGCCTTTAGAAAGACGACTACTTAAAGCAGCCGAAGCTACTTTAGATTTGTGCAGATTAATCTGAAGCACCACCAACATGAGAGCGCACAGACTTCCCTGCCGTCCCCATATCGTCGAGGTTTGCCCCATCCCGGAGGTTGCCTATCAACGACGAGTTGTTCCGATTAACTGCCCGATATGGCGTTGCAGGTGTCTTGCTGTCTGTAGCGTTAGATGTTAATCGCTCAGCGTTGGCTGCTACCACTGTGACGTCGAGGGCTTCCTCGTCCTGTAGGCTGTCCTCCATCTCCGAGTTGTTCATAGTACTATCGCCAAGGGACGTGGCGGATAACATGCTTTCCGCATCGGAATCCTCCGCTTCCTCTTCTGGTAATTCGTTTTCCGGTTCCCCCGGAGCAGCCGAGAAGGCAGCGCGCTGAGCATCACCACGATATACGTGGATAACGATCTGGCCTACGCTGTAATGTACTAGGCCATTGCACCTTTTGAGGGGCTCGATTGACTCTTTATTCATGGTGAACACCACCTGTCTGTCGGGCCCTACCGCATCCCCGACCAGATTGACACTCCAGTCATGCGTTGGCAGGGACGGATTCATTAGCCGTAGCATCCCGAGAATTCTCTCGGGTTCGTCAGGGATGGCCGGAATCCACGCCCTTGCCCTTGGACGAGCTGGAATGTCCTTCCAGTCGACGACCTCTATCTTTGCGCCCTTGTAGACTTCACCCAGCTTAGCAGCTGCTGCCTTGTACAGTGCTACGGTTTTTGCATCCTCGCATGCGAGTAATTTAATCTGACCCTGGTGCCAACCCGCATCCGTTACTCGCGCCGAACTACCCGGAAACTCTGGAGCAACATTGAGAAGAATGTTGCCGAGTTCATTTCGCACGTAACGCCACCGGTCCTTAGGGATGGCCAGACGGTCATTGCCTCGGTCAAGGACGCCTATAAGGATCCTGTCCTTGGTTACCTCAGCAAAGCTTAGTTTGCCCGCTCCAGGGGTCTTCTGATGCCGCTTGGGAGGGGGATTTAACTCCAGGTCCGATCTCTGGCGCTTGAAAGGGTTAACTTTTAACCTCTTTGGCATGTACGAATTTTGGAAATCCGGTATCACAGCTTTCGCTAGCTCTACCGATTTACTGGAATTCGGCGACAGCGATTCCTGTGGTACCCCTTCATACCTCTTCAGGATCTTTGCAGCCAATCTTTTCTCGTGGTATGTGAAGCGGCGGGGAGATGTCTCCTGGGAGTGCGGACCCGTAGTTGCCATCGCGGTCGCTCTCCTTGCCGAAATCTCTGTTTCAGCTTCCTTCTCCTTCGAAACTCCGAGGCCAGGTCGTGAGACCGCTGCCACAGACGTAAAGATACTGGTTTTCATATCAGCGGTTGATGGGAGTTTAGCATCCGCCGTTGTCCGCTTAGTTGCGTTGGCAACCGCACTGGTGCTAGCTCCCATCAAGTCAATCTTAGTCGATAGAGGGTTGGTTGACCGACTCGTAGTTGCCATCGCTGTCGATCCCCCCCTTGATTGTGGAACGGAGGTTGTCCTCCGGCGTTGTTGTTGCTTTCTCGCCTGTTCCTCCATAGCTCTCCTTTGCTGAGGAGTGAAATTTGGCGTTGTTTGTTTTTTAGTCTTATCGTTTTTATTTGGGTTATTTGAGTTCATCTTGTTCGTACGACCCGTCGTCCGCCGCGGCAGAGCCCCGTACCGCGGTAAGGCCATGCTTACTCTCTGAGGCGACCCGGTATCAGAGAGGCTCCGTTCAAATACAGCCACGATTTGCCTCCCGGCTGCAAACGTCCAATGGGCACGGTTTCGCATAACACCCTGGATTGGGAGGGGGAAGATCTTTGTCGTCGCGCCAGAGAGGCTAGGCTGCTCTCGTGATGAAGTGCCGTACGGAGCTATGATCACAAGGGCAGCGTAGCCCTGTGGCTATCGACTTAAGCCCTCGTACCGCGGCAAGGTATCCACCCTTCACGAGGGAAATTAATAATTAAATTAAGGTGTATATAAAATCTGTCCTTAACCCACTTTATTAAACAAACACAAATCTTTTTAACGAAAATGCAATTTATTTTGTAATTAAAAAAGTAGAGTAACGCTGAAAAGTAAGGGATTAGTAGGTAGTAACTTCGGGCGTTTCGGTCTACTTCTGGTTTTTCTGAGTTGTATAGGATCATAACTAAATTGACATCTTGCAGTGATGTCTGCGCGCCATCTAAAGTGCAGATAACGCACTAATATCATAGCTAGGCGGCCTGTGAATCAGAATCGCAAATAAGAGCGCGTTCTCCTAAGATTCTGAGAGTTCATTTGCTTAAGCATTTTACCATATTTTAGCATTTACGAGATGGAGATTTCTGGAATTTGCCTGCTGATCTACAAGCCGCCTAGCACCTAGCTATGATAATAGTGCGTTATCTGCACTCTAGATGGCGCGCAGGCATCACTACAAGATGTCAATTTAGTTGTGACCCTTTACAACTAACAAAAAGCCAAAAGTAGACCGACCCTAGCACATTAAAAAAGAAAAATAACACTATGGTCAACAATCTATACAAAAACAAAATAATTGACTTAACATAAAAATATAAAATGATAAGTAACACTACGATTGCACCTAGTTTATATGACCTACCGAAGAAACATAAACCCAAATTACCTTTACGACCAATATCATCATCTACAAATGTACCCTGTTATGGATTGTCGAAATTCATTGGAAATGCGTTGAACAGCCTAATATCTGAAGAACACAATATAAAACAAGTAAGGAAAGCTGTCTTCGGCTGTCCCGAAGGCTATATACCTTTCATGAATAAGCGTCACGATTTTCACTGTTCGATCCCCAGTACAGCCTGTTTCAATTTAACTATATTTACTATACACATTACACATCTTTGTTATAATTTAAAAAAACTTACAAAATAATAGGATCCGAGTTATCGGAACAATCGATTGTATGGAGGCTATATGTATATTATACGTGTTCAATTGTACTGACTTACACTATACACATTACATATCGTTACCTTAATTCACAAAGGCCCTAATTGACACATTTTTCGAAAATGACTTTTTTACATATTTAAGTATAATATAGTTAAATACACACTCACATCAAATTTCAAGGAGTCACTAACAGTAATAACGGAGATATTCCAAATTTACAAAGCTATATTTTGCTTCTCCTGTAAAATTTTGTTTATGTCAGTTAGGGCCTTTGTGAATTATATTTTACGTTCCTAACTTTTTAAATGCGGAAGTATTGGCCAAAAAACCTTATATCGGAACAACCGGTTGTATGGGGCTATATGTTATATTTACCCGATCTTCGTGATTTTCCTCTACACACTACATAAATTGAAAGTACTCAAGGTGCAAAATTTTATGTTCCTAACTTTTTAATTGCAGAAGTTTTGGCCAAAAATGCTTATATCTGAACAATCGGTTGTATGGGGGCTATATGTTACATTTGCCCGATCTTGTTGATTTTCACTTTATACACTACATAAATAGAAAGTACTCGAGTTCCAAAATTTTACGTTCCTAACTTTTTAATTGCAGAAGTTTTGGCCAAAAATTCTTATATCTGAACAATCGGTTGTATGGGGGCTATATGTTACATTTGTCCGATCTTGTTGATTTTCACTATATACACTACATAAATATAAAGTACTCGAGTTGCAAAATTTTATATGGGGCTATATGTTATATTTACCCGGGGGCTATATGTTATATTTACCCGATCTTCGTGATTTTCCTCTACACACTACATAAATAGAAAGTACTCGAGGTGCAAATTTTTACGTTCCTAACTTTTTAATTGCAGAAGTTTTGGTCAAAAAACCTTATATCTGAACAATCGGTTGTATGGGGGCTATATGTTACATTTGCCCGATCTTTTTGATTTTCACTATATACACTACATAAATAGAAAGTACTCGAGTTGCAAAATTTTACGTTCCTAACTTTTTAATTGCGGAAGTTTTGGCCAAAAAACCTTATATCTGAACAATCGGTTGTATGGGGGCTATATGTTACATTTGCCCGATCTCGTCGATTTTCACTATATACACTACATAAATATAAAGTACTCGAGTTGCAAAATTTTACGTTCCTAACTTTTTAATTGCAGAAGTTTTGGCCAAAAATTCTTATATCTAAACAATCGGTTGTATGGGGGCTATATGTTACATTTGCCCGATCTCGTTGATTTTCACTATATACACTATATAAATAAAAAGTACTCGAGTTGCAAAATTTTACGTTCCTAACTTTTTAATTGCAGAAGTTTTGGCCAAAAATTCTTATATCTGAACAATCGGTTGTATGGGGGCTATATGTTACATTTGCCCGATCTCGTTGATTTTCACTATATACACTACATAAATAGAAAGTACTCGAGTTGCAAAATTTTACGTTCCTAACTTTTTAATTGCGGAATTTTTGGCCAAAAAACCTTATATCTGAACAATCGGTTGTATGGGGGCTATATGTTACATTTGCCCGATCTCGTTGATTTTCACTATATACACTACATAAATAGAAAGTACTCGAGTTGCAAAATTTTACGTTCCTAACTTTTTAATTGCAGAAGTTTTGGCCAAAAATTCTTATATCTGAACAATCGGTTGTATGGGGGCTATATGTTACATTTGCCCGATCTCGTTGATTTTCACTATATAAGTTATGTCACTCTGTGTGACGAAACAAAAAAAATATAATTTTTAGGTGAGCGTGCAGCTCCTTTATTGAAAGAATGCCGAATTAGAACTAACTTACAAAAATGATTATTTCTTAAATCTAGCTTACTCTGCCGCCGCTTCTGCTGTTGGTTCTGCTTGTTATTTTGCTGACGTTGCGGTTCCCACCGATTGCCGCATTCCTACTTGTTTACTGAAATTGGATTTGGTGTTTTGCTGAATCTTGGTTCCCACCTGCATTCCTAATTGTTTATTAGTTCTCGTATTTCATATAAAATACATGAATGCAGGTATGTGCAACAGGGTGTCGTCTTGCACATAGGAATTTTGCTGTCGAACCAAGTTTTGTGCATGTGCCATGCTAACAGCTCCCCCCCCTGAAATTCAAACGTCCTCGTTTGAGGTCCTAGGTTTTTCAAATATCTGGTTAAGTCCTTCTATTGCTGTTTCGGTTAATTCGATGGTCGGTTTTTGTTCGGTATTTTTCTTCGACCATATTTTTAGCGCAATTATTAGGCTCAGGATTAATAGAATTGTGATAAGGCTAATGTTAATGGCGTGCTTTACTTGACTTGCCGCCTCTGCATAGCCAATTTGTTTTATATTGTTCAGATTCAGCTGTTTTAACATTTGTAAGGATAATATCTCTTCGGTATTGAGGGTTTTTGAAAAAGGTTGAAGTATAGCTGGCAGGGGATTGCTAGTTAGTCTGGCCTTGTTGAAAAATTCGTTTCCGTTAATTTTTACTGTATCATTATCGTAATGGATTAAAAAGGTACCGTTTAGGTGTATGGGCTCTTCGTCAATTTGGATCTCTCCTTCGAAATTGTTTAAAAATATTATATCTGGTGCTATCTCTTCTATTTCAGGGATGTGCTGGCTGTTGGTTACTGTGCAGTTCGGCGGTCGACTTCTTAACAAGCTACTTATACAGTTATCCCTACTTATCTCTAATACACTACTTCTAACACATATTTGGAGCGAATTGTATTCTTTACAGGGTTTTAATATTCCATACAGGGTTTCTTTGCAATCTAGTAATGAATGGAATTTAATTTTGTTAATGTTATTATCTTTCTTAACCGCTCTTACTTCTATTGATTTACAAATTTGAGATCCCACTGTGGGTAAGTTTACTATGTAGATTATTACTTTACTGTTTGTTGCTATCTTTACTTCGGAAAATTCGAGAGCTTCATCTGGGTTAACAAAAGGAATTTCATCTTTATCAAAAATTTGCTTAACGATATCTGTTTCTTCGTTTGACATAATGTAGGAATTTACTATATTGGCCTTCGCCCAATGTATCGCATAGGCGATATTTACTATTTCTTATTTTAAAATTTCCAATTTATATTTCAATCTGAGGAATGCTTCTACTCCCTTGTTTTTATCATTTTGCAATTCTTTAGTAATGTTATTTGTAATGTTCGTAATTTCGTTAATTTTTTCAATTGTAAGCTTATTGATAAGGATTTGATTGTTGTTATTTTCGAGGACATTATTTAATTTGTTTACGACTATTTCATGATCTTCATGATCCGGATTTCCGGCAATCCATTTCCATGCACTGCCAATGAAATTTAGGGATCGTTTAGATCGACTTTCTATTTTCAGATTATTTAGGTGGGTCCGTATTTGGGATATAAGGAGGGATATGAATGGGTAGTTTGGATTTTTGGAGAGCTCTTCCATATGTGCCCTGGATTCAATGTCTTCCAGGATGTAGTTGTATTTTTCTATGTCAATTTCGTGTATTATTCTAAATGTTCCAGTTTGTAGTTTGGCTGTCCCTCTTTCTACTGTAACTAGTTGTGCGTTGGAATAGTCAAGGATCCTTACCTCAGCGAGGCACAGTCGCACCAATAACAGTCTGAAATGAGATATGTCAAAAAGCGTTAGTTTCGTATTCTGCTCTTGTGTATGACTTGACCTTTCTCTGTTATAACTGTACTATTTCTATTTTCTCTAACTATCTCCTTACTATACTGTTTGCTTAGCTTAGTACCTAATCTTCTATTTTTCTTAACATAAATTATCTGTCCTGGTAAGTACGTCTTAATTTCGTGTTTACTCTTGTTGTGGAGCTCGATGTCCTTCCTTTGCTTCTGGGCGAGTTTTTGCAAGTTGTTTTGTCGTGTCCTTTCTATGTCCTCTGGCGTAAATGTCACGTTTCTGCAAAAGAACAGGTCTACCGGTCTCTTCCCTGTAACTGTATGAATGGTGTGGTTGTATTCCGAAACCGATCTTTCCAGAAGCTCTTCGAAGTTTCTGTGTCCGCCGTTTTCTTTGATGCAGCGCATTATCTCCGTCAGTGTGGAGTGGAATCTCTCCACTTTTCCGTTTGCTTGACTTCTGTATGGTGGTGTAGTATAGACTTCGATTCCCAATTCGTCCTTCATCATGAACATAATAGAGTTGGAGTTGAGTGATGGCTCGTTATCGATTACCACTATCCTTGGGACACCGAAGTTAAACAAAATGTCCCTTAGAGGTCTCCTAACGTCCTCTATGGCTCTGCTATTCAACATTTTTGTTACCGCATACTTTGTGAACTTATCCAATGCGGTCATGACCCTCTTGCCTTCCGTCAGAAAAATATCTATGTGTACTGTATGTCCCGGGAAAGTTGGTAGTGGAGTTGCTGCTAGTTTTGGCTTGTTTGGGTGTCTCTCGTATTTATTTTCTTTGCACACCGTGCAGTTGGTTATGAGTCGTTTGATTTTGTTTACCATTCCTGGAAAGTAGTTTTTTTCAAGGATCTGAATCTTATTCTCCTTTGCGCTCCTGTGCGCTCTCAAGTGCTCCCTTAGGATAACTTCTTCCTGTTCCTGTTCGCTGCTGATATCGTCCACAATTTTCTGGGTGTATCTGCACTTGTAGTTGCTAAAATGTTCAGGGTAGATATTTTGAATTTTCCCCATTGTGCTTTCGCTCGTGCAAATTCCATTAATCACCGAAGGATTCAAATATCTTTTTAGTAGTTCTGTTAAGTTCTGTTCATTAAATTGTGGCTCCTCAACTATGTGTCGATGAACGGTTGGGAAGACTATTTTGAATTGATAGGATGCTGTTTCTGCTTCTTTGAGAAAATTTTGATTTTTAAAAACATTCACAGGCACTTCTGTACATGGAATAAGGTTATGATTGGAGCTATCGTCGCTATGAATGGTAGGAGTAAGTGAATTAATTTCGTTCGGTATTCTTGACAGTGTATCTGCTACTACATTCGATTTTCCCGGCTTATAGATCAATTCATGGTTGTATTCCTCTAGTATTGCCTTCCACCGTTTCATTTTGCTGTTTGCGTTTTTATGGTTAAGGGCATACGTTAGAGGTTGGTGGTCGGTGATTATTTTTACTTTCTTAGATCCGAACAAGATGAACTCAAATTATCCAAATAAAAACGATAAACCTAAAAAACAAACAACGCCGAATTTCACTCCTCAGCAAAGGAGAGCTATGGAGGAACAGGCGAGAAAGCTACAACAACGCCGGAGGACAACCTCCGTTCCACAATCAAGGGGGGGATCGACAGCGATGGCAACTACGAGTCGGTCAACCAACCCTCTATCGACTAAGATTGACTTGATGGGAGCTAGCACCAGTGCGGTTGCCAACGCAACTAAGCGGACAACGGCAGATGCTAAACTCCCATCAACCGCTGATATGAAAACCAGTATCTTTACGTCTGTGGCAGCGGTCTCACGACCTGGCCTCGGAGTTTCGAAGGAGAAGGAAGCTGCAACTGAGATTTCGGCAAGGAGAGCGACCGCGATGGCAACTACGGGTCCGCACTCCCAGGAGACATCTCCCCGCCGCTTCACATACCACGAGAAAAGATTGGCTGCAAAGATCCTGAAGAGGTATGAAGGGGTACCGCAGGAATCGCTGTCGCCGAATTCCAGTAAATCGGTAGAGCTAGCGAAAGCTGTGATACCGGAGTTCCAAAATTCTTACATGCCAAAGAGGTTAAAAGTTAACCCTTTCAAGCGCCAGAGATCGGACCTGGAGTTGAATCCCCCTCCCAAGCGGCATCAGAATACCCCTGGAGCGGGCAAACTAAGCTTTGCTGAGGTAACCAAGGACAGGATCCTTATAGGCGTCCTTGACCGAGGCAATGACCGCCTGGCCATCCCTAAGGACCGGTGGCGTTACGTGCGAAATGAACTCGGCAACATTCTTCTCAATGTTGCTCCAGAGTTTCCGGGTAGTTCGGCGCGAGTAACGGATGCGGGTTGGCACCAGGGTCAGATTAAATTGCTCGCATGCGAGGATGCAAAAACCGTAGCACTGTACAAGGCAGCAGCTGCTAAGCTGGGTGAAGTCTACAAGGGCGCAAAGATAGAGGTCGTCGACTGGAAGGACATTCCAGCTCGTCCAAGGGCAAGGGCGTGGATTCCGGCCATCCCTGACGAACCCGAGAGAATTCCCGGGATGCTACGGCTAATGAATCCGTCCCTGCCAACGCATGACTGGAGTGTCAATCTGGTCGGGGATGCGGTAGGGCCCGACAGACAGGTGGTGTTCACCATGAATAAAGAGTCAATCGAGCCCCTCAAAAGGTGCAATGGCCTAGAACACTACAGCGTAGGCCAGATCGTTATCCACGTATATCGTGGTGATGCTCATCGCGCTGCCTTCTCGGCTGCTCCGGGGGAACCGGAAAACGAATTACCAGAAGATGAAGCGGAGGATTCCGATGCGGAAAGCATGTTATCCGCCACGTCCCTTGGCGATAGTGCTGTGAACAACTCGGAGATGGAGGACAGCCTACAGGACGAGGAAGCCCTCGACGTCACGGTGGTAGCAGCCAACGCTGAGCGATTAACATCTAACGCTACAGACAGCAAGACTCCTGCAACGCCATATCGGGCAGTTAATCGGAACAACTCGTCGTTGATAGGCAACCTCCGGGATGGGGCCAACCTCGACGATATGGGGACGGCAGGGAAGTCTGTGCGCTCTCATGTTGGTGGTGCTTCAGATTAATCTGCACAAATCTAAAGTAGCTTCGGCTGCTTTAAGTAGTCGTCTTTCTAAAGGCGACGTGGATGTGGTCCTCATCCAAGAACCCTGGGTCAATAGCTCGAGAATCTGCGGATTGGGGACTAAGGGCTTCAAGCTCATTCGAGCCAGCGAGGAGAGCAAAGTCAGAACGTGTATTTTGGTCAAGTCTGAGTTGAACTCCTTTCTCCTACCTAACTACACCAATGGTGATATTACCGCTATCAGTCTAACGGTCGACAGCACCCGCCTGACGGTGGCGTCGGTCTATATGCCCTACGACGCCGAAGAACCCCCACCACAATTGGAGGTGAAAGACCTGGTGTCAAATTTCTGCACGGGTAATCTTATTATTGGAGCGGACGCTAATGCTCACCATGTCCAATGGGGGAGCTCCAACATCAATGCCAGGGGCGAGTCTCTGTTTGATTACCTCTTAACAACCAACCTGGTGATTTGCAACGTGGGTAATGAGCCTACTTTTATCACTAAGACCCGCAGGGAGGTCATAGACCTCACTCTCTGTAGTGAAGGCGCTTATGAGTGGGTCAGAAAATGGCGGGTTCTGGAAGAACATTCTTTCTCCGACCACCGTTACATAGAAATGGTTTTAGACTTTATTGTAGAACAACCAATCATGAAGCGCAATCCACGTAACACTGATTGGCAGTTACACAATGAAATATTAGACAGAGACCTCCCAGTACTGCCCTCACAAGCCCCCTCATCAGTAGAGGAGCTGGAGGATCTTGTTACTACATTTACATCGGCGCTCTCAAATGCTCTAGGACAGGCTTGTCCAGTGCCAAAACCACACGGTAAACACAGGCCACATTGGTGGTCCTACGATTTGGACTCGCTCCGAATATCATGCCGGAAACAATTTAACAAGGCCAAGAGCTTCGGCTCTGAGCCTCATTGGCACGAATATAAAGCTAAACTAAGGGCCTACAAAAAAGCTCTGAGACAGGCGAAGAGAACCTCGTGGAGAAATTTCTGCACTGGCGTCGAAAAGGTCGACGACACAGCGAGACTTAGACGAGTCCTCTCTAAAAGTCAAACAACCATCAGCTATTTGCGAAAGCCTGACGGATCCTGGACCAGCACGGAAGAGGAAACCCTTGAGCTGCTCTTGAATACACATTTTCCGGGGAATCTGCATGATGCACCACTAGCACCTGCAACAAACCTGGCAGTAAATATACCCATCACTGAGGAAAGAGTAAGGTGGGCAGTTAAGAGCTTTGAACGGTATAAGGCTGCCGGGCCGGACGGGATTATCCCCGCGCAGCTTATAAACACGTTGGAGACATCAGCTAAATGGCTGGTATTTCTCTTCACAGCCTGCCTGGCTCTCAACCACATTCCGGGCTCCTGGAGAAGCGCCACGGTAGTGTTTATCCCTAAGGCGGGGAAGGCATCCCACTACGAGCCAAAAGACTACAGACCGATCAGTCTCTCGTCCTTTGTACTAAAAACCTTTGAGAGGATATTAAGCGACTACCTCTTAACGACTATTGATAGCAACCTTATCTCTAGCTATCAGCATGCATACACCAAGGGTAAATCAACAGAAACCGCTCTGCACAGCCTAGTGTCTGTCATTGAGAAATCGCTGTGTGAAAAGGACTACTGTCTCGTGGCCCTCCTAGACATTGAGGGGGCTTTCAACAATATAAGCCCGGAGGCTATCAACTCCGCTCTAACTAATCTGGGCGTAGATAGACCTCTAACTGGTTTAATTGACCAACTTTTAATGGGAAGGAAAATAGCTTCTTCACTTGGTACGGTTGAGTTATCACGCTATGTCACAAGGGGAACACCCCAGGGTGGTGTTCTTTCCCCGCTCTTATGGAACCTCACAGTCAACTCGTTGCTACGTGACACAAGCTGGGGGGGCGGGAAGATAGTGGCATACGCAGACGATTTAGCTATTGCATTCAGAGGCAAGTTCCCACAAACTCTGTGTGACCTGATGCAAGTAGCACTGCGAGAAGTTTCGACGTGGTCCTCTCGCTGCGGACTTAGTATCAACCCAGGGAAGGTGGAACTTGTCCTCTTCACCAACCGGTACAAAATACCGCCACTAAGCCTACCAGAACTAGATGGCACGCGCCTGGGCTTGTCGGATAAGGCCAAGTTTCTAGGCATAGTTCTGGACAGGAAATTGAATTGGAAGGAGAATGTTCTTCAGCGCCAGAAGAAAGCTTGCATCGCTCTTTACACCTGCAAAAGAGCCATTGGCAAAAAATGGGGGCTCAGCCCTAGAGTATGCAGTTGGATCTACACGGCCATCATTCGCCCAATCATGCTTTATGGAGTCGTCGTATGGTGGCCTGCGCTGAGCAAGGCAACATACCTGAATCTGTTGCGGAAAGTCCATAGATCCAATATGATCTGTATAAGCGGTGCGCTAAGGACAACGCCCAACGAAGCCCTCCAGGTCATTCTGGGCATTTTGCCACTTGATCTGGAAGGGTTTCGGTCAGCGGCGGCATCAGCTCTGCGCCTAAGAGAAACCTCCAGTTGGGCTGCGGGTACTATTGGACACTCCAGTATTCTGGAATCTTACAGCTTTCTCCCTCTAAGCACAGATCGTTGTGCGACTACTACAGTCGGGGATAGCTGTTTCAAAATAAACATTCCCAGCAGAGAAGACTGGGAGAGGACGGATTGGTGTCCCGGAACAAATGGTGGCACTTCCATATACACCGACGGCTCGAAGTTGGACGGCAGAGTTGGAGGAGGCGTTTATTCAAGGGATTTGGACCTTGAGCTCTCCTTCAGACTACCTGATCATTGTAGCGTCTTCCAGGCGGAAGTCTCGGCAATCCTGGACGCCGCGGCCTGGTTAAGCAAACGTGTTATCGGAGAAGATATCGCTATTTTCAGCGATAGCCAAGCGGCCATCAAATCCCACGTTCAACTCTGAACTGACGCTCAGCTGTCGTCGATCTCTTCAGGAGATGGCCCAACAGAACCGCGTAAGCCTCATATGGGTCCCGGGACATAGGGACATTGAGGGAAACTGTAAGGCAGACGAGCTTGCCAGGCAGGGCACGACCAAGCTGGTTCTTCAGGATAAAGAGCGCTTAGGTATGCCGTTTGCCACATGCAAACTAATGCTGAAGGAGCACACACTCCGTCAAGCCAACGAAAGATGGCTGCAATCCCCAGGGTGTCGCATATCGAAACAAACCTGGCCAAAATGGGATCTTAAAAGGTCTAGACGCATTTATGCCCTAACTAGGAGGGAAATCTGCATATTGATAGGGGTATTAACCGGTCACTGCCTCATTGGTAGGCATGCAGAAAGGCTAGGTGTGCCCTACCGACGATGCTGCAGGAGTTGCAAAGATGATGAGGAGGAGGAAACAGTGGATCACCTCATCTGCAACTGTCCGGCTTTAAGCGGCGCGAGAACGCGCTTTTTGGGAGTTCCGTTCCTGGATAGCCTAAGCCAGATCGCGGAACTGGACATAAAGGACTTGATGGGCTTCATAAAGTCATCTAAGTGGTTCGAGGAGGAGTAACGGTGTCGGTTTTAGGAGTGTCAGTCCCGGGATTCTGCTATGTGGAAAATCCCAACAACTCAGGGATTTTCCATATGGCTGGGTCCCGGGACTGACTTTCCTTGTGTTGGTGGTATCACAACGGGCCTTTCAAAACTGGCCTAAGTGTGCCTCTGTGGCAGCCACTTGAACCTAACCCTAACCTAGATCCGTACAAATAGCTTCTTAGCGCGTACAGAGACCAGATTATCGCAAGCATTTCTTTTTCGTTGGTGGCGTAATTTTCTTCCGTTTTGTTAAGTGTCCGTGAAATAAAGGTTATAGGGCGGTCGCCCTGTGACAGGACTGCTCCTATTGCGAAGTCAGAGGCATCTGTGGTAAGTTCGAATTCTTTTTCGAAATCTGGGTGGACTAGGACTATGTCTCTTGAAATTAACGTGCTTTTAATTTTGTTAAACGACTCTACCGCTTCTTCGTTCAACTGAACATCTATTTTTCTGGAGTTTCGCTTTGAGACATTACCGGCTTCTCCCCTAAGGAGTGATATTAGAGGCTTAGCTATTTTCGCATAATCCCTAATAAATCTTCTATAGTAACCCGACATGCCCAAAAAGGATCTCAGCTCCTTCAAATTTCGGGGAACTGGGAAATTCGCAACGGCTTCCACCTTTTTAGGGTTGGTTTTAATTCCATCTGAACTGACGACGTATCCCAAGAATTCCACCTCTTGCTTGGCAAATTCGCATTTATTTAACTGCACTTTCATATTAGCGCTTTCTAAGGTTTTGAAAACCAGTTCCAGATTTTTTAAGTGCTCTTCTTCGTTTTTTCCAAAAATTATTACATCATCGATGTAAACATAACATCGAACTCCTATGTGCTGCCTAAGGATATCGTCTAAAGCTCTTTGAAATGTTGCTGGGGCATTCTTCAGCCCGAAGGGAAGTCGGAGGAATTCATATTTTCCGTTATTAACGGAGAATGCGGTTTTTTCCACGTCTGATTCGCGTAGTGGTATTTGGTGAAATCCGCTTTTCAAATCTATTACAGTAAATAGCCTATTGTTTCCCAGGTTCGATAGGACTTCATTAATTTCAGGAATGGGGTATTTGTCTGGGATGGTCACCGAGTTAAGCTTACGGTAGTCGATAACCATACGATATTTTTCTTTGCCGGATGCATCCGGCTTTTTGTTAACTATCCACACGGGTGAGTTGTATGGAGATTTAGATTTTCTAATTATTCCGTTGTCAAGGAGCTCTTCTATTTGTCGTTCGATTTCTTCCTTGAGTGCCATAGGATAAGGGTAGGGCTTAGAGTAGACGGGCGTGTCGCTAGTTGTGCGTATCTCGCCCTTTACTAGGGTAGTAAAAGTAAGTTTCTCATCTGGATCAGAAAATAAATTCGGGCACTTCATAATGATATTCCTAATGCGCAGTTGTTGTTCTGCAGAGAGATGTGGGGTGTTTATATTGACGGTGTTAACTTGCTGAGATGCTCGTTGTTTTAAAGGGATGATGACTCCCGGAAAAATGGTCATGGTGCTTTTCTCGGTATCTATTATAGCCTTAAGCTTCCTCAAAGTGTCATTCCCGATGATTCCATGGAATGAGTTTAAGGGTGGCAGAATAAAGAATTTAATTTTCCCCACGTTGGGTCCGAATACGTCTATGAATGCGTGTTGGGTTATCTCGATAGTTCCTGCCACTGATTCCACCTTGAATGGTTTGTTTGGCAGTGGGTTTCTTATCCTAGTTGATTGTATGTAGTTTTTGTTGGACCCTGTGTCTATCAGGAAATCCACTGTGTCCCCGCGTCTTGTCACGAATTCGTAGTAAGGAAGCGAGGACGGCGTTAATCTAAAAAATTTATCAAGTCGGGCTCAGTTTGGTTTTGATCTTCGGAAGTAAAGTTTATTTGTCCCCCTGTAGTCCCGTTTCCTTGTTGGGATGTTCCGTAATAGTCGTCTTGGGGGTAAGTATCGTAGATCCGGTTCGGGTCCGGATCTCCTTGGTAATCATTCAAATTCAATTGGCCTGTATTTGCGTGAAAGTTACGCTGCATTTTGTTGGGAGGGCGAGTATGTTGTGAGGAAAGTGGGCGTTTTCTGGGCTTGGGGCTGGGTATTATAACCGGTGTTAGGTCTATTTTGGTAATTTACCTGCCTAGAGTGTAGGGAGGGGTCTACTTCCATTGGGACTGGTGGCTTTGGTGGTAGGTTGGGCCGGTTGTTAAAACCCGAATTGTATTGTTGTTGTGGTATGTTGGGCCGGCTGTTGTATTGTTGTTGGAAATTATTATTTGGGCGATTATTAAAGTTCCCTTGATTTGGTTGTCCTCGAGGATTCATGTTGGACGTTCTATAGTTATTGTAGTTTCTTAAGTTGTTGTTGTTGTTATAGTTCCGCGGTAAGGGCACCGAATAAGTGAGTTCAGGGTAAAAGGGTCTATTATTATTCGTGTTAGTTAGGTCAGGATAAAAAGATCTGTTATTATTTATGTTATATCTGGGGGGTCTTGGAGGTAGTTGACTAAGGGATTTATTTACGGTGTAGGCATGATTCATGCGGAAGGACATGTTATCCAATTTTTGGCACAAGTTTAGAGCCTGAGGCAAGGTGGTGGGCTCGCGGATGCTGAGAAGGCGAGGTAAATCGCCGTTCAGCCCGCGTACGAAGGTATCGAGAGCTTTCTCCCGATACGAATTTGTCATCGTCCTTATTGCTTCTTCGCCAAGGTCAAGACATGCAATCTTGTCCAAGATCAGCGACAAGTGCTGGTAAACCTTTTGGTAGAAGGTAGAAATATCATCATGACGTTGGGCCAACGTCGTCATCTGGTATTCGAGGGTACCGATGTCTCTCATATCGGAATAGTGCATCATCAGGCACTTGCGGATTTGATTCCATTCGAGTGGGGTACTGTAGGATTCAAGGGCAGTGTCGGCGTCGCCGACAATTTTGTGCCTTATGGTGTGCAGAATGGAAAAATATTTGGGAGTATCCTTCAAGGCTTCGTATGCCTTGAGGATTCTGTCGACGCTCTTTCGCCATGAACTGAACTCTCCAGGTTTACCGGAGAATTCCCGTAGGCATTTTACCATGTCTGGTATTCTGTCCAGATCATTCATGTTAGTTCTATTCAGTATAATATTTGATTCTATGCCCGTGGAGTCACCGATGACAGGTGCGTTCATCCGCTCAAGCACCTCTCGGACCACGGACTCTATTACGTTAGGATTAGGAACAGAAGGGTTTGGGGGGTCTGAGGGGGGATCGGATCCACCTGCGTAATCGAGTCGCATCTGGTTAATCCGCTCCACCAATTCTTCTGCGGAAGTACCTGGCATTTCTTCTTTGTTGATATATAAAAAGGAAACTACTCACTCTTGTTCTGCTACTCTTACTCACAAAATTTGATTTGATTGATTTCCTTTTGCTTTAGCAATTACACTTTTTTTCTTCTCTATAATTAACTTTTAACAATTTTTCTTTAGCTTTTCAATTTTCCTTCTTTTACTTTCTTTTTTATAACTAAATTTACACAATTTTTTCGATTTATTTCTCTTTTCGCATTAGCGACTTCACAATTTTCTTTAGCTTTTCAATTTTCCTTCTTTTATTTTCTTTTTTATAACTAAATTTACACAATTTGTTTCAATTTATATATTTTTTT
Source organism: Campiglossa producta (assembly GCA_964058755.1). Lineage (NCBI taxonomy): Eukaryota > Metazoa > Arthropoda > Insecta > Diptera > Tephritidae > Campiglossa > Campiglossa producta. The sequence continues at coordinate 111,841,146 of CAXKVI010000001.1, forward strand.
TTTTTTTGCATTAGCGACTTAACAATTTTTTTTCCTTTTCTTGCTTTTTCCTCTTCACAATTCTCTTTAGCTTTTCAATTTTCCTTCTTTTATTTTCTTTTTTATAACTAAATTTACACAATTTGTTTCCGATTAACCTTTCTTCTCGTATTAGAGACTAAACAGATTTTTCCTTTTACTTTTTGCAACTTTTCGAGATTTATTACAATTTCTTTTTCCTTTTTGTTTTCTCACTTTTCTTGCTTCTTCTCATAAATTTTTTCTTTTCACAATTTTTTCATTTTTGATTTATTGCAATTTTCTTTTTTTCTTTTTGTTTTCGTACTAAACAAATTTCTCTTTTACTTTTTGCAACTTTTCGAGATTTATTACAATTTTTCTTTTTCTTTTTGTTTTCTTACATTTCTTGCTTCTTCTCAGAAAATTTTTTCCTTTTCACAATTTTTCCGTTTTTGATTTGTTGCACTTTTCTTCTTTATTTTTTCTTATGCAATTTTTTCTTTTCACAATTTTTCATTAACATACGTTATTAACATCGCCGCGCTGGAGTCGGGGTTTTTAGCGATGTAGGGCTGTCTCGTTCCTTGCGTGTACTAGAGGTCCTTTGATCGTGTTCTTGTCCGACTCCTTGTCGGAGTAGGTGCTGCTGTTTTAATTAAACGATAATTCAAACGGTACACGGCCTTACTTTTTGGTTTTCAGGCTTAACTACTTCGACGCGTGGCGGTCCCTGCTCGGGCGCCAGTTATGTCACTCTGTGTGACGAAACGAAAAAAAATATAATTTTTAGGTGAGCGTGCAGCTCCTTTATTGAAAGAATGCCGAATTAGAACTAACTTACAAAAATGATTATTTCTTAAATCTAGCTTACTCTGCCGCCGCTTCTGCTGTTGGTTCTGCTTGTTATTTTGCTGACGTTGCGGTTCCCACCGATTGCCGCATTCCTACTTGTTTACTGAAATTGGATTTGGTGTTTTGCTGAATCTTGGTTCCCACCTGCATTCCTAATTGTTTATTAGTTCTCGTATTTCATATAAAATACATGAATGCAGGTATGTGCAACAGGGTGTCGTCTTGCACATAGGAATTTTGTTGTCGAACCAAGTTTTGTGCATGTGCCATGCTAACATATACACTACATAAATAGAAAGTACTCGAGTTGCAAAGTTTTACGTTCCTAACTTTTTAATTGCAGAAGTTTTGGCCAAAAATTCTTATATCTGAACAATCGGTTGTATGGGGGCTATATGTTACATTTGCCCGATCTCGTTGATTTTCACTATATACACTACATAAATAGAAAGTACTCGAGTTGCAAAATTTTACGTTCCTAACTTTTTAATTGCAGAAGTTTTGGCCAAAAATTCTTATATCTGAACAATCGGTTGTATGGAGGCTATATGTTACATTTGCCCGATCTCGTTGATTTTCACTATATACACTACATAAATAGAAAGTACTCGAGTTGCAAAATTTTACGTTCCTAACTTTTTAATTGCAGAAGTTTTGGCCAAAAATTCTTATATCTGAACAATCGGTTGTATGGGGGCTATATGTTACATTTGCCCGTTCTCATTGATTTTCACTATCTACACTACATAAATAGAAAGTACTCGAGTTGCAAAATTTTACGTTCCTAACTTTTTAATTGCGGAAGTTTTGGCCAAAAAACCTTATATCTGAAAAATCGGTTGTATGGGGGCTATATGTTATACTGGTCCGATCTTGTCAGTTCCGACAAATGATTCCTATAATACAAAATGGTGGCCACATACAAAATTTCAGCCAGATATCTCAAAAATTGAGGGACTAGTTTGCGTTCAAACAGACAGACGGACAGACGGACATGGCTAAATCAACTCAGCTTGTCATCCTGATCATTTCGGTATACTTATTGATGGGTCCATCTCTTCTTCTTCTCATACTTACAAACATCGGACCAAAGTTATAATACCATTTCATGTTCATGAAAAGTATAAAAAGATAGACTAGATAATATACAGATCAATGATAATGAGGTACTAGTATCTTTTGACGTTGTGTTATTATTTACAAACATTTCAACATACAAACACAATACATAATGAACAAGTTTAGTTTAATCCAACAAAAAAAATTAATATCTCCAAAAACAACTTTTTAAAAATTTTAGATTTCTGTCTAAAAGACGATAATTACTTTGTATATGATGTAAAACCCTTTGCACAAACGTATGGAATGCCAATTGGAAACCCTCTTTCGCCAACAATCGCGGACATAGTCATGGATGATCTACTAGATTACACGATAAAAGAACTTAAAAATCAACACAACGTCAATATAAAGTTAATGGTGAAATATGTCGATGACATTTTCGCAATTGTTCGAAGAAAGGAATTGGATACTTTTCTAAAAACTCTTAACCAATACCACAACAAACTAAAATTTACAGTGGAAGTAGAAGTAAATTCCTGCATCCCATTTCTAGATGTAAAGACATACAGGGAAGGCAAAAACATCATCCTAAATTGGTACTCGAAATCCATTTCATCTGGTCGAATTATAAATTTTCACTCTGCACAACCCTTTAAATATAAAATAAACACTGCGCGAAATCTAATAAAAAAAATAATAACTATTAGCCATAACAAGTTTAGAGAAAAAACATAACAAAAATACATACAATATTAAAAAAAAAAAAATTATCCGGGCGAACTAACAAATAACTTAATAAAGGATAACCTAATGTCAATAAACAACCAACACACAAAACAAGCACCAATCCACATAAACAGAGAGAAAACAGTACAAAGAACAAAACATAACTCTGGCTTTAAAAGCGAACTTTACATTATCCACAATTTTTACAAAAACAAAAAGCTCCGTTGACCTAGAGCAACAAAACAGCGTAGTTTATGAAATCGCATGTAAGGGTAACGAAGATGAAGACTGCAACAAGGTTTACATCGGGACTACTAGGAGAAATTTGGGGGTGAGGTTAGCGGGGCATGAAGCGGACATAAGGAAAAAGAGAAAGAGTACGCTTTCCCAACACATTCTCAGCACTGGGCACACAGCTGATCTAACTAACACAAAAATATTAGACAAGGAAAAAAGAGGCAAAATACGATACACAATGGAAAGCCTTCGGATTTTACAAAATAGAGAGCGAACAGTAAACATAATAATTTGAATGTGTCATTTCGAACCTGTTTACACTGGCAAATTTGCATTTGGATTCACCTTCCCTGCAAGAATCTTCTACCAGAATACAAAGCCACCGAAAGAAAATGCGAAATTTGTATGGAAAAAAGAAATTTTTGCCAAATTTACCAAATTCGGTGCTGTGTAAATGTACTATAAACGAGGACACGAAAGATATTGCGGCTAGCTATGCGCTTTGTTTATAAAAACGTTTTTAGTGTGACAAGTGTACCTAAGTCAGCTGGTATTAAATTACCGACATGCGCATACACACAAATGTGCAATTAAATTATAATTATTATTATATTTATTATTTGACCATTTTAGAAATAATTTCACATCAAAAAATTGCTTTATTTGTGTAAGTGTTTTTATCAACCATTACCTTAAACCAAATAGCTCATTAATATGTATTGTTGTTGTCTTCCAAAATAAAGATTCACCTACTACTGAAGAAGCTACAAATCAGTAGCGAAACGTCGAGTACGAAGTGAAGTGAACTAAATAATGTAGTTTTTACTTGCACTAAGCACAACTAGATCCACTAGCCAAATAAATCCCTCATAGTTTAATAACCGGATCAGCAAAATCAAAACATATGGAAACAAAAAATGTTTTTATACCCAGCGTACTAGTACAAGGGTATTATAATTTTGTTCACATAACGGCACTATGTAATGGCGTGTGTTTTTGTTATAGGCCAAACAGAATCCTTCTTGTTCTGCTCAAGGTAAGCATACAAAACACAAAATATCTGAGGAATATCTTAATGGTGTTAAAACGCATATTGACTTTTCCCCGAGTCGAATCGCACTACTGCAGAGCTGAAACTTAACAATTCTTACATCCATTTTTGAATATAAAGAAAATGTATGAACTATATAGAGATGTATGTACCTCTTCAAACAAACAACCGGTGAAGGAGTCCTTTTATAGATATTTGTTTTGTCAACACTACAACTTATATTTTTATATACAGAGGAAAGGTAGATGTGATTTTTGCGAGGAAGTTAAAATGAAGATCAATGAAGGAACACTCATACACCAGAGAAGGATGGACTACGAGAAGCACATTGAAGAGAAAATGTAGCTCGAGCAGAAAAACAGAAAGATAGAGACGGAAATATATTTCGGATGGAAATATATTTTTAGTCTTTGATATGCAGAACCTATTATCATGTCCTCGTGCTGAAGTGAGTAACTTTTACTATAAAAGTAAACTCAATGTCTACAACTTGACTGCAATTCTTTCGAGCACAAAGCAAGTATATTGCTCAATGTTGAATGAAGCCATAATGGGGAGAGGTAGCAATGATATCGCTAGCGATCAAGATTTTGGAACCAGTGTTTTCATATAATCCGCAGTTGAAATCGTAATTTTGTGGAGCGATAGCTGCGTGCCCCAAAATAAAAATTCACTTCCACATCCACACATTGAATTAATTACAATGAAATTTTCAACCCCTGGACACTCATGCAATCAGGAAATAGATGCCGTACACAGCTGCATAGAATGGGTTTTGAAAAAATCGGAATTACTCCCCGGTTTCCCTCTTACGTTTACTTTTGAAAGTAAATTCCAAAAAGCCTTATAAAATTATTCAACTCAAATATAATTACTTTAAAGACTACAAAACATATGCGCTTTGTAAAATTAAAAATTTGTGCCTTTCAATCAAGTCACTACTCTTAAGTTCTCTCGATCTCTACAGGTCGTTACAGTAATATAGAAAGGCCCTAGCTAATTTTTTATTTTCAATCAAGTTGCTGATGGATTTTTATTAATAACTTCTAAACGATGCTTCACTAAAATCTTAGAACTATAGTATATCGTAGTTAAATATTACAAGCGTTGATATTTGTGTTTTCGAACAAGCCATTGTTGCTATGGTTTACTTTACAGTCAGTTTTTTCGAGTAATTTTTCTTGCTAAGAAAATATGAGTTAGGGCCTTTCTATAATAGGGTAACGAGGTGGAGATAATTTTATGCTACCTCCAACTAATATATCTATATCAAAACCAATTCCTCAGAATAAAACATTAGGGATAAGACACATGTTTAAATAAATGCCAGTAGTAGGCCAAGCCTATTATAACTATATTGCCATATAGTTAATATGAATAATCGTTAAACTAGAAAAAACTAACAAATAGGGTAACGAGGTGGAGATAATTTTATGCTACCTCCAACTAATATATCTATATCAAAACCAATTCCTCAGAATAAAACATTAGGGATAAGACACATGTTTAAATAAATGCCAGTAGTAGGCCAAGCCTATTATAACTATATTGCCATATAGTTAATATGAATAATCGTTAAACTAGAAAAAACTAACAAAACCAACAAGTTTAATTAAAAATTTACTTTGAGTTCAGTTACTAATTTAGAAGAAATAAAAAGTTGTATGTTACTTTACTAGCAATCAAGTTTTTTCGTTACTGAAACATAGTTGTAGGAGGTGGGGCCGTGTGTAGAAGTCCACGCAAGTGGGGAAAGCTTCTGATCGCCATTCAACTGGGAATGGCCAGAGCCATTCTTCTATGTGCGGTCCAAGCAGCTCACTACGTCCGGGAAAGCCCACGTATCTCTGGATAGCCACTGAACACCCGTTCGGTGGTGAACTAAAGTGAGAAGGCGACAACCTGACAAGGCCACTCCGACATAATCGGTTTAAGGGCTTGCCAGGGGACTTCATCAGCAGCGTCTGTCACCATGAGGTGCGGCTGCAAGCGGGCGTCTGTCTTGAACCAAGCGGCTCGCTATATAAATGTGTAATTTAAATCCAACCCCCCGAGAAACGGGTTGTGCGTAGGGTTTGGGACCCACCACATAAAAACAAACTTCCAATGAGATCCAATAATCAGGCCTCGGATATGATAACTCACTCTTTAGATAACGACCACTGCAAACGAAATAGGAATTTCATTAAGGAAATCAGGGCATGTTCTTGGAATGTCCGAACCCTTAGCAGGGAAGGTGACGATGCCCGCCTAGTTGGGGTCCTCAAACAGGCAAAAGCTGACATCACCGCTATACAAGAAATGCGATGGACGGGGCAAGGTTATAAGACCATCCAAACCTGCAATGTCTACTGGAGCGGCCATACTAATGAGCGCAGATTCGGCGTCGGTTTTGTGGTGGGAAAGAGGCTTGTGAAACAGGTAGTGTCTTTCACAGCCGTGAACGAGCGTCTCGCCACCATCCGAATAAAACTACGATTTTTCACCATATCGTTTATCTGTGCGACGCATTCTACGCAAAAATAGAAGAAACGTATGAGCCCTGCCCCCGTCATGATATCAAAGTCGTGCTTGGCGACTTTAACGCCAGGGTGGGCAAAGAGGGTGTATTTGGCCCCACTGTCGGAAAGTTCAGCCTCCATGAAGAGACTTCGCCGAAAGGATACAGGCTGATTGACTTCGCCGGTGCACGAAATATGGTCGTAGCCAGCACCAGGTTCAAGCATAAAAAGATCCATCAAGCAACATGGCTATTGCCAGATCGGAAAACACGCAATCAGATCGATCACTTTGTGATAGACGAAAGACATGCTTCCAGTTTTATGGACGTACGTACGATGCGGAGTCCAAACATCGACTCCGAGCTGCAGTCACAACAGACAGCCAATGATTTCGCAGAACGACTCGCGCACCTGCTCTCTGAGAGTACAATTCAACCCAGCGGAGTGCAGGAGCAGTGGGAGCATATTTCCGGATCACTTCGTACCGCAGCCGAAGAAGTAATTGGATTCCGGCAAATGCGAAAAAACAGCTGGTACGATGATAGAGAGTGCAAAGACGCAATGAAAAGAAAGGACGACGCCTATAAGGCAACGTTAAAAGCGAATGCAACGAGGAGCGTGTGTGAACACTACCGCGAGATGAAGAGGGAAGCGGGGCGGCTTTTTCGGACGAAGAAAAGGGAAGCGGAAAAGCGTGAAATCGAAGAGCTTGAAATGCTAGCCAGCAGAAGCAACGCCCGAAAATTTTATCAAAGAATTCGACGAATGACGGAAGGTTTTAACCCCGGGGCAAACTCCTGTAAAAATGACAACGGCGACCTGGTGACAGATGTTCAGAGAGTACTAGAATTATGGAGGGATCACTTCTCTGCCCTTCTAAACGGAGGAACGGAGCAACAATCCAGAGAAGAGGACGAACCCGACCCCACAATCGAAGACGATGGAATCGAAGTTCCACAACCCGACTATAACGAGGTGCGAGTAGCTATATCACGGCTAAAAAACAATAAAGCGGCGGGTGCTGATGGCCTGCCCGCTGAGCTATTTAAATACGGCGGCGAGGAGCTGGTAAGGTGCATGCACCAGCTCTTGTGCAGAATATGGTCTGCATGCCTGAAGATTGGAACCTAAGTGTTCTCCGCCCAATCCATAAGAAGGGCGATCCCGCAAACTGCGCCAACTATCGTGGAATCAGCCTTTTGAGTATCGCATATAAGGTCTTAACAAGCGTATTGTGCGAAAGACTGAAGCCTGACTTAAACCGACTGATTGGACCTTATCAGTGTGGCTTCAGACCTGGTAAATCTACCATCGACCAGATTTTTACAATACGCTAAATCTTGGACAAAACCCGTGAGAAAAGGATCGACACACACCATCTCTTTGTTGTTTTTAAAGCCGCCTTCGACAGCACGAAAAGGAGTTGCCTATACGCCGCTATGTCTGATTTTGGTTTGCCAGCAAAACTTATACGGCTATGCAAAATGACGCTGAACAACACCACCAGCTCGGTTAGAATTGGGAAGGACCTCTCCGAGCCGTTCGAAATTAAACGAGGTTTCAGGCAGGGCGACCCCCTATCGTGCGATTTTTTTAATTTAATGCTGAAGAAAATAATACTAGCTGCAGAACTTAACCGCGCTGGAACAATATATTACAAGAGCGTACAACTGTTGGCGTATGCCGACGACATCGACATCATTGGCCTCAACAACCGCGCCGTAACTTCTGCGTACTCCAAATTAGAAAAGGAAGCGGAAAAAATGGGTTTGGTGGTGAACGAAGGTAAAACGAAGTACCTCCTGGTATCAAGCAAAGAGTCAGCGCATTCGCGCCTTGGTAACCACGCCACTGTTGGCAGCCATAATTTCGAGATTGTAAGGGACTTTGTATACCTGGGAAGCAGCATTACTACCAACAACAATGTAAGCCTGGAAATCCATAGAAGGATAACTCTTGCAAACAAATGCTACTTTGGGCTGAGTAGGCAATTTAGAAGTAAAGTCCTCTCTCGACGAACAAAAATAACACTCTATAAGTCACTTATCGTACCCGTCCTGCTATATGGTGCAGAAGCATGGACACTGGCAGCATCTGATGAGGCGGCTCTGGGAGTATTCAAGAGAAAAATTCTTCGAAAGATTTATGGACCCCTAAAAGTTAGCGACGGCGAGTACCGAAGAAGATATAATGAAGAGCTTATGAGCTTTACGCAGACGTGGACATAGTTCAGCGAATTAAACCCAGCGGCTCCGCTGGCTAGGACACGTGATGCGAATGACGAAGGACGCTCCGGCCCGGAAGGTATTTTTATCGGCACCCGCCGGTGGAAGTAGAGGAAGAGGGAGACCACCACTTCGATGGCAGGACCAAGTAGAGGTAGACCTGCGAGCACGCGGTGTCTCTAATTGGCGCCAGTTGGCTCAACAAAGAACCGACTGGCGTAACATGTTGGACGGCCAAAATCGCCTAGGCGGTTAAAGGCTATTTTAAGTAAGTAAGTAAGTAAGAAACATAGTTGTATGTTTTTTTTTTTGATATTCTAAATCTAATTGAAAAATAATAATTTGATGAGAACTTTGGTCAAATATAAAATACTTTTACAATACAAAATATTATACCAAATCCACAACAATGTGCGTGTCTTTGTTATGGCATAACAACAACCATATTTTTCATAATCGAGTTTCTCAAAATTGATTTAGCTGCACATAGTATACTGTAACCCTAGGGCAGCTATATCTCGGTAGCTGAAATGGCTAAAATGATATAATTTTATAGGTGAATCCCCCTGGCCATTCTCTTATGATTTTTCCATACATTTTTTATAGTGGGCATGGCACCGCCCACTTTTAAGGGAGGCATTTTTGAAAATTTCACTGTTCTTAACTATTAAACTGATTAGGGGGTACAACGATGAAATTTGGCACAAAGGATACTAGTATCGTTGGGAGTATACCTGATGAAATTCGATAAAATCGCCCTCCAACCACGCCCACTTTCGATATCGAAAACTTCGAAAATCACCAAAATTGACATAATTCGGTAACGGAACCATGCCCACTTTCGATATCGAAAATTTCTAAATAACGAAAATGATATAATTTTATAGGCGAATCCCCTGGTCATTATATAATGATTTTTTGATAAATTTTTTAAAGTGGGCGGTGCCACGCCCATTTGTATAACGATGAAATTTGGCACAAAGCATACTAGTATCGTTGGGAGTGTACCTGAAGAAATTGTATAAAATCGCTCTCCAACCACGCCCACTTTCGATATCGAAAGATTCGAAAATTACATAAATTGATATAATTCGGTAACGGAAATGGCTAAAATTATATATTTTGGTAATATGAACCCCCTTATCATTCTATTATGATTTTTTAATAATTTTTTTAAAAGTAGGCGTGGCACCGCCCACTTTTCAGGCGGGCATATTTGAAAATTTCACGGGTCATAACTTTTAAACTGATTACGGTAGAACGATGGAATTTGGCCCAAAGCATACTAGTATCGTTGTAAGTATACCTGATACAATTTGATAAAATCGCCCTCCAACCATGCCCACTTTCGATATCGAAAACTTCGAAAGTCACCTAAATTGATATAATTCGGTAACGGAAATGGCTAAAATGACATAGTTTGGTAGGATGACCCCCCTTATAATTCTATTATGATTTTTTGATAAATTTTTTAAAGTAGGCGTGGCACCGCCCACTTTTAAGGTAGGCATTTTTAAAAATTCTATTGGTCTTAACTTTTAAACTAACTAGTATCGCTTGTGATCGAAAATTCGGCCAATAAAATCTTTAGGGAGTCGTGGGATCGCTAACCCCTGAAAATATACCACCTATACCTCATTTTTTTTTTCAATTTCCTTTCCATCGGTGCATATTTCATTCAAATCGGACAAACGGTTCGCTCACAGGAGTTTCCTAAAGTTTTTCATGTGGCTTATTTATATATACATAGATTTCGGTAGAACGATAAAATTGTTACAAGGTCCTTGCAGCGAAATCTCAAACCAGTTATAAAAATACTACACCTTTTCCACCCAAAAATGAGAAAACGTTAATTAAAATGAGAAAACAAGAACTATAATGAGAACATATAAATTATAATGAGAAAAAGTAAAATGTATTGAGAAAATAGAACTTGTATTGAGAAAACATAAGTTGTAATGAGAATACGTAAACTAGTAATGAGAAAGCGTAAAATAGTAATGGGAAAATTTTCATTCAAATAAATGAATATTTTCCCATTTCTAATTTACGATTTCTCGTTACAAGTTTAAGAATTCTCATTACAAATAATGTTTTCTCATTACAATTTACTTTTTCTCATTATAATTTTTATTTTCTTATTATCATTCTTGTTTTCTCATTTTAATTTACTTTTTCTCATTTTAGTTTATGTTTTCTCATTTTTGGGTGGAAAAGGTGTAGTATGAAAATTTTCCCATTACTAATTTACGATTTCTCATTACAAGTTTACGTATTCTCATTACAACTTATGTTTTCTCAATACAATTTTTTTTTCTCAATACAATTTACTTTTTCCCATTATAATTTATATTTTCTCATTGTAATTTTTGTTTTCTCATTTTAACTTACGTTTTCTCATTTTTGGGTGGAAAAGGTGTAGTCAGGAAATATCCTTTTTATACTAGTATACAAGTAGAATTTTCTGACTGAATTCGTACTAGTCAGGAAATATTTATTTCATACTAGTATACAACTAGAATTTTCTGGCTGAATTCATACTAGTCAGGAAATATTCATCTCATACTAGTGTGCAACTAGAATTTTCTGGCTGAATTCATACTACAACTTTTCCACCCAAAAATGAGAAAACGTAAATTAAAATGAGAAAACAAAAATTATAATGAGAAAATATAAATTATAATGGGAAAAAGTAAATTGTATTGAGAAAAAAAAAATTGTATTGAGAAAACATAAGTTTTAATGAGAATTCGTAAACTTGTAATGAGAAATCGTAAATTAGTAATGGGAAAATTTTCATTCAACATAAATTTATATTTGCTCATTTCCAATTTACGATTTCTCATTACAATTTTACGTATTCTCATTACAACTTATGTTTTCTCAATACAATTTACTTTTTCTCATTATAATTTTTATTTTCTTATTATCATTCTTGTTTTCTCATTTTAATTTACTTTTTCTCATTTTAATTTATGTTTTCTCATTTTAATTAACTTTTTCTCATTTTAGTTTACGTTTTCTCATTTTTGGGTGGAAAAGTTGTAGTCCGGAAATATCCATTTCATACTAGCATACAACTAGAATTTTCTGGCTGAATTCATACTAACTAACTAACTAATCTTGGCTTGCGTCATAATGACGCTTAACCCCTAGGCGATTTTGGCCGTTTCGTATCAAAGCACGCCAGTCATTCCTTTTTAGCGATAACTGACGCCAATTGGAAACCCCAAGGGAGTTCAAGTCATCCTCCACCTGTTGTTTCCATCTCAGTCGAGGTCTCCCCCTTCCTCTGCTGCCGAATTCGGGTGTCGATTGGAAAACTTTCTGTGCTGGTGCTTCTTTGTCCATTCGCATTACATGACCCAGCCAGCGGAGCCTTTGGGCTTTAATCCGCTGAACTATGGTCAGGTCTGCCATAAATCTTCCGGAGAACTTTTCTCTCAAATACTCCAAGGGCCATCTCATCTTCTCTTGACACTGTCCATGATTCCAAGCCGTACATCAGGACTGGTATGATGAGAGACTTATAGAGCGTGATCTTTGTTTGTCGAGAGAGGACTTTACTTCTCAATTGCCTACTTAGTCCAAAGTAACGCTTATTGGCAAGGGTGATTCTCCGTTGGATTTCTAGACTGATATTATTTTCGGTGTTAATGCTGGTTCCCAAATAGACGAAGTCTCTCACCGTTACAAACTTGTAGCTATCAACGGTGACTTGGCTGCCAAGGCGCAGGTGCCCCGATTCTTTCTTTGATGACAGCAGATACTTCGTCTTGTCCTCGTTCACCGCAAGACCGCTGAATTCATACTAGTCGGGAAATATCCATCTCATACTAGTATAAAACTAGAATTTTCTGGCTGAATTCATACTAGTCAGGAAATATCCATTTTATACTAGTACACAAGTCGAATTTTCTGGCTGAATTCATACTAGTCAGGAAATATCCATCTCATACTAGTATACAACTAGAATTTTCTGGCTGAAGTCATACTGGTCAGGAAATATCCATTCGATTCTAGTATTCGACTAGAATTTTCTGGATGAAATCATACCAGTTAAAAATACAAAATTTATTCGTTTCGTTTGCTTTTTTTTCTCTTATAATTCACAGATGCTTTTTCGTAATAGGGTAAATAGAAATAGTCGCTGCTTTCTAGCGCTCTTGATAATCGACAAATCGATTAGTCGAATAATCGATTTCGACTAGTCGTTTCCAAAAATATTCGATTATCACTAATCGACTAGTCGAATAGTTGCTTTTGACTAGTCGATTACTGGTCTGAAGACCCGGGTAATAAGGCGGCAAATTTTTACTCTAATTCGCATGCATGTTTAAGTAGTATCTGCCATTTTCGCCAATTTTTTTGCTTCATTTCTTTGAAATTTAAAAAAAATTTAACAGGAGCACAGAATATTTGTGTAGGTAGATATACAAAAATGAAATTTAAAAAATGTATGTATGTTTGTAGCAATATTTGTATGTATGTAGATAAAAAAAGTTTGAAAATTTTTATTTCATACTGCAAAACGTTCTATGTCAATATTATTCTTTCAGGTTTAAGTGCACAATGGAAGCATCTTTATCTTATTCTACGTCGTTGTTTGAAAAAGGATAGTTGAAAGATTGTTTAGTGGGGCAAAAAAAAAGTAAAAGTACATTAAAATACACCTAATTTTCCAAAGAACTAAAAAATTACAAACCTTACATAGAGCGTTTTGATGTATTACCAAAAATATACGAGAACATTAGAGTGCCAAAAAAAAGTTCGACACTTTCTATCGGAATGATTCAGCTTGAGAATTAATTTTATTTTTGTAGCAAAAATGCTTCTGCCGGCAAATGAAAGCTATCCAATGAAAATAAAAACAAATTTGACATGTGAGAAATTATGAGCACCTGCAACTCTAGTGTCTTGGTTTCCGTTTGAAAACTTTAGATTTGTAACAAACTTTTCAAATTGTTATTTGTTTCATGCGCTGCTAAGCGCTCTCCAATGCTGCTGTTATGTCAGGCTGAGTTAAAATACAGGAAATGATTGAAACACGAGATTTTAATCTAATTTAAGATTGTATAATTTTCCCTTTAAAAGCTGATGTGGCTTTTTAATATAAAAGTCACTGGAAATTATTTGGAACGCATAATAATAGAAAACATGCTCGAAAAATTTCTGGAAATAGCGCTTTTCGAAATTGGTGATTCAATAAATATTTTATAAATTTTAAGGAAACATTTCAGCACACGCTAATAAGTTGTTTTTAATATTTGACAAGTATCAGGAGCACAGAATTTCAATGTAAGCAATTATATAAAAAAAAATCAATAAACTGGTATGTATAGAAGGGGGTTGGTGGGGCAACTGCTCCCACTGTTAAATTGCATTTTGAAAATATCGTTGTGTATAAGAAAAGAACTGAAAGCTAGTAGATGCGTGTTTTTGAAGTTATTAACGTTAATATTATTATCAATACTAGTATATCCCGTGGTCGAAATTCGACCAATTTAAAATAGTTGAACTTATTCAAACATCTGATCAACTTTTTGTCAATAGCTGCCTTTAGGACCCGTGGCCGAACCTCGACCAACTTAAATGTATACATTAAAAACTCATCTATAGGCAAAATGAGGCCATCAAAGAATTTAAAAAATAGCGGCTGTTATTATATAATAAAAATATTAAATTACAGCAGCAAATTATTTATGGCAAATGCCATGCAAATATTCGGTTTTCGAGATTTTATGTTGCACTTGAATAATCGGATGATGACATTGTGCTTAACAAATAGCCACTAATTTATGCGATCGCTTTGAGCAGGTGAAGAACAAAAAAATATTAGGTTGAAAATTAAGTAAATTGTAATAGTTAAGATTAAAGGTTTTTTAATATAAAAAAAAACATAATTTAAGAAAAAAAAGGAATATTCCGCAACCGGGTCTTGCAACTGTGCACACCGTATTCTATACGCTCACCGCCGCGCCATTACCTTATGCACAAAGCAGTTTAAGAATTAACAATATACCAACAACAAAGTTAGACTATTAATATAAATAATGGACCAAAGTACTCAATGAGCGAGGGAATGAAAATAATTTCTCTCTCATAATAGGACGTGTTTAATGAGGGAGAGAATGGAGATAAAGAGTGGTTTCCTTTGAAGTTCAGCCAACTTCGAAATATGAGTTTGACGCTATTACTCTAACTCTCAAAGAGCGAGAGAATCAAAATATTTCCATTGCTGGTATTTTACACACATATACAAATTTCTCAAAATAAGCTTGGTACTCCAACAACAGGAGCCATATTGAATTATTATTTTATTTTTTTGAAACATTTTTTTTGTATGGTGGTACACAAGCCAACTTTGATTGCGACATATTTTTTTCAAATTAAAAGTTTGACCATGGTTGCCCTATTTCACATTTTAATAATGGTGTCATGAAAACATAAAACTTTGTAGAATTTCATTTTAAACAAATCTATTACATCGGAATTTTTCCTTGAATAAATTTTTTTAATATGGAATTCTACAATTAAGTGAAGCTTTATTGGGCTTTTGAATCTCTATTTAGATATATACATACATATTAGAGTTTTATGGAAAAAATATAATTTTGATTACGTTTTCCCAAAAAATTGTATAGTTAAATTACATTTTATTATAAATATATGTAATTGAAAATTTAAGATTTTCAGGATTTTATGGCACAACAATATAACATTTTTAGTGTTTCATTTGTTTATTAATACTTTGGAATATATGGCGACCATAGTTATCTCATTTTTATTATAGAATTCTACGAAAAAGATGTTTGATTTTTATTTTTTTAAAAAAGCAAAATTTCATATTATATAAAATTGACGGCAATGGGTGTATCTATTTCAATCTAATTTTTTTTTTTTCCTTGATGAATTTCAATACAGAAAGTTAAAGCATTGATTGCTTCTTTCCTAAAAATTTTATTTTTAAACTAAACTTACTAAAGCGTGCGAGATTGAGAAAAACAAATTGTCACTTTTTTTAATACTTTGGTACATAACAACACATATTGGGGCAACTCTCATGCAGAAACAAATTGGCTATTCGCGCCGACGCCATCTATTTGGAGTGTAACATTTCAATATACATATATGAGTTCAACGCCGAATCTACTGTTTGAACTCAATGAGAGAATTGGAGTGTTTACGCAAGTATGGATATGTGTATGCAAATAGATATGAGTATAAAATTGGTTTGACGTTTATTTTGAAGGGGTGGAAATTTGGAAATATGAGTTCGTGTAATATTAAAGAATATTAATGAGCGAGAGAACGAAAATAGTTACACATTCATTTTAGAGAAGTATGGGTTGTATTTAAAAAAAATGTATTATACATGGCGTGGTTTTAAAACTTTTTAGTGGGGGTAAATTACAAATTCTGGTTAGGTCAAAAAAAGTGTGAGGGTTTTCTAGCTTTTTTCTTTAACCATAACTTAGCAATATTTAAAAGACACTTTATATGGATTTTTCCTTTGATTTAAAGAAAAAAAAATGTATATTGATTTTTAAAAAAATTCTATTCTATTTGGTCTAGACTTGTTTGGGGCTCGGGTTGCAAATCTGCCCTTTTAAAAGTTAATACATATATAGGTACATATGAAAAGAAATTATTTGTTGTCTTCAGTAAAATTTAAGATTTCCGCTTATCACTTGGTTTAGTTAAAAATTTAAGTATCCATAAAATATGTTTTCGATATTTATACTTTAAATAAGGAATTTATCAGCAACTCTATCTCAATCGATAGAAATCGTGAAATTTATCGAAATAATCTACAAAAATTGAATAAACAGACCACTATGTTTGAAAAAAATTCGCAAATTGCAGCTTACATCTTCAAAAATTAGAGCAGTCAGACTTATATTAATGGTAATTTTTTGAAATATTTACCAAAAAAAAAAAAAAGAAATTGTATAAGCGGTTATAGCATTTCTATAATGGGTGGTATGTATGTATATTTATGATCTAAAATTATTATTTCACATGGCTTTCCGTAAACTAAAAATATTCGCACCAAATTTTTTTTTCTCGAAAATAGAAATCACAACATAAAAATATTGTTTATAAAAATTTTAAGAAGTCAAGATTAGAAATATAAAAATATATAAAAAATTTTCAATGACAAAAAAGAAAAAATTTTGGCCGATAGCTGTAACTGTACTTGAACCATCAACCGCTCGACCACTACCCCCCTGACGCTTCCCACTGGGCTATCGCTTTATTTACAAATTGATTGTCAGATAACCAATTCAAGTTGCATGAGAAATTTTCATTCGCTTATTACAGAGAAATGAAGCAGTATTGGTTATATATTAGATAATTGTGCACTGCCTTAGAGGTATGCCAACAAATCCATTTGCATTTCATAAATATTTATGCATATTTAGTATGGGTTTAAGCTTGGCAATTATTTATATGTAAAATTTGTTAGCCTATTAATATAATAGATATACATACATATTAGAGCTTTATGGAAAAATATAATTTTGATAACGTTTTCCCAAAAAATTGTATAGTTAAATTACATTTTATTATAAGTATATGTAATTGAAAATTTAATTTTTTCATGATTTTATGGCACAACAATATAAAATTTTTAGTTTTTCATTTGTTTATTAAAACTTTGGAATATAAGGCGATGATAGTTATCTCATTTTTATTATAGAATTCTACGAAAAAGATGTTTGATTTTTATTTTTTTAAAAAGGCAAATTTTCATATTATATAGAATTGACGGCAATGGGTGTATCTATTTCAATCTCATTTTTTTTTTCTTGATGAATTTCAATACAGAAAGTTAAAACATTGATTGCTTCTTTTCTAAAAATTTTATTTTTAAACTATTTTCGTTTATAATAAAGCGTGCGAGATATGAGAAAAAGAAATTGTCACTTTTTTTTAATACTTTGGTACATAACAACACATATTGGGGCAACTCTCATGCGGAAACAAATTGGCTATTCGCGCCGACGCCATCTATTTGGAGTGTAACATTTCAATATACATATGAGTTCAACGCCGAATCTACTGTTTGAACTCAATGAGCGAGAGAATTGGAGTGTTTACGCATATATGTATATGTGTATATAAATAGATATGAGTATGAAATTGGCTTGACGTTTATTTTGTAGGGGTGGAAATTTGGAAATATGAGTTCGTGTAATATTAAAGAGTATTAATGAGCGAGAGAACGAAAATAGTTACACATTCAATTTAGAGAAGTATGGGTTGTATTTTAAAAAAATGTATTATACATGGCGTGGTTTTAAAACTTTTTAGTGGGGGTAAATTACAAATTCTGGTTAGGTCAAAAAAAGTGTGAGGGTTTTCTAGCTTTTTTCTTTAACCATAACTTAGCAATATTTAAAAGACACTTTATATGGATTTTTCTTTTGATTTAAAGAAAAAAAATGTATATTGATTTTTAAAAAAATTCTATTCAATTTGGTCTAGACTTGTTTGGGGCTCGGGTTGCAAATCTGCCCTTTTAAAAGTTAATACATATATACATTTGAAAAGAAATTATTTGTTGTCTTCAGTAAAATTTAAGATTTCCGCTTATCACTTGGTTTAGTTCAAAATAACGTAGTATCCATAAAATATTTTGTCGATTTTTATACTTTAAATAAGGAATTTGTCAGCAACTCTATCTCAATCGATAGAAATCGTGAAATTTATCGAAATAATCTACAAAAATTGAATAAACAGACCACTATGTTTGAAAAAAATTCGCAAATTGCAGCTTACATCTTCAAAAATTAGAGCAGTCAGACTTATATTAATGGTAATTTTTTGAAATATTTACCAAAAAAAAAAAAAAAGAAATTGTATAAGCGGTTATAGCATTTCTATAATGGGTGGTATGTATGTATATTTATGATCTAAAATTATTATTTCACATGGCTTTCCGTAAACTAAAAATATTCGCACAAAATTTTTTTCTTCTCGAAAATAGAGATCACAAACATAAAAATATTGTTTATAAAAATTTTAAAAAGTCAAGATTAGAAATATAAAAATATATAAAAAATAAAAACAATTTTCAATGACAAAAAAGAAAAAAATTTTGGCCGATAGCTGTAACTATACTCGAACCATCAACCGCTCGACCACTACCCCCTGACGCTTCCTACTGGGCTATTGCTTTATTTACAAATTGATTGTCAGATAACCAATTTAAGTTGCATGAAAAATTTTCATTCGCTTATTACAGATAAATGAAGCAGTATTGGTTATATATTAGATAATTGTGCACTGCCTTAGAGGTATGCCAACAAATCCATATGCATTTCATAAATATTTAGTATGGGTTTAAGCTTGGCAATGATTTATATGTAAAATTTGTTAGCCTATTAATATAATAAATTACTGCAGTATTGCAGTCAAGTTACTTTATTGATGCTCTGATGCTGATACTTAAGTGATAATATCAGCTATTCCGGCGGACCTCCCGGCAGGAATGAAGGTAATAGAGTCGATAAAGATAACATCGAATTTATCGAACCAAATTCCTTTAAAATCGTGTGAATTCTCTCAAGATCTGTTACATTTTCTCCCGCCGGGAGCTCCGTCGGAATAGCTGATATTATCACTTAAGTATCAGCATCAGAGCATCAATAAAGTAACTTGACTGCAATACTGCAGTAATATTGATAATAATATTAACGTTAATAACTTCAAAAACACGCATCTACTAGCTTTCTGTTCTTTTCTTATACACAACGATATTTTCAAAATGCAATTTAACAGTGGGAGCAGTTGCCCCACCAACCCTCTTCTATACATACCAGTTTATTGAATTTTTTTTTGTATAATTGCTTACATTGAAATTCTGTGCTCCTGATACTTGTCAAATATTAAAAACAACTTATTAGCGTGTGCTGAAATGTTTCCTTAAAATTTATAAAATATTTATTGAACCACCAATTTCGAAAAGCCCTAGCTCCAGAACTTTTACGAGCATGTTTTTTTATTATTATGCGTTCCAAAAAATGCCCAGTGACTTTTATATTAAAAAACCAAATCAGCTTTTAAAGGGGAAATTATACAATCTTAAATTGGATTGAAAGCCTGACATAACAGCAGCATTGGAGAGCGCTTAGCACCGCATGAAACAAATAACAATTTGAAAAGCTTGTTACAAATCTTAAGTTTTCAAACAGAAACCAAGCAACTAGAGTTGCAGGTTCTATAATTTCTCACATGTCAAATTTGTTTTTGCCGGCAGAAGCAATTTCGCTACAAAAAATAAATAAATTCTACACAAAATTTTGCTACAAAAAATAAATAAATTCCGATAGAAAGTGTCCAACTTTTTTTTGGCACTCTAATGTTCCCGTATATTTTTGGTAATACATCAAAACGCTCTATGTAAGGTTTGTAATTTTTGAGTTCTTTGGAAAATTAGGTGTATTTTAATGTACTTTTACTTTTTTTTTGCCCCACGAATCAATCTTTCAACTATCTTTTTTCAAACGGCGTCGTAGAATAAGACAAAGATACATTCATTAAGCACTTAAACCTGAAAGAATAATATTGACATAGAACGTTTTGCAGTATGAAAAAAAAATTTCAAACTTTTTTTATCTACATACATACAAATATTGCTACAAACATACATACATTTTTCAAAATTTCATTTTTGTATATCTACCAAAACGTATTCAACAAAGTGTGCTTGAATTTGACGTTGCTCTCAATCGGAACCAGGGTATAATGTCAAACAGAAAAATATTTTAACCCAGTTGAAAAATTTTTTTTTCCGTTTATAAACTTTTAGGAAAAAATTTGTAAATTCACTTTTGTTTTAAATTTTCAATATTTATATTTTACCTTTAATTCAAATAAGCAATACGAAAGAATATTCGGTAGCAAATTTAGAAGTATTTTATTGGTAGTGAAAAAAACTTCGGTGCCAGTGAAGAACGGTTTGAATTCAATTGTTTTGTAAGCTAAGGTAAGAAAACTGTAACCAAACATTTTTTACAAAAAACGCGGATGGTATAAGAGTAAATTATTGCTAATATTGAAGAATAGAAAATGATACCCAATTTACATGTGGTGCACCATAAAGGATTAATACATTTGTTTATATTCGTTTGACATTATAGCCTCTTACAAGAGAAAATATTTAACTGTCAAGCACACTTTGTTGAATACATTTTGATATCTACCTACACAAATGTTCTGTGCCCCTGTTACATTTTTTTCTATTTCAAAGAAATGAAGCAAATAAATTGGCGAAAATGGCAGATACCACTTAAACCTGCATGCGAATTACAGTAGAAATTTCCCGCCTTATTACCCGGGTAAAACCGGGGTAAAAACTGGGAACCCGATTTAATCGTTAGTATTCGATTAGTGACAGCTAGGCGACTAGCTGAAATCGAATATCTGCTATTCGATTTTCAAACAGCACAAAAGTTGGTAATCGACTACTCGACTAATCGACTAGTCGAGTAATCGATTATAATCAAGAGCCCTACTGCTTTCTAAAGAATGAACATGAAAATAAAGGCAAATGATAAAATAAAGGGTGAGTCATGAAAATTCTAGTTAAAATCATACTAATCCAGGTTCAATGCTTTTTGGACTAGCATGGGACTAGTATATTTCACACTAGTCCTTTTTGGGCTAGTATGGGGACTAGTTCATTTTATGGAAATCATACTAGTCCAGGTTGAACTAGAATGGGACTGGTATTTTACAACTAGTATAATTCTAGTATATCATGACTATTAGATGACTGGTATGTTTTGGTCAAAATCTGACAATTGACATTTCGTAGGACATCAACACGTAAAAAATACCATTTGCTTATATGGAAAAATACTAAACCAAGGTCTGAAACCGGTTTCGGTTTCGTAACGTGTTTCGGTTTCGGTTCCGGTTTCGTTCTTCAAAATTTATTTCGGTTTCGGTTACGGTCTCGTTCCGGTTTCGGTTTCCAAATAAAAACACGAACAAAATAATGTTTACTACTAAAATACTCAAGTACCTAGTAACTTCGAAATAGGTCTGAATTTTCATAACTTTTTTCCTACGGCCATGACGGAATTTCTCCAATATAATAATAAATTTTGTTAACGTGGATGAAATTTCTGCAAAACCAAATCCTAAAATTAACTATACTTTTTTATTATAAAAACTTTAAATGGAAGCTAAATGAAATGTATAAATCGTCAAAAACATTAAAATGAGTGGCGCTTTCTGAGACAAGCCTGAACATTTCTTTTTTCGGATCTCGTAAATTTTTTTCGATCGCTTCATCCAACTATAGTCAAACTTGCTCTTTCATATATATACATACTGAGGTCAAAACGTGTATTTTGTAACCTTGCTCGACAATCTTCCATAAAATTTTTCAGGGTACCTACATATGTGGCCACTAAAAGAAGTGAGACATAAAAATAATTCAAACCCGTTTGGAACCGGTTCCGGCTTTTGAAACGGTTACGGTTTCGTTCTTTTTCAGATCAAAATAACGGTTACGGTTTCAGTTTCGGTTTTGAAAATTTAATCGGTTTCAATCGGTTACGGTTACGTTTTCGGTTTCAGTCCTTGGACAAAACACTGACTAGTTGGGCCCGGTGTACCAACTAACTTTAAAGTAGTTTTCAACTAGTTGCTTTCGCTGCAGGGGTATACTAGCATAATAGGGAGTATACCTGATGTAATTGGACGAAATAGCTTCCCAACAACGCCCACTTCCGAAATGGAATATTTCGAAAATCTTTCATATGACTATTTAAGGTTCGGTTTACCCGAACTTAGACTTCCTTACTTGCTTAGTTATAACTTTTAAATGATAAATAATATTACTTATATTGACTCCGGATTATGATTTCTGGGACTGAAACTTGACTTTTGCTTCCTCTCCCGACATTTTGCGACGTGTTTTTTGCAGTTTTAGTAGGATAGAAAAAATACAATTTCAAAATTATGAGCGAATACATAATTAAATATCAACTTTTCTTATAAATTACACATATGTTTTTTTTTTTAGTGTTTTTAGGGCCTAAAACAACATAGTTCTACCCTTTTTCCTATTTTTTTGCGCTTTAGCAACAACTTTTTCCGTCGCCAAAATTTGCAGCTTTTGGAGAAAATTGGAGTTTTTACGAGATGGCTAAAATTGCAGAATCTCAAATTTAGCTTAGTAGCTGTCAAAAACAGCTGACATACGTTATCTGATTCATTTTGCGTTCATGGCTTAAATATGCCAAAAAATTAAGTAAAGATGGAGATTTTCTTTAGCGAAAACTGGAATTCATGTCCAGGATCTTAATACCAGGTACTCGCTATATGATTTACTATTTACTTTTAAACAAACTGCTGTCTTTTATATTCAAACCGCCATACCGAATGTTAGGATATCTCTAATAGAAACGTTTGTACAGTAATAATAGGGTCAGCCAAAAAATTACGATTTTCAAACTTTGAAATTCGACCAGTCCGAAACGAGTGGTTATAAAAATTAAATGTGTGTAAATTTGATCCTTTAGGACCCTAAAGAAGTATCCCTTAAAGTTTGAGCGAAATCCGAGACTAGTCAGCAACGGGTTTTGCTAATATTACACGTTTTCATATGGATTGCCTCATATACAATTGATTTACTTTACCAAGAAAATGCTTTAATTTTTTGGAAATTTTAAAATTTATCAAAAAAAAACTCTAATATTCTTACTTTAAAGCTAGGCAGACCTAATTCTTGACCAGATTTCTGATTTTTGATCAATTACTCGCAGCATCGACACTGAACGCAGAAATGAAACAAAGTAAAATTCCAAACAACTTCATAAGCAAGAGCAGCAGAACCTTTTTTTTAATGCTTTGCCACTTTGTGCCGCTAAATCACCTTAAACTATAACAGAGTCCTATGAAAATAAATATTCAAACTTGTTCATAAGAAATAGCGCTTCAAAGAACTACTTAACATTTTTTTCCAAATATCAACAAAAAAAATTAATTGCATTTTTAAGGAATGTATCGCTAAATTTTTAGGTTATTTCATAATTTTCCAAACGCTATAGTGGAAGGGGAACACAACAACTGGTCCCAAAAAATTGGTTTTAAAGTCATGGGAATAACCTCTATCGAATGCAAAAAAAATCCCGGCTATCTCAAATGTAACGTAAATGTATTAAAATTTTCCAAAAAAAAAAAAAATTTTGCACTCACTTTATTGCTAGGCAACCCTAGTCCTTGACGAATTTGGAAGGCAACTCTATTTCATCGGATTCGCTATGAAATTTCCTTTGCTATGATATAAAATTCCTTCTCTTACTAGTTCGGTGAACGTGACCTCAAAAATGCACTTTTTAAAAATTACGGTTTGCGAGTCGAACAAAAATATGAGCGACTCGCCGACATTTGTATTACCGACTGCGAGTCGCCCGGTAACATTCGCCTCAAACTTTAAAATTAAACGAATGGAAAAAATGAAACGATTACTGTTTGCGACTCGATCCAAATTCGTTCGCTGTAAGTGTCAAAATCTGGCGAACAGAATTTGAAGGTGACTAGGAGGAAGAATTTGATTTTGTGGTCATATTGGGATCATTTTGGGGTATATTATGGTTATTTTAGTGGTAATTTCGTGGATATTTTGTCGTACTTTTGGGTCCATATTGGGATAATTTCGGGGTTATTTTGTGGTCATATTGGGATAATTTTGGGGATATTTTGGGGTCATATTGGGATCGTTTCGGGGTTATTTTGTGGTCAAGTTGGGATCATTTCGGGGTTATTTTGGGGTAATTTTATGGTCTTTTGGGAATGCCCCTCATATATGAGTGGTAGGAGGGAAACCTTTGGGGCCGAGCAGATGGCAGGTCGGCGTATGTTATGCATGTAAGGAGCGGCCTGCTTTGAGCATTCTGTGGACTCAGCATTTGCGGTGCAATCCCTGTGCTTCGGCAGCTGGCACATCGGATGTGGAGGTGCCTAATATATTGATCAATAGCGCTTGTTGCGTACGGGTATCGGGTTGACGCGCCGGCTGCCTAAACTCCTTGCTTTCAGACCCTCAACATTCCATGCCCGGTTGCGCTGACGTACAAGTCAAATAAAGGCTTAATTTTGCAATCTGAAATGCGGGCAATTCACCCGCGGATATGTATCGACTGCAACCGCCTCACATCCCCAACTAACTATCAATTATAAATATACATAACTTAAGCTAAAACATGGATATTTTGGTATGTATGCGCGCTGCTTCTTCTAAGCAATGAACATGGGCAGCGCTGCCATCATTTGCACGGTCACTTCAACTGTGTTGTCTCCAGCCAACAGAAAATAATTTTGCACGTAGCTATGCAAAAAAACTAATATAAGCGCGGCTTCCTCGTCGCTGCTCTGTTTGGTTGCTCTCTAAAATGATTACTTGGGTGTGCAGTGGCGATGGACCGCATTCAACTACGCCGGCTGCTGCACTCCCCGCTGTGATGTTCTCCTAGCTCGAAATTTTATGCTTTGTAATTATCGAGCAGTTTGTTGCTAGCTGATGGGTATAAATAATCTTATTCTCCTCGCACAAACTTCCAACCAAGTGAATGCTGGAATCTGCGAGGCGCAAATGGTCAGACACTACAAATAAAATTATGTATAACTCGACTGCGCGTCGTGTTCCAGCTTACCCCGTTTTGAAAAATGACCACTGGAGTTAGGTGGCTGTGCACCTGTAAACATTAAGTAGCTGATTATTGGAAATAATTAATTTTTCGCCAAGCCGATGACTTCTGCTTAATTTACGTGAGCACTCTTTGCGTCGTCTGTCCGAAAAAGAACCGGAAATGCAACGAGTTACATGATGTCCGTGTAGGAGTTAAAACAAGTGTGAAAATAAGTATTAAATGTCAGTCAGGTAGGAAACGTTTGTAAAGCAAGCGCAGAGTCGCATCAGCGTAGAAAAACGATTGACTACAATTAAGGCGACCGAAACATGCTCCACTACCAATACACGTTCAAAGTCCGCGCATTTCGGCACACATGTCAATAGCATTAGTCCGTCAACTGCCCAACTAGTCTCCTACAGACAAACCTGTATCAAACCTGCTAGGTGTCTATTTATCACATACATATGTATGTACGCAACCGAACTGTCCAACGAAGTTTTTTTTTGTGTTGGTGGGCATTTGTGGCAGCAGCGTTACTGAAAGCTTTTTATTGCACGATTTTCTGAAGATGATGATGGTTGTAGAGGAGGTGAACCTGGATGACTATAGCCTGAAATGCTGGAAAAAATCTTCAATAATCAATAAAAAAATACAATAAAAATAAATAACTGAAACTTCAGTTTGGTTTAATTTGAAGTGTTTTTTTAACATTTGACGTTCACTCCTTTCTGCTTTCAGAACTGGCAAAAAGATGTTTTAGGCGAACTGATATGTTCGATATCCATAATCATTCGAGCCAGGCGCCTCGCAAACGGTAATAGGCCGCTTATTAAAAATACCCTTGATCGGATTTTTTGGGCAACCCATGCACAAAGTATTTGAAACCGTGCGAACTACCATATAAAGTGCATTTCATTCTCTTACTCGTTAGGTGAAGGTCGTCCTTTTGTCGGGTCTTAGACTATTAGAGAGAAGAGCACCATAGTTGCAAGCAAAAACAAATAAATCCGTCTTTGTGTTAACATTTTAACAATGTGAATAAAATTCATTACTCAAACTTAAAAAACTTTATGTTATACGCCAAAAAGGGAGTTTATCTGCACTTTCCCCCAAGAGACTTGATGGTCTATCGGTGTATAACTAGTCGACAGCTGTACTAAATAATTGCTCGCTTGCCACACTCGTTGGAGGAGCCAATAATGGAATATATTGTGACGAATTCGATGATTCCTCAAATATTTTCCTTGAGTTCGATCGCTGTACGTCAAATAAAACACTGAGATTCTGCTTAGTAAATAGTGTAGCATGACAGCTAAGCAAAACAAAATGTTCACACAATAAATAAGTTCAATATACTTTTGGCAATAACTAGGCCAAAGTATTCAAATGAATTTAGCTTGCGCTGCACTTCTCCAATAACATAAAGTCGATTGAACCCATATTATTATTGCACAATAACGTAGATGACTAACGACTTAAAAATGTAAGTTTGTAAAGTAGATTACTCATAAGGTAGATTGTAAACATATAAAAGACGGCGATGAGCCGAAATAAATTCATTCTTGGTCTAAGACATAAACTTATAGTTTCACTCTTTCCATGAATCGAATCGTGCATTCTAATGCTCGGACTGATACGGCTGAAGAGCTCAGATACCCCCAAGCATTACAATAGTACGCTTTATTCACTACTAAAAACCGTAGTACAATATCGCGGGTTAATTTACTGTTCAGTACTTCACTGTACAACACTTGAAAATAAACTGACTGATGTGCGTTAGCTATGCGCCTTTATATACTCTAGCGGAGCAACAGCTCCACCACCATGTCTACGCATTTCTGGATTATTCGTGCAAATATTCGAGCAGCCTCTCCCTCTCGCGTCCTGTACGCAAACACCTGTAGTTGTCGTAGTGACGCTAATGGTGGAAATACGTTAGTGGTGGGAGTACAAGTAGGGATGAGCGATTCTTGAGAACATTCGCCACACTGCCCTCCACCTAAGTCTGATCGTCCCGATCAGACACATTTCCCGATCCAAACGTTGCTAGCCTCTTCAGATGAACCACCTTCATTTTGTTTCGTGGCCTTCCAACAGTTTGTATACGGTAGACAACATCGTTTATCCGCTTTATGACTTTTTATGGGCCTTCCCAGTTGCATTGCTGTTTTGGGACAAACCTTTCTTACGTTGTGGTTTGTATAACAGCACTAAGTCTCCGTCTTTAAAACCTTCCGAGTTGATTGCTTTGTCATATCTGCTTAATAAATAGTACGCTTTAATCACTACTGAAAACCGTAGTACAATATCGCGAGTTAATTTACTGTTCAGTACTTCACTGTACAACACTTGAAAATAAACTGATTGATGTGCGTTAGCTATTCGCCTTTATATACTCTAGCGGAGCAACAGCTCCACCACCATGTCTACACATTTCTGGATTATTCGTGCAACCCTGCTCTCGACGCGTTTATCTATCGTCATCTCCTCTTTGCGTGACATTCGCAAATATTCGAGCCGCCTCTCCCTCTCGCGTCCTGTACGCAAACACCTGTAGTTGTCGTAGTGACGCTAGTGGTGGAAATACGTTAGTGGTGGGAGTACAAGTAGGGATGAACGATTCTTGAGAACATTCGCCACACTGCCCTCCACCTAAGTCTGATCGTCCCGATCAGACACATTTCCCGATCCAAACGTTGCTAGCCTCTCCAGATGAACCACCTTCATTTTGTTTCGTGGCCTTCGAACAGTTTGGTTTGTATAACAGCACTAAGTCTCCGTCTTTAAAACCTTCCGAGTTGATTGCTTTGTCATATCTGCTTAATAAATAGTACGCTTTAATCACTACTAAAAACCGTAGTACAATATCGCGAGTTAATTTACTGTTCAGTACTTCACTGTACAACACTTGAAAATAAACTGATTGATGTGCGTTAGCTATTCGCCTTTATATACTCTAGCGGAGCAACAGCTACACAGTTTTTATTGTGATTTATTAATACTATATACCTGTATATTTGTTTGATTTTCACTTTGTTTTATTTATTTTCTGATCATACTAGTAAATTTGATTTATTTTACAGAAAAATTTTGAGGTAAGCATCTTCGAAATGAGAAATAAGACAGAAAATGAAAACAAACGTTTTTTTGGAAACATGTATATACGATGTTTTTAGATAGATTTACTATCAAATACATATCTTAGCACAAAGAAGTCTTCAAACCCCAAAATTTGGTATTTGTTTCCTTTAGGGGTCAACTCCTAATAAATTAGCTAGAATTATGGAAGATTGCTCAAAATACGGGGTTTGGCCTCAGGATCACCAATCCGGTAGTACAATATCGCGGGTTAATTTACTGTTCAGTACTTCACTGTACAACACTTGAAAATAAACTGACTGATGTGCGTTAGCTATGCGCCTTTATATACTCTAGCGGAGCAACAGCTCCACCACCATGTCTACACATTTCTGGATTATTCGTGCAACCCTGCTCTCGACGCGTTTATCTATCGTCATCTCCTCTTTGCGTGACATTCGCAAATATTCGAGCCGCCTCTCCCTCTCGCGTCCTGTACGCAAACACCTGTAGTTGTCGTAGTGACGCTAGTGGTGGAAATACGTTAGTGGTGGGAGTACAAGTAGGGATGAACGATTCTTGAGAACATTCGCCACACTGCCCTCCACCTAAGTCTGATCGTCCCGATCAGACACATTTCCCGATCCAAACGTTGCTAGCCTCTCCAGATGAACCACCTTCATTTTGTTTCGTGGCCTTCCAACAGTTTGGTTTGTATAACAGCACTAAGTCTCCGTCTTTAAAACCTTCCGAGTTGATTGCTTTGTCATATCTGCTTAATAAATAGTACGCTTTAATCACTACTAAAAACCGTAGTACAATATCGCGAGTTAATTTACTGTTCAGTACTTCACTGTACAACACTTGAAAATAAACTGATTGATGTGCGTTAGCTATTCGCCTTTATATACTCTAGCGGAGCAACAGCTTCACCACCTAGAAATATCTACACGTTTCTGGATTATTCGTGCAACCCTGTTCTCGACGGGTTTATCTATCGTCATCTCCTCTTTGCGTGACATTCGCAAATATTCGAGCCGCCTCTCCCTCTCGCGTCCTGTACGCAAACAGCTGTAGTTGTCGTAGTGACGCTAGTGGTGGAAATACGCTAGTGGTGGGAGTACAAGTAGGGGTGAGCGATTCTTGAGAACATTCGCCACACTGCCCTCCACCTAAGTCTGATCGTCCCGATCAGACAGATTTCCCGATCCAAACGTTGCTAGCTTTCCAGATGAACCACCTTCATTTTGATTTGTGGCCTTCCAACAGTTTGTATGCGGTAGACAACATCGTTTATCCGCTTTATGACTTTGTATGGGCCTTCCCAGTTACATTGCTCTTTTGGGACAAACCTTTCCTACGTTGTGGGTTGTATAACAGCACTAAGTCTCCGTCTTTAAAACCGTCCGAGTTGATTGCTTTGTCATATCTGGCTTTCATCTTATCACTCTTGATCTTTGTTCGTTGTCATGTATTTTCTTCTTCCAAGATGCTAGTGGTTTTCCTGGCATTTATTCCTTCATCAGCATTTATCCTGTATTTTGATCAATGCCCCGTATTTTTCCTGTAAAATGTCCTGTATTTGCTACTTCTTGCTACATACTCGAAAAATTATTGAACATGTAGCATTCATTTGTTATCCATCCATTCAACACGCTTCAGTTTTCTGCGTGGAAAACTAGAACACTTCGTTCTCTGCGTCGAAGACTAACACACTTCAGTTTTCTTCGTGGAAAACTAGAAAAAAAAAAAAATAATAATAATGGCGGCGATACCAACAGGTCATCATAACCTCTAACGAGATTTTAAGCCGAGCTTCTCTTTCCAACTTGTGGTGTGTTGCTTTTAGTTTTTTCCTATAAGTTGGCGGGGCCTACACTTTTTTGCCGACTCCGAACGGCACTTGCAAAGCAAATGAATTTTTTGCTGAGAAGCTTCTCATGGCAGAAATACACCCGGAGAGTTTGCCAAACTACTGCCGAGGGGCGACCCCATTTAGAAAAATTATTTTTCTAAATAATTTTTGATGTTACTTTTGCCGGGCATCGAACCGACACGACTTGGTGTAGAAGGCCGAACACTTAACCCCTACACCACGGCGGCCGCCATGGACAACTAACACACCAGTTTTCTGCGTCGAAGACTAACACCGTTGAGTTCTATGCGAGCTGTGCTAGTTTTCCACGCAGAAAACTGAAGTGTATTAGTCTTCGACGCAGAGAACGAAGTGTTCTAGTTTTCCACGCAGAAAACTGAAGCGTGTTGGTCTTCGAGCAGAGAACGAAGTGAGCTATTTATAAGCACGTAAAAACGCAAAAACACAAAACTGCAATTTCTGCCGCCGTATCTAACAAATCATTGAACGATTACTTTTGCAACCTGAACTTTGACGAACGTACGAAGCAGAATGCAATCAATGAAGAAACCTGGAACTTCCATACTGTTCAACACAATTTTTCGTGCCGGTCAAATGACTGCACAAGCAATCTTATAAAAAGTTGTTTCGATGAGAAGTTTGCCTGTGCCCGCACAAAGAGTGAATCAATTGTGTGCAGGGTTTTTTCACCTAACTACATTGCACAGACTAACAGCCCTATGCTGCGCGTTACCGGTAAAATTGCCATCGGCAAACAATTTTCCCTAAAATACGTTACCAAATAAAGTGGCTGCGATTCTGAGCAGATGGTAACGCTGTAATGGCAAAAAAAACTCACCAGTGTGTATGGTGAATTGAAAAGCCACCCTGCTAGTCACCTGCCATATGTTTTTTGTTTATCAAAAAGAAGAAGACTGCAAAATGGAAATGTACAAGTAAGTAAATTTGGTAAATATTTTATGAAATTTATTAAAAATTGTTTATTTTATTTACAGAAAATATGCACGCACCACCCCAGCGCAGTTGCGGTTGTATGTGGCCTTTTGCAAAGACCATCCCGAGCTCCTGCAGGGAATACACAGTTTTTATTGTGATTTATTAATACTATATACCTGTTTATTTGTTTGATTTTCACTTTGTTTTATTTATTTTGTTTAATTTTCACTATATTTTGTTCAATTGCACTTTCGCTTTTTTATTTTTCAAAGTAAACATCAGCTGTTTTATATTGATGTTACCACATGTTACCACCTATTTTGGTGGTAACGGTGTTACCAGAAAACTTTTGCCCTCAGAATACCAAAAAGGAGTAAAAGTTGCCGAGTGAATTTGTTTGGCGGTAATAATAAAGTTATTACCACAGTAGAATAGACCTGTAAGAGTGACTTGCAAACAGTTAATTTTGTTACCGTGTATATTGATTGCTCGAATCATGGGAGCTCTAAAGTATACCCTGTCTTGGTCAGGTACTTTAGCCCCCAAACTGGCATCGTAGTAAAAATAATAGAGCGTGAGGAGCTTCCTGGTGACATCGACCATTCTCTCAGAGTATATAAGTGCAACACTGGAGCGTTTTGCAATACATAACAAATTACTTTGGGGCAGGGTTCGGTATTATTCATTTATGAAGATTCAAGTACGTTATTTTGCATTCGCATTCACGAACATGAATGTCAAACTAGGTCGCCTCCCAGTTGGTGCACCCTGGGTAACGCTAAATGACCTGCATAGCCTACATGGCTAGTTTCTTGTATTGCCGGTTCCACGAGAACGGTACCAGTACTTGTGCTGTACCCATCTTGCCGAAACGACCCGGGCCGTTTTCTTATATCGACCCGGCCAAGAGAAATACACTCGGGGTGACCCTGTCTGACATTTAGGCAGGGTTACACCTCGATACAACAACAACAACAACATGAACAATGAAAAATTTGCATTCGCGTTCGTGAATAAGAACGCATAAAAAATCCACACCATTCACGTTCATGAATGCATTGGTGCATCATTCATAAATGCGTTCTCGAATCTATATATGCACGTACTTCTTGCCGTTCATCTTCATATATGTATGCATACGTGGCGTGAATAATTCACGAAGGCATTTAAGAACGTGCATTAAATGCATATTTTGTATGGCATATTCAGAGAAGGTTGTAGTAGAAAATTAGAAAAATGCTATTGCGAGTATACCGACAGGAATGTGAACCAAAAAAAACTTTTGACGGGACTTCTACGTTTTATTCAGGGATATGAAGGACCTTCTTAGGGGCCATTTCTATAATTTTTCGGAAACATTTTGGAATTGTTTTCGGGATTATTTTCAGGAATTTTCGGGATTGTCTTCGGGACTTTTCGGGAGTGTTTTCGGGATTGTTTCGATTATTCCGGGAATTTTTCGGGATTGGTTTTTAATCATTTCGTGATAATTTTCGGATCATTGCAGGATTGTTTTTGGGACTTTTCGGGATTGTGTTCCGGACTTTTCCTAACCATTTCGGGATGATTTTTGGGCCATTGGTGTAGAAGGCCGAACACTTAACCGCTGCACCACGGCGGCCGCCGTTAACGGATTAAAATTTTCTCATTTGTTTTTCCTTTGTAAGGAATTGTCTACTATTAACGAGTCTTAAAAGATGTTTGTTACTACCTGCATTGTATTTCGCATGGGCAGTGTTTAACTAGCCTTAAAAAATAAGCTGCCCGTTTATGCTGCCTTTAAATATCCTTTAAAAAGAGGATTCATTCAAATCCTTTCATCCAATTTATATGTTTAGTTCCAAGAGTTAATATGTCGTCCTCGCACTTTTCCGTTTTGAATGTCTACAGTAAACTAAATAAACGCAAGTAGGAAAGCATTTTTTATGCCAATGGTTTGAGAGTCCCGCCGTCATCAGCAATGCAGCCATTCAGTTTAAGGTGTTTACCACAGCTAATGGCCTTTTGACGTCTATGCAGAAGAGTTTACACTTTGTATTGATACACAATGGTTACTGCGCTATAGCCTAGCGCATAACAACATTACCCACCACACTGCAGGTCAATCAGTCATTCATGACCCGACACAGTAAAATTGAGCGAGCGTCAATCAGTACCGGCAGAGACACGACGACTGCCGAAGGCACGTATATGTGACACGAGGGCAGCCGAATGATATATGTATTAGTAAAACGCAGCACATTCTAAATTTACTGTGTCGGATGGCCTTAACAGCGCTCGCATTTCTGTATTTATTTTGTGTGTGGGAAAACCACAAGGCATTGTCGCTAGTTAGTAGAACAATAGCATGTGTTGTATGTAGGTAGGTATGAATGTGTGTGTATCCGAAAAAATATCGGGTAAACAATTTCTGAATATGTGCATATGTAAACATGCAGATGATGATAATTTAAGGTAGTGTGCTTGCACAAAACTGCATCCCGAAATTTTTTCTTGAAATGGTTAAGAACTCTATGAACATGAAATGGCCCAAAAATCATCCCGAAATGGTTAGGAAAAGTCCCAAAAACAATCCTGCAATGATCCGAAAACAATTCCAAAATTATCACGAAATGATTGAAAAACCGATCCCGCAAAATTCCCGGAATAATCCCGAAAACAATCCCGAAAAAGTCCCGAAGACAATACCGAAAAGTCCTGAAAATAATCCCGAAATGGTCACGAAAACAATTCCAAAATGGTTCCGAAAAATAATAGAAATGGCCCCTAAGAAGGTCCTTCATATCCCTGAATAAAATCTAGAAGTCCCGTCAAAAATTTTTTTTGGTTCACATTCCTGTCGGTATACTCGCAATCATAGTGTATCAGTACAAGTGTAAACTCTTCTTTTGACAGCACAAATCGACGTCAAAAAATTGTTGTTGGCTTTCAAATCGCTGTCGAAAATTGGCAAATTCTAACGGGAAAATCTGGGTTGCTATTGATGTTTTCGTTGCGATCGAGTTGTGTGCAGCACCGAATATCAATGAAACAGGCTTCTTGTTTGCGCAAAAGTGTTGCTGTGTTGCACAACTTTTTCACTCCAGTTTCTAGGGCAACTTTTAAGCGAATCTTTCAGTTTATACTTTATATCAAAGAAAAAAAACACAAAATAAAAAAACTTAAAACTAGTAAATTTGATTTATTTTACAGAAAAATTTTGAGGTAAGCATCTTCGAAATGAGAAATAAGACAGAAAATGAAAACAAACGTTTTTTTGGAAACATGTATATACGATGTTTTTAGATAGATTTACTATCAAATACATATCTTAGCACAAAGAAGGCTTCAAACCCCAAAATTTGGTATTTGTTTCCTTTAGGGGTCAACTCCTAATAAATTAGCTAGAATTATGGAAGATTGCTCAAAATACGGGGTTTGGCCTCAGGATCACGAATCCGGAAGCGCTTTTTTAATATTTTGCTTCTCTGAAGAGAACCCGCCCCAATTTTGGTACCGGACCCGGGTCAATTTTCGGTTTTTTGACCATAACTTTCCAAGATTTCCCTTTGAAAACAATAATAAGTCAAATCTTCTTGCTAGGAACCCTAAGAAATCAATTTGTTTTCTGCAAGATTTTCCTTTGAAAACATTAATAAGTCAAATCTTCTTATTAGCAGCCCTAAGAAATCAGATAGTTTTCTGAAAGATTTCACTTTGAAAACATTAATAAGTCAAATCTTCTTGTTTGGAACCCTAAGATCGTTTTCTGCAAGATTTCCCTTTGAAAACAATAATAAGTCAAATCTTCTTGTTTGGAACCCTAAGAAATCAGTTCATTTTCTGCAAGATTTCCCTTTGAAAACATTAATAAGTCAAAACTTCTTGTTAGGAACCCTAAGATCATCTTATTAATACATACAATTATGCAGAAATCAGTTAATAAGTCATATCTTCTTGTTTGGAACCCTAAGAAATCGGTTTTTTGCAAGATTTCCCTTTGTAAACATTAATAAGAATTTCTCGTCAAATATAAAAAGAACTTATTCTTGAAGAAAATCTATAGAGATATCATATGACATTTGTTCTATTTTATTAGGCATTTTTGGCTCTGTGTAATAGTTTTTTTATACATATAAGTTTATGCAATATAATATAATTTTTTAATAAAAAATCTACAATAAAATGTTTTATTCTGTATTTAGTCGACAGATAAATGGTCACCGTAAATATAGCTCCTTTGGAAAGCTTGGTCGGCGATCTGCACTCATTTAGTACTCTTACCAGTAAATGTCTATCTTGTTTTGTCATAGCCCATGTTTTTCCTACTAGTATAACGATCGCTTCCAACTTCGGTGGAATTTGTTGGCTCTCTTACACGAGTACCCGTTTACTGAGGTACTTGTTCTCGTAACCAAAATTGAGTGGAACATCCATGTTCTTATAGCTCATAGTCCTGTTTTGCATGTCGATCTTGATGCCTTGGTTGCTTAAGAAATCCACACCAACTATGATCTCCATCAACAATATCTGCCGCTATAAAATTGTGCAGTATGGTGACATTCCCAATTGCGATTTCACATGTTACTTCTCCTTGGACTTGGGTATCCCCACCAATCGCCGTACGCAACTTTGCTCCATGTAGTGGGCTCACTTCTTTGTTGACTAAATCAGATCGAATGATGGAATGAGATGCGCCCGTATCAACAGTGAGTAAACGCTCCTTTCCGTCCACGAGTCCTCCAACAGGAACATTACTCGAATTCCTTCCAATCTGTGATACAGAGATTATGGGGCTTCCAATTGCGGCTGACTCTATTTAGTTTAACGGTTGGTTGGGGTGGAAGACTTGCTCATCTCCTTCAGCCTTGCGCTTACGTCCGCCTGCAATACTGGAATTGTTGGAGACAGATCCACAACGTGCAATATGACCAGATTTTAAACACTTGAAGCACTTTCTTCTGTGCCCCATTCAATGCTTCCAAAATTTTGTCGATTTTGTTGACCAAGTCTGGTGTCTCCACTTCCACACGGTGAGCTTTGTACACTGGTTTGCTCAAAAGAGATGCGATTTCTTGAGTTATAGCATGTGATACCGTCTCCGCGAATGATCTCTTTGGATTTCCATATGTGTCTCGCTTCGTCTCCACATCACGTATTCCATTTATGAAACTTTGGATTTTCACCCTCTCGATATATTCCACTGGTACGTCTGCGTTTGCTAGATGGGCCAACCTCTCGATGTCCGATGCAAACTCCTGTAATGTTTCGTAAGCCTTCTGGAAGCGATTCTGTGGCTCTATTTGATGTATCTGCCTCCTATGCTCGCTGCCGTTACGTCTTTCAACGGCCCCCCATTAACGCTTCAATGTTGTTTCTTTCAGCGTCCGGAATAGTCTGTAAGATTTCGGCTGCCTGTCCTTTCAATGCCACAAATAAAGCAGCGACTTTGTCCTCAGCGCCCCAGTTGTTCACAGCTGCTGTCTTCTAAAATTGTAGCTTAAATACCTGGAAAGGAACAGAACCGTCAAATGATGGGGTCTTTACCTTGGGTGCGCTTGTTGAAACACTTGGACGATTCAGCTGCAACTCCTGGTCACGACTTTTCAACGCATCCACCTCGGCTTCGACTTTCTCCTCGAGCTGCATTAGTTTCTCGTCCATGCGCGCCTCTAGTTTTGAGGACATACGTGCTTCTGCTCCTCCAGCTGTGTAGACAACTGCAATATTTGAGACGCAGTGTATGCTTTCTGCTCTTCAAACTGAGATGCCATGTGCGTCTTCATTTCTTCCCACTGAGATGACAAGCTTGTCTCTTGTTGTTCCAACTGAGATGCCATGTGTGTCTTCTGTTCCTCCAACTGAGATGCATGCTTGATGCTATGTTGTTTGACATCTGAGCCAAGGCAGCCAATAAAGAGTTTGGCCCGTAGTCATAGTCGAATTAGAATAGAGTTTAATCTACTTTAACATGATTCTAATATAAACATCGTTCTATGTCTGTCAAAGTCAACATAAAAAACATTTTATGTATAATAAGAAGTTTTAATGTTAAAATGAAGAAAATGTGATTTTAACATTTTAATATAGCTGTGTGTGTCTATAGTTGTGCGGGTGACAGTACATGAGTTTGCCCTCTGTCGGTTATTATAAGCACAGATGTGCTATGGTTTGTGATAAAGATATGCTATGTTTGTTGCCAGAGGGTGATCTTGTGAAAGTTAAATAAAATTCTTCATACCACCAACCAACTTAATTTCTTTTCATGAGCGGTCCCTGTTAAATTTCTTTTTTTCATAACAGGTCCCTGTTACATTTTATTTAAGCTAACATTAAATATCTTTTTAAGTTTAGTCAACATATTAACTAATACGCGTATTAAGCAACGACTATGATTACGGGCCTTTGAGTCGACATTTGCCACTGAATCCGGAGAATCCTTTTGCTCTCCTATTTTCGTAGCTCCCTCTTCCGAAAGCTGAAAAACATAATCGTCAACGTTGTTTCCTTCCGCTTCCTTACCCTCGCGTAGACGTGATTGTAGTTTTGACTTATTGCTTGTTGTTATCAATCCACGTTTCTTCAACTGGTTTTGGAGTTGCTGGATCTTCAATACATTCAACTTTGCCATGTCCTTGTTATACTTACAATGTCCTTGTTATCTTTGCAATATCCTTGCTATCCTTACAATGTCCTTGTTATCCTTACAATGCCCTTGCTTCTGACACCAATTGTGACGAATTCGATGATTCCTCGATTATTTTCCTTGAGTTCGATCACTGTACCTCATTAAAACACTGAGATTATGCTTAATAAATAGTACGTTTTATTCACTACTAAAAACCGTAGTACAATATCGCAGATTAATTTACTGTTCAGTACTTCACTGTACAACACTTGAAAATAAACTGATTGATGTGCGTTAGCTATGCGCTTTTATATACCCTAGCGGAGCAACAGCTTCACCACCTAGAAATGTCTACACATTTCTGGGTTTTTCGTGCAACCTTGTTCTCGAAGCGTTTATCTATCGTCATCTCCTCTTTGTGTCACATTCGCAAATATGCGAGCCGCCTCTCCCTCTCTCGCTCTCGCGTCATGTACGTAAACAGCTGTAGTTGTCGTAGTGACATTAGTGGTGGAAACACGCTACTGGTGGGAGTACAAGTAGGGATGAGCGATTCTTGAGAACGTTCGCCACAATATTAACACTACGAAGAACATGTGGTTGATCAAATTCCACTTCAAGACTTGTATTAGTTTACGCTTTGCGTGTGCAATATTTTGCCACTTTAAATGAATTGATCCACATACTTGCATACATATTAAATAATTAGGCCTGTTCAGTAACAAAAAAATATAACTTATACTTATAAAA
This sequence comes from Campiglossa producta, assembly GCA_964058755.1. Lineage (NCBI taxonomy): Eukaryota > Metazoa > Arthropoda > Insecta > Diptera > Tephritidae > Campiglossa > Campiglossa producta. Next base: position 111,879,702 of record CAXKVI010000001.1, read on the forward strand.
AATAAAAAAATCTTGTAATTACTTTTTTTTTGTTATTGAGCAGACCTATTGTTCGGCCTCGATTATTTGGCCTTTTCAGCCGAAGCCGAATAAAAAATAGCAGCCGCTTGGCTGTCAGACACTAAAATCTGCTAAAAGCAGCCAATCTGGTGCTCTGATTGAAAACCATTATATGACAGATTTTTAGGGTTACGGAAAACCTTTAAAGCGGTGAAACACGGGATTCGATCTGAAATGTAAGACTGCCTTCATGGGGGAGTGAAATACCCCAAACGGCAATAACAGAAACTTTGTGTTATTGCTCAACTGAATGTGAAATAACACAAAATCTAGCAAAATTTTGAGATTTGGTTTATTACCACTCGGAAAGAAGTCAAATTTTGTCTTATTGCTCAAATGTAGTGTTTCATTTCAGACAGGATCGCAAGGAGCTCATATCAAACCTGCGCGCCAACAGTCATTGCAAACTTTAAAATGTTTGCATGGAACAAACAAAAGTTGCCGTTCTTGTTCGCTGCATATAATACAAAGGATATAATTTTATTGAGGTTCGTCTACACTCTCTTCTGTTAACTCTACCTTTATCTACTTTTTGTATAACACTTGTTTTAATACATAGAATGTATCTACAATGGATCATATGATCTTAAAGGAATATTTTTTTTTGAGTAGCTTCAGTTATTTTTAAAGGATCCTAGATCTAATCTCATTATTGAAGTGTTGACAACTGATTTGACTTTTCTACAATCAACTTATTCTTCTAATCTCATTAACAAGGTGATAACAACTGATTTGATTCCTGCTACAATCAATTTATCCTTCAATAAATTGAATTTTTAACGGATTTAATTAGTTCAAGCCGTCATTTGATTTATTCTTTACTAAAAATTACTGTAAGTAGTAACTAAGCTTGATATATAAAAAAGTAAAATCAGAAATAGAAAAGTGATTGAAAATAAAAAAAATAAAATTTGTTGGAAATGAAAGGAAAGGGAATAATATAAAATAAATAAAAATGAAACAAAATGAAATAAATAAATGTATTAAATTAAGAAAATAATAGGAAAGGAAAGGGATGGATAAAAGGAAAATAAAATTAAGTTAAGGTAAGGAACGGAAAATATGACAGAAAAATCAAAGGGAAAGGAAAGGAATGGAAAAGAAAAAAGCAAGGTCTGAAACCGATTAAAATAACGTTCGGGTTACGGTTTCGGTTTTGCAACGTGTTTCGGTTTCGGTTCCGGTTTCGTTCTTCAACATTTATTTCGGTTTCGGTTACGGTTTCGTTCCGGTTTCGGTTACCAAATAAAAACACAAACAAAATAAATTTTACTACTAAAATAGTCAAGTACCTATGTAGCTTCGAAGTAGATCTAAATTTTCATAACTTTTTCCTGCTGCCATGATGGGATTTCTCTAATATAATAATAAATTTTATTAACGCTATGCATGGATGAAGTTTCTGCAAAACAAATTCCTAGAATTAACTCTACTTTTTTATTAGAAAAATATTAAATGAAATGTATAAATCGCCAAAAACATTAATATGGGTGGTGCTTTCTGAGTCTAGCCTGAACATTTCGTTTTCGTATCTCGTAAATTTTTTTCGGTCGCTTCATTCAACTATAATCACATTTCCTCTTTCAGAATTTTTATACTAAGGTTAAAACGCGTATTTTGTAACCTTGCTCGACAATCCTCCCTGAAAGTTTTCAGAGTACCTGTTTGTGCCCACTTAAAGAAGTGATACATTAAAAAAATTCAAAACCGTTTGGAACCGGTTCCGGCTTTTGAAACGGTTTCGGTTTCGTTCTTTTCCAGATCAAAATAACGGTTACGGTTTCGGTTTCGGTTTTGAAAAATGAATCGGTTTTAATCGGTTACGGTTACGGTTTCGGTTTCGGTTCAGTCCTTGGAAAAAAGGAAGGGAAGAAAGGAAATGTAATGTAGGTAAAGCAGTGGAAAAGAGAAGCAAAAGGCGAAAGACAAAGAAAGGAAAGAAGAAAAAAAAGAAGGGAAAGAAAAGGTAGCGAGGAAGAAGGTATGGAAAATAAAAAGAAAGAAAAATAAAGGAAAGATAGGTAATGAAAAGCTAGACAAAATAAGTTAAGGAAATGAATGAAAGAGAAAGAAAAGCAAAGGAGTTGCGTAAAGGAACAAAAGAAAATAAGGAAACCGTAGGAAAGGAAAGGTAAGGAAACGAAATGACAGGAAGGGAAATTTAAGAAAAAAAGTGAAAGAAAATAAAGGTAAGAAAAAAATAAAAAAAAATAAATGATATGAAAAAAAAATGAATAAAATGAAAGGAAACTAAAGCAACGGAAACTAAAGGAAAGGAAAGAAAAAGAAAATAAAAAGAAAAAAGGAATGTAATGGAAATGGAAAGAAGGATCAGGTAAGAATATAAAAGAAACGAAAAGAAAGAAAAATAAGAGAAAAGAACAGAGAAGAGCGGAAAACAAAGAAAGAAAGAAGGGAAATAAAATGAAATGAAAGAAGAGAAAAGGAAAGAAAAGGAAAGGAAAGAAAAGAAAAAGAACGGAGAAGAAAAGGAAATAAAAGGGAAGAGAAGGAAAGAAAATCAAAAGAAATAAATTGAGATGAAAGGAGAGGAAAGGAAAGGAAATAAAAGCAAATGAATGCTAAGGAAAAGAAAGGAATGTATAGAAACCAAAAATATACAAAATATGGAAAAGAAAGGAAAATTCAAGAAATAGCAAAAAGGTAGGAAAATAAAATAAGGTTTTGTGGTTGAATTTCAACCACTGGGCCAACTCTAGTATTATCAAAAGGGCGTTCGGTAACTAAACAACAAAGGTGTTTTTTCAAAAATATTTTCGTCATACAGTGTCTTTCGACACAATAGAAAGGTTCCCTTTGTACAGTCACTTCTCAGAGCAGAAAACCCAAGACATCGCCATGGATCTCTGCGCAGTGGAACCACCCGGGGTGTTACCTCGGCCAAGGACTGTCACTTTCAATGTAACCCTGTTTAGTATGTATTGTCCCATTCCGAAACTATCATCCTCCCCCCTTGCAGCAGGGCTGCAAGATATTCTATTGTTACGGGCGGGCTTTGAGCCGAACCCCGGACCAAAAGAATGGATATGCAGTGTCTGTTGCAAAAAGATATATATTAAACGGTCGCATTCTGTGCAATGCTTCTCGTGTAAGAGATGGCTCCATAAATCTGGATGTTCAGGGCTTAACCTTAACATCCACAGACCCCGTACTTTCTTTAGTACTTTCGTGGCCCCTTGTTGTTTGCGCCCTCGGGCGTCCCGCGGTAAGCGCCGTTCAAGCGCAGCCCTACCGCCACTTTCTAGTAGCAATACTAATAGTAATAATAATAATGTCTTAACGACTAGCAGCACTTCTGCTATACCCGCCACACAAACTCCAGACTGTTGCTCGTGCCTTATGGCGTCAACATAACGCGCAGCAGCTCAACACTCTCGCTCCCACCGGAGCAGTTTAGACATGAGCAACTCCGAGCACCAGTCTCTCTCTGTTTCTACATCACACCCCCCTCCCGTTTAAATTCTCACGTGAGTCAGGATCAACATCTTCTCGCACCTGTCTCTACGTGTACGGTTTGTCGGCAAAGATTATACACGCTCGCGTCATCGGTCAAATGCAATAACTGTTTAGGCCAATGCCACGTACATCTATGCTCTGGGCTCGCTAACAGGAACCTCTGGACGGATGCGTTCATCGCACCATGCTGTAACATACCTCAACCTACGACGCCGACCAACCCGGTTACACCGGGTCCACAGCCGTCTCTCACGCCTATGGTTAACTCGACATCGACCCCACCGGCGCACTTCCAAATCTTACAGCACAACTGTAACAGATTAACTGGTAAGATCGCAGAGATAACTAATTTGATGACGCAATATGACATAAAACTTGCCGCAGTCCAAGAAACCAAGCTCAGTCCTAGGTCGGTGGTCTAGCGTTCATAACGCACAACTCTGTACAGTATCATTTATTTGATACCGACATCGAAGGAACGGATGATATCTTAGAAAGCCAAGTTATTACCATCCGTACAGGAGATGTCGATCTGCAAATCATTAACATCTACATACCCCCTGTCTCAAGTTGCCCCGCCGGTTATCACCCCGACATTAGCTTGCTATTACGAGGAGATAACCGCGTGATCCTGGGCGACTTCAATTCGCACCACGACATGTGGCACTCAAACTTGCCAGCAGACAGTAGGGGGCATGTACTTGCAGAACAAATAGATGATACGGCTTTCTGTACATTGAACGGAGACGCCCCAACGAGAGTATCGGGTAACTGCTATAGTTCGCCAGATATTTCCATCGTAAGTGCAGGACTATTGACCATCTCCCAATAGTCATTACCATCGAACGACCGACGGACTTTATAACACCTGAGTATGGTACATATATTAACTTTACCAAGGCGTACTGGGACAGTTTTCAGACATATACGGACGAATCCTTGGCTGCTCTATCCATTCCTACGGACGTACGCAAAGGCGAACGAGACTTCCGCAACATCATTGACTTGGCCTCTAAACGCTTCATTCCTGCGGGTCGAATATCTCAAATAAGACCAAATTTCCCCGCGGAGGCCACGGCCATGGCTAGAGAAAGAGATGAAGTGCGAAGTCTCAATCCCGCAGACCCCCGTATAAGGGATCTCAACGCGGAAATTCATAGGTTGGTCGATAAACATAAACTGGCCAAATGGAAACAACACATAGAGCAATGCAACGTCTCTGATGGTGTTGGCAAATTATGGACTACTGTCAAAGCTCTATCTAATCCAACGCAACACAAGGATAAAGTAGATATTACTTTCGGTGACAGGGTGAAGAAGGACCCTAGGGGATGTGCGAACTCCTTCTGTAGACAATTTGTACTACATTCCCCGCCCGATAGAGCTAAACGTAGAACCATGCGACAGGCGCGTAAATATAAAAACCAAAATACGCCCACTGTCGTCACTGCCTCAGAGGTCAAGGAAGCCATCCAGGTTAAGCCCTCAAAATCCATCGGCCCCGACGGCATTGCCATGAAGATGCTGAAACATCTAGGCCAGGAGGGACACAAATACTTAGCGGCTCTATTCAGTCTTTCACTGAACATTTTCGTCATTCCTGAAATATGGAAAAAGGCGAGAGTGGTTCCATTACTAAAACCTAGAAAACCGGCAAACATAGGCGATTCATATCGCCCTATATCACTTTTGTCACGGTAGTGAAGACGCTAGAGTCCATTTTGCTCCCGTATTATGCTGCAAATCTGCACCTGGCTAGTCATCAACATGGCTTCCGTAAGCTGCACAGCACCACCACCGCACTCAATGCCATTACAACGCAAATAAATAGCGGCCTAAATCAAAACCAACCAAATCAAAGGACTGTGTTAGTGGCACTTGACCTGTCGAAAGCTTTTGACACAGTCAACCATGCCACTCTCATACAAGATCTGTTAGAGACACAGATACCTGATGGTTTTAAGAGATGGACCGCTAATTATTTGAATGGACGGCAGGCGTCGCTTAACTTTAGAAACGCAACATCAAAACCTAATCGTATTAGACAGGGGGTGCCACAGGGTAGTGTCCTATCCACGACACTGTTTAATTTCTATCTATCCAAGATGCCCCCACCACCAGAGGGCGTCTCCGTCGTTTCATATGCCGACGACTGTACGATAATGGCGACGGGAAAGGGCCCCTATACTGATGAACTCTGTACGAGAATCAACGGTTACCTCTGCGACCTTTCCAGGTTTTTCACTGAGCGAGATCTGACGATATCTCCGATTAAATCAACGGCGACGCTTTTTACGACATGACGCACCAGGTGAGAAGTGAATTAGACATTTTCGTTGATGGCGCTAAGCTACCAACTGTCAGCCACCCAAAGTTATTAGGGATGACACTGGATAATACTTTGTCATTTGCTGGTCATGTGTCTGCAATGGTCTCAAAGGTACGTGGTCGCAACAAGATCCTCAAGTCACTTGCCGGCAGTACTTGGGGAAAAGACAAAGAAACGTTGCTGAGGCCATTGGCCGACCAGTAATGTAATGTACATAACACCAACTGGACGAAGTTACAAGTCTGCCAAAATACTGCTTCGGGATGTCTCCTCATGTCTTCCGAGTCTCACCTCCATCAGGAGGCAAAACTGCTCAATTTAAAAGAGCATGCGGAAATGCTGAGCAGGCAATTCCTTCTGAATTGCCACAAGCCACCACATCCAAACCGTCATCTTTTGGACATAGATCCGCCCCCGAGAGACATAAGGAAACATCTCCGTAAGCATTATGATGAGATCCGGCATCATATTACCTTGCCGTTTGATCTGCAGAATCATAAGCGGGCTCTAACCGGCATCCACACCGAGTCGGTAGACACTTTTGTCGGATCTCTACCTGTGAATCCCGTTCTGAACAGTCCTCCACCGGATATTGCTGAAGAAGAACGCACCTTACCAAGGGAGACAAGAGTCACCTTGGCACAGCTTAGGTCTGGATATAGTGTAAGGTTAAACTCCTACTTATCCAGACTTAATGATACAATCTTAAACACATGCCCTGCATGTGGTAGGACACCCCATGATACTCTACATCTCTTCAATTGTTCATCTGAACCTACTCTTCTAACCCCTCTGTCCCTCTGGACAAACCCTGTTGAAACTGCACGTTTCCTTGGACTCCCCTTAGAAGAGCTTGATGAAGATCTTCGGAATGATCATACACTCACAACAACAACAACACAATAGAAAATTGAATACAATGTTTAAAAAACATTGTCAACCCAAGTGTTACAAATGCAATTCACTGTGACTTAAATACCTTGGCAGAAATTCAAAGTTCTATCGTCTCTTCATTTCCTGGAGTAAAAGTTCGCCATAGATACTGGTGTTATTGTGATAGATTTGATAAATAGAAATGACCAACTTGAAACTGTGGTTACTGAACATAACCGTGCCCACCGTTGTTTGAAAATTTTAAACAAATTTCCAAGGAATATTTTTTTCCAGATATTAAAAAAGATTTAAAGACAATTATAGCAAATTGCAAAATTTGCTTAGAAAACAAATATCAGCGAAAGCCGGCTGTTTAAGTGACTTGCGTTCACTTAAAGGGTAATGTGACTTGCGTTCACTTGTAGGGATTGCTTGACTGGCGATCAGGCAACCCATAAACTACGTTGGAGACTTCTCAAATGCATCTCTGCATGAGAAGAATGTCCTGGAGTTGCCATCCAGGATTTCCAATTCACTCACTGGAGTTGCCTTCCAGTGACGTGCTGTGCTATAAAGGGAAGTGCGAGGGATGTTCTCGTTCTCTTTTTATTATCATCAGCCCGCGACTACGTACCTAAGTCGGAATAACTCTTTTCATTATCATCACCGAAGAACTACGTATCTACAACAAAGTATTCTTCAATCATCGTCTTTTTTTTCATCAAAGTTATTAACGTGGCGAATATCACCTCAACACGAAGGATAACAACCAACATTATCATCAATCAACTACAACATACAAATAAGTATCAAATATATATTTAAATTTCATTTTTTCATAATTTGCCCAAAATTCCTTTGTGCAAACTACATTTCATGTAAATACCCTGTGCATAGAGTTAAACCTGAATTACCATACCAATTTGTGCTTCCCAAAAGTTTTTAAATCCACTTTAAAGTCCCCTAAAAGTGAATTTAGCTGAAAAAGCATAATCGGTTTCAAGCCAACAAAAAAGTTTTGCAAAATCATTGGTGGTGCATTACAAGCAAAGAAATAGGAGCACCCCTTTGGAGCGCAAACTTAAATTTGTTGCAGAAGACGAACCTAAACGGCATGCGGACATCAATTATACGCACGTAAGTTGAAATCAGTGAAATTTCAAGGAAAAAATATAGTTTGGTCGACATAACGGAATCCGTTATTTTGCATATACGGACATATATATATCGATATATATACATAAGTATATGCACGCTTGTACGATTCCGTTATATTTCAAACCCTGCAGTCAAATTCCTAACTACTCAGCAAACATACTAGTTCATTGACTAACCATTTTGTGGCATATGCATACCAGTTCATTGTTGATTGGTTTTAAAACCAGTCAATGCCAAACTACTCGGCGAAAATTCTAGTTCATTGACTATACATTTTGTGGCGTATGCATACTAGTTCATTGCTGATTAGCGTTAAACCAGTCAATGCCAAACTAATCGCAAGCAATATAGTTAATTGACTATACATTTTGTGGTGTATTCATACTAGTTCATTTCTGATCACCTTTAAACCATTCAATGTCGAACTACTCAGCAAACAATATAGTTCATTGACTATACATTTTGTGGTGTATTCATAATAGTTCACTTCTGATCACCTTTAAACCAGTCAATGTCCAACTACTTAGCAAACAATATAGTTCATTGACTATACATTTTGTGGTGTATTTATACTAGTTCATTACTGATTAGCTTCAAACCAGTCAAGGCCAAACTACTCAGCAAACAATATCGTTCATTGACTATACATTTTGTGGCGTATTCATACTAATTCATTTCTGATCACCTTTAAACCAGTCAATGTCGAACTACTCAGCAAACAATATAGCTCATTGTCTATACATTTTGTGGTGTATTCATACTAGTTCATTTCTGATCACCTTTAAACCAGTCAATGTCGAACTACTCAGCAAACAATATAGTTCATTGACTATACATTTTGTGGTGTATGCATACTAGTTCATTGCTGATTAGCGTTAAACCAGTCAATGCCAAACTAATCAGCAAGCAATATAGTTAATTGACTATACATTTTGTGGTGTATTCATACTAGTTCATTTCTGATCACCTTTAAACCATTCAATGTCGAACTACTCAGCAAACAATATAGTTCATTGACTATACATTTTGTGGTGTATTCATAATAGTTCACTTCTGATCACCTTTAAACCAGTCAATGTCGAACTACTCAGCAAACAATATATTTCATTGACTATACATTTTGTGGTGTATTCATACTAGATCACTTCTGATCACCTCTAAACCAGTCAATGTCGAACTACTCAGAAAACAACATAGTTCATTGACTATACATTTTATTGTGTATTTATACTAGTTCGTTGCTGACTAGCTTCAAACCAGTAATGCCAAACTACTCAGCAACATTATAGTTCTTCGACTAAACATTTTGTGGTGTATTCATACTAGTTAATTTGTGACTACCTTCAAACTAATCAATTCCAAACTACTCAGCAGACACCTAGCTCGTGTAGGTGTAGTCAGAAAAAGTCTAATCTATTTTAGAAAAATACTACTTAGAAAAATTCCATTTCATACTACATTATTATTATAAGGCCTTATTAAACCGCAACCATTACTATGCAAACATCATTTGAAATTTTTGGTTTGCCTCTTTTTTCTCTTGTAATTCACAGATGCTTTTTCGTGCTTGGGTAAATACAAATATGATGCTGATGTATGTATATATGATCTAGTATGTCAGCTGCTATATTTCTTGTGTATCATCATCATTTATTGGCGCTTAACCGCCTAAGCGATTTTGGCCGTTGCATATCAAAAAAAAAAAACACCTTCTGTGCTGGAGCTTCTTTGTCCATTCGCATAACATGGCCCAGCCAGCGGAGTCTTTCGGCTTTAATTCGCTGGACTATGGTCAGATCTGCGTAGAACTCGTACAGCTCATCGTTAAATTTCCTTCGATACTCGCCGTTGGTATCACGGGAAGGACCATAAATCTTCCGGAGAACTTTTCTCGCTTCCTTATCCAGTCCAGAGAAGGCAGCGCTTATGGCGCGGTTGTTAAGGCCAATGATATCAATATCATCGGCATACGTCAGCAATTGCACGCTCTTGTAAAAGATTGTACCATTGCGGTTTAGCTCTGCTGCTCGAATTATCTTCTCCAGCATCAGATTGAAGAAATCGCACGAAAGGGAGTCGCCCTGTCTGAAGCCTCGTTTGGTTTCAAATGGCTCAGAGAGGTCCTTCCCGATTCTGTCGGAGCTGTTGGCATAGTGTATCAATACAAGTGTGAACTGTAGCTTTGACAGAAATGTCAAAACACACTTCCACGTCAAATCACAAATGTCAAAACACACATCCATGTCAAAAATCTGGGTTGCTATTGTTGTTTTCGTTGCGATCGGGTTGTGTGCAGCACCGAATATCAATGAAACAGGGTTCTTGTTTGCACAAAAGTGTTGCTGTGTTGCACAACTTTTTCACTCCAGTTTCTAGGGCAACGTTTAAGCGAATCTTTCAGTTTATACTTTATATCAAAGAAAAAAAAGACACAAAATAAAAAGCTTAAAACTAGTAAATTTTATTTATTTTACAGAAAAATTTTGAGGTAAGCATCTTCGAAATGAGAAATTAGACAGAAAATGAAAACTAACGTTTTTTTTGGAAACATGTATATACGATGTTTTTAGATAGATTTATTATCAAATACATATCTTAGCACAAAGAAGGCTTCAAACCCCAAAATTTGTTTCCTTTAGGGGTCAACTCCTAATAAATTAGCTAGTATTATGGAAGATAGCTCAAAATACGGGGTTTGGCCTCAGGAAGCGCTTTTTTAATATTTTGCTTCTCTGAAGAGAACCCGCCCCAATTTTGGTACCGGACCCGGGTCAATTTTCGGTTTTTTGACCATAACTTTATACAGACACAAAAAAATTAAAAAGCGCTTCCGGATTCGTGATCCTCAGGCCAAAACCCGTATTTTGAGCTATCTTCCATAGGTTAGGTTAGGTTCAAGTGGCTGCCGCAGAGGCACACTTAGGCCAGTTTTGAAAGGCCCGTTGTGATACCACCAACACAAGGAAAGTCAGTCCCGGGACCCAGCCAAATGGAAAATCCCTGAGTTGTTGGGATTTTCCACATAGCAGAATCCCGGGACTGACACTCCTAAACCGACACCGTTACTCCTCCTCGAACCACTTAGATGACTTTATGAAGGCCATCAAGTCCTTTATGTCCAGTTCCGCGATCTGGCTTAGGCTATCCAGGAACGGAACTCCCAAAAAGCGCGTTCTCGCGCCGCTTAAAGCCGGACAGTTGCAGATGAGGTGTTCCACTGTTTCCTACTCCTCATCATCTTTGCAACTCCTGCAGCATCGTCGGTAGGGCACACTTAGCCTTTCTGCATGCCTACTGATCCAGAACTAACCACACGTGGGCGCGAATTACTTACGGTGATGATAATCAAATGAAGTGTACAACCATTTACATTTAAAGGCGGACGAACCGATCTCTTTATTAGTTTCAAGTGTACTGACATGGTCTGATTTTACAGCTACTAAGCGAACCTGTTTATGCTGTATGTAAATATGTATGTATGTACATATGTAGGTATGTACATGAGGTGGACTGTATTATGATTATTGTTACCTTTCACAAATGTACAATTGCGGTATATGTAGATAGAGAGCTATTTTAAGTAAAGGGTGTACCAATGCGAATGTTCGCGTTTTCAGTGTCTCGTTTCTAAACATACTGCCCCCGCTGAACCGTTGGTTCAGTTATGTGGTAATACAGCAATTTTGGCTATTGGCCGAACATATTGACCACCGGATGTTTTGACTGTTGCAACTCGAACAAGCCCGTCGGCCCCGCGAGTTACTGCCACGACCCGGCCCATAATCCATTTCGATGGTGGTAGATTTGGCTCTTTTAGAAGAACCACATCGTCTGGCTCGATGTTGGATTGTTGCCTTTGCCACTTATTGCGTGGTTGCAACGACGTCAAGTACTCTAAGTGCCATCGTTTCCAAAACCCTTGGACCATTGCTTGTAGGTGTTGCCAATGTTGAAGGCGATTTAGTTTTACATCCAAAAGGGAAGGTTCTGGAACCGACGTATATGGTGCTCCAATCAAGAAGTGGGCTGGTGTGAGGGCATCGGACTCGGTGTCTGAAGATGCGCATAGTGGGCGAGAGTTTATGATTGCCTCAATTTGTGCGAGAATGGTACCATATTCTTCGAAGGTTAATACGCTGCTCCCTACAACTCGACGAAGATGCAATTTAATTGATCGTATACCAGACTCCCACAATCCCCCAAAATGCGGTGCAGATGGGGGAATGAAATGCCACTGAACTCCTTCCGCGGCCAATGCATCTGACACTTTATGAATATGCGCTTCTGAAGCAGCGAATTTTTGAAGTTCGTTCAGTACTCGGTGAGCTCCATGAAATGTTGTACCATTGTCTGAATATATGTCGCTAGGCAAACCTCGACGAGCGACAAAGCGACGAAAGGCGGCGAGGAATGCGTCGGTTGTCAAATCGCTGACGAGTTCAATATGTATGGCCTTTGTAGACATGCATATGAAAAGCGCGAACCATGCCTTTCCAGTTTTTGCGTTGCGCGTTCGAGAAAGTTTGATTTGCACAGGTCCAGCGTAATCTAGACCACAATGTTGAAAACAGCGAGCAGGCTGTAATCGTACAGTAGGAAGATCAGCCATTAGCTGTTCGCTTGTACTTCGACGTTGTAAAAAGCAGGGTTTGCACGAAAACACGATCTTTCGAACAATATTCCGACATCCAAGAATCCAGTAGTGTTGTCTCACCAGCGCAAAGGTAGCGTCGACACCTGGATGCAAGTACTTAACATGAATGTACCTGCAAATAAGCTGAGAAACATTAGAAACCTTAGACAATAAAATAGGATGCTTCACTAAATGTGGCAAAGAAGCGTTCTTGATACGTCCTCCAACACGCATAACTCCAAATTCATCCAAATACGGGGCGAAGCGAAGGAGTGCGGACCTTGTTTTAAGCGGTTCGCCTCTTTGCAGCTGGCATATCTCTTCTTTAAATGTGGTCGCTTGAGAATGCCGAAAAATAGCGTTGGCAGCAAGTTTAAGATCACGTGCGCTGAGAGCATTTGTAAGGGCATTGCGTTCTACTTTGCGTTGACGACACCTCTGTATAAAGCGTTGACAGTATGCTACAACACGTAGTAACTTTATCCAATTGGATGATCTGGTTACAAGTTTTTCCAAAGAATGTTGCTCCTCTTGACTACACAGGACTATTCTTGGAGGAGTTTTACGTTGTTCAGCAATAACACGCGTGTCATTCGCCGCCGTGTTATGGCTGTAGATTGGCCATTCATTTCGAGGTAAGGATAACCACGAAGGTCCGTGCCACCAAAGCGGGTGGTGGGTCAGTTCAGATGGAAGTACCCCGCGTGAGGCACAATCAGCGGGATTGTCCTCTGATCTTAGATGTTGCCAACGATCACGGGGGCAAGCATCGAGTATATCTGCAGTTCTATGACAGACGAAGGGTGTCCATCGGCGAGGTGGTGATGAAAGCCAGTGAAGGACGATTTCTGAATCGCTCCAACACCAAATGTCCGAAGGTTCCAAACTGAGAGACGAAGTGATAGATGTTACCAATTTTGTTAGCAAATGTGCAGCGCTTAATTCAAGGCGTGGAATTGAAACAGGCCTCAAAGGGGCCACTCTGGTTTTCGCTGCAATTAAGTTGACAACATAGGATTCGTCGCTTAGTTTGGATCTGCTATAAACTGCAGCTGCGTAGGCCGCAGATGAAGCGTCTGCAAATCCATGTATTTCAATGGAAGCCCCGGACACCGCTACTTGGCGTGGAACTTTGACCATGGAGAGATGGTCTAATTCGGACATGAGTTTTTTCCAGCGATCACCTAAAGTTGGAGGTAGGGCATCGTCCCATCCTACCCCTTGACACCAAGTTTCTTGTAAAAGTATTTTAAAAAGCACAACACTTGGGGATACTATACCCAGTGGATCAAAAATTTTCGCTGTGGTCGATAGCACCTGGCGTTTTGTTGGTTCATTCCATGGCTCTAGAGGCATTTTAATGGATATCTGGAACTCGTCTGTATCAGGGCTCCACTGTATTCCTAATAGTTTGATGCAAAAATTGTGCGGTTCAACAGCTATATCAACTGGCCTATTCTCACATAGCTCTTTGGGTAGCGTTTCAAGTAGAGTTTTGCAATTCGAACACCATTTTTGCAACTTGAAATTTGCACATTTTAAGAGTTCTATAAGTTCCGTTTTAAGCTCAAGTAGCTCATCAATATTATCACATCCTGTAGCTATGTCATCGACATAAGTATCATGCAGGACTATATGCGCTGCTCGCGGATAAGTTGCTTTATGGTCGTCGGCGAGTTGCTTGAGTACACGTACGGCGAGAAATGGCGACGAAGCTAGCCCGTAAGTTACCGTGAGTAGCCGGTAATGATCCATTGGGGAGCCCTCATCTTCACGCCAAACTATACGCTGAAAATTAGTATCAGGGTTTGCTATACTGATGCCGCGAAACATTTTCTCAATGTCGGCTGAGAACACGTACCGATGCTGACGAAAACGAACACAAACTCCAAACAAATCGCGCTGAATTGGTGGGCCAATAAGTAATCGATCGTTGAGTGAGTGGCCATTGGAATCCTTACATGATCCATCAAACACAACTCGACATTTTGTAGTTGAGCTATCTGGCTTGAGAACAGCGTGATGAGCCAGGTAGAAGCATTCCGATGGACCGCAATTAAGGTCTTCAGGTGAAATACGGGTCATATGACCAAGTAATATATACTCACGCATAAAGTTTATGTATTGAGATTGGAGCATTGCATCACGTTTGAAACGGCGTTCCATATGTTGTAATCTGGTGATAGCTTGCGGAAGCGTTGATGATATTACTGGAGTCTTATCCTTGAAAGGATATCTAACTATATAAGTACCGTCAGCACGACGAGTGTGGGTGCGAACAAAGTGAGTCTCTGCTGGGTCTGCCCTGTCTATCTTTTCTGCGGGAGTTGTGACATCCTCGATTTCCATGAATGATCGGAACAAAGCATCAATGTTAATGGTCGCGTGATGAGCAACAGCATTTAGATTAAAGTCACTGTCAGGTAAATATGTTCCTGCTACCACCCAACCGAACACGCTGTTCATCAAAATTGGCATATTAGCCCCGACATGTTTTTGCTCACCAGTATAGATGCCCCATAGTTGATCAGAGCCAATCAATATATCAATAGAGGCTGATTCAGCGAATGTAGGGTCAGCGAGTGGTAGTTGACTAAGCGATTGCCACAATGATAAAGGTATGTTTACGGTCTGAACAGGAATTTCCGAAGTAAGCTTATTCAAAACAAAGGCGTTGATATCAAGGGTCGTGTCGTGCACTTTGGAGAGTAGAGTAAAATTAACTCGACCTCTTGTCACTCCAGCATTGCACGCTGATAAACCAGAAACTGAAACACGACCATTTGTACGCGGAAGACCGATGCGCTGTACAAAGGCTTCTGATGCAAACGATATTGTTGACCCTGAGTCAAGCAATATCCGGCAATTTACCTTATTACCCCATTTATCCTCTACCTCAGCGGTTACCGTTGGAAGAAATGTGTGGGGTATGGGAGCAGTGTTAGAATGTTGTGGTTCTTCTACTTGCTTGGATGGTATATGCAAACACTGGCTAGTGACAGCAGGTATGCTTTCTTGTTGATTTGATGGTCGCGAAGAAGAGGATGAAAGTGCAGATCCATCATCGTGCAAAAGTGTATGGTGACGTGAGCTACATTTTTTACAGGTATGGTTGGATTGGCACGAGCTAACTGAATGCGAAGGGGCTAAGCAATTGAAACATAACCTTTGCTTTTGTGCAGTTTCCCTACGTAAAGATGGTGACAACTGGTTGAATTTAGCGCATTGCCAAATAGTATGATTGTCCTTGCAAATCAAGCATGGTTTAGTTCTGTACGTCACGGCGTTTGCTAACAAAGCAACACGTCGGGTGTTTGCTGACCGAGGAGGTAAGCAAGCTTCAAATGAGTCACAGCGATGAGAAAGAAATTCTAGAAACTCGCTAAACGTTTTTTCATTATTGTTATCGCATTTTTCCGCCCACTTCTTTCGTGTTTCTTCGTCTAACTTATTTAGCAAAAGTTGGATTAGCCACGGATCGCGGGAGTTGACATTTAATGCGTCCAGGCCTCTGATGGCCTGATCTGCACCATCGACTATTTGTCGAAGTAGCGCTGTGTTGTTTGAAGTGTGAGTGGGCAGAGCTAGAAAGGATTGTACAAGTGACTTAATTATGAGTGGCTTGCGCTCGTAGCGTTTGACCAAGCGGTCCCACGCCTGCTCATAATTATCTTCGGTGATACTAATATGTTTTATGGTGGCTAAGGCATCGCCTTCCAAGTATGAAACTAGATATTGAAATTTATGGGTGCGACTCAAACCGGGTTTACTACCTACTGCGCTAAGAAATAAATCACGGAAAGTAATCCAATCCTCATACTTTCCGTTGAATTTGGGTAACTGAATTTTCGTTAAGTGGACATTTTGCTCATTACGGGTGGCCGAAAGTGTTTCCAAAAATGACGCCTGTTGTGTTACTAAACGATCCATTGCGTCGTCCTCCCTGAACGTAGATGCTTGCTGTGGTAATGGCAAGCTAGCAAGCTGGGAATGAAGGAGGGCGTGTGTTTGGAAATGTTTCTCCTCTGTTTCCTCAACGTCTTCTGTAGGGTCAACAAAGTTTTCTTCCGCCGAATATTCGTACAGTTCTTGACTTATTCGCACAAAATCATTGTAAGCAGCTTCCAACTTTTCCAATTTGTATACGATGGCTTCTCTTGTAAGAATTTGCCCTTGCTGTTTGGCAGCCTTATACGCACGGTCTATTGTTAACCTGGCCCAAGCTCGATTACGCTGAAGAAGTTCCATGATGGCGTGACAATATACCCGTCAGGGTAAACGTATAGGGACCGGAAGGAATTCACGAGCAGGTGATCTTAGTTTTAGTATCCGGCTCGATGGACCACTTTTTGATATGATCCAGAACTAACCACACGTGGGCGCGAATTACTTACGGTGATGATAATCAAATGAAGTGTACAACCATTTACATTTAAAGGCGGACGAACCGATCTCTTTATTAGTTTCAAGTGTACTGACATGGTCTGATTTTACAGCTACTAAGCGAACCTGTTTATGCTGTATGTAAATATGTATGTATGTACATATGTAGGTATGTACATGAGGTGGACTGTATTATGATTATTGTTACCTTTCACAAATGTACAATTGCGGTATATGTAGATAGAGAGCTATTTTAAGTAAAGGGTGTACCAATGCGAATGTTCGCGTTTTCAGTGTCTCGTTTCTAAACACCTACCAATGAGGCAGTGACCGGTTAATACCCCTATCAATATGCAGATTTAGTTAGGGCATAAATGCGTCTAGACCTTTTAAGATCCCATTTTGGCCAGGTTTGTTTCGATATCCGACACCCTGGGGATTGCAGCCATCTTTCGTTGGCTTGACGGAGTGTGTGCTCCTTCAGCATTAGTTTGCATGTGGCAAACGGCATACCTAAGCGCTCTTTATCCTGAAGAACCTGCTTGGTCGTGCCCTGCCATGCAAGCTCGTCTGCCTTACAGTTTCCCTCAATGTCCCCATGTCCCGGGACCCATATGAGGTTTACGCGGTTCTGTTGGGCCATCTCCTGAAGAGATCGACGACAGCTGAGCGTCAGTTCAGAGTTGAACGTGTATGAGCTAAGGGATTTGATGGCCGCTTGGCTATCGCTGAAAATAGCGATATCTTCTCCGATAACACGTTTGCTTAACCAGGCCGCGGCGTCTAGGATTGCCGAGACTTCCGCCTGGAAGACGCTACAATGATCAGGTAGTCTGAAGGAGAGCTCAAGATCCAAATCCCTTGAATAAACCCCTCCTCCAACTCTGCCGTCCAACTTCGAGCCGTCGGTGTATATGGAAGTGCCACCATTTGTTCCGGGACACCATACCGTCCTCTCCCAGTCTTCTCTGCTGGGAGTGTTTATTTTGAAACAGCTATCCCCGACTGTAGTGGTCGCACAACGATCTGTGCTTAGAGGGAGAAAGCTGTAAGATTCCAGAATACTGGAGTGTCCAATAGTACCCGCCCCCCAACTGGAGGTTTCTCTTAGGCGCAGAGCTGATGCCGCTGCTGACCGAAACCCTTCCAGATCAAGTGGCAAAATGCCCAGAATGACCTGGAGGCCTTCGTTGGGCGTTGTCCTTAGCGCACCGCTTATACAGATCATATTGGATCTATGGACTTTCCGCAACAGATTCAAGTATGTTGCCTTGCTCAGCGCAGGCCACCATACGACGACTCCATATAGCATGATTGGACGAATGATGGCCGTGTAGATCCAACTGCATACTCTAGGGCTGAGCCCCCATTTTTTGCCAATGGCTCTTTTGCATGTGTAAAGAGCGATGCAAGCTTTCTTCTGGCGCTGAAGAACATTCTCCTTCCAATTCAGTTTCCTGTCCAGAACTATGCCTAGAAACTTGGCCTTATCCGACAAGCCCAGGCGCGTGCCATCTAGTTCTGGTAGGCTTAGTGGCGGTATTTTGTACCGGTTGGTGAAGAGGACAAGTTCCACTTTCCCCGGGTTGATACTAAGTCCGCAGCGAGAGGACCACGTCGAAACTTCTCGCAGTGCTACTTGCATCAGGTCACACAGAGTTTGTGGGAACTTGCCTCTGAATGCAATAGCTAAATCGTCTGCGTATGCCACTATCTTCCCGCCCCCCCAACTTGTGTCACGTAGCAACGAGTTGACTGTGAGGTTCCATAAAAGCGGGGAAAGAACACCACCCTGGGGTGTTCCCCTTGTGACATAGCGTGATAACTCAACCGTACCAAGTGAAGAAGCTATTTTCCTTCCCCTTAAAAGTTGGTCAATTAAACCAGTTAGAGGTCTATCAACGCCCAGATTAGTTAGAGCGGAGTTGATAGCCTCCGGGCTTATATTGTTGAAAGCCCCCTTAATGTCTAGGAAGGCCACGAGACAGTAGTCCTTTTCACACAGCGATTTCTCAATGACCGATACTAGGCTGTGCAGAGCGGTTTCTGTTGATTTACCCTTGGTGTATGCATGCTGATAGCTAGAAATAAGGTTGCTATCAATAGTCGTTGAGAGGTAGTCGCTTAGTATCCTCTCAAAGGTTTTGAGTACAAAGGACGAGAGACTGATCGGTCTGTAGTATTTTGGCTCGTAGTGGGATGCCTTCCCAGCCTTAGGGATAAACACTACCGTGGCGCTTCTCCAGGAGCCCGGAATGTGGTTGAGAGCCAGGCAGGCTGTGAAGAGAAATACCAGCCATTTAGCTGATGTCTCCAACGTGGTTATAAGTTGCGCGGGGATAATCCCGTCCGGCCCGGCAGCCTTATACGGCTCAAAGCTCTTAACTGCCCACCTTACCCTTCCCTCAGTGATGGGTATTTTTACTGCCAGGTTTGTTGCAGGTACTAGTGGTGCGTCATGCAGATTCCCCGGAAAATGTGTATTCAAGAGCAGCTCAAGGGTTTCCTCTTCCGTGCTGGTCCAGGATCCGTCAGTTTTTCGCAAATAGCTGATGGCTGTTTGACTTTTCGAGAGGACTCTAAGTCTCGCTGTGTCGTCGACCTTTTCGACGCCAGTGCAGAAATTTCTCCACGAAGTTCTCTTCGCCTGTCTCAGAGCTTTTTTGTAGGCCCTAAGTTTAGCTTTATATTCGTGCCAATGAGGCTCAGAGCCGAGGCTCTTGGCCTTGTTAAATTATTTCCGGCATGATTTGCGGAACGAGTCCAAATCGTAGGACCACCAATGTGGCCTGTGTTTACCGCGTGGTTTTGGCACTGGACAAGCCTGTCCTAGAGCATTTGAGAGCGCCGATGTAAATGTAGTAACAAGATCCTCCAGCTCCTCTACTGATGAGGGGGCTTGTGAGGGCAGTACTGGGAGGTCTCTGCCTAATATTTCATTGTGTAACTGCCAATTTGTGTTACGTGGATTGCGCTTCATGATTGGTTGTTCTACAATAAAGTCTAAAACTATTTCTATGTAACGGTGGTCGGAGAATGAGTGTTCTTCCAGAACCCGCCATTTTCTGACCCACCCATAAGCGCCTTCACTACAGATAGTGAGGTCTATGACCTCCCTACGGGTCTTAGTGATAAAAGTAGGCTCATTACCCACGTTGCAAATTACCAGGTTGGTTGTTAAGAGGTAATCAAACAGAGACTCGCCCCTGGCATTGATATCGGAACTCCCCCATTGGACATGGTGAGCATTAGCGTCCGCTCCAATAATAAGATTACCCGTGCAGAAATTTGACACCAGGTCTTTCACCTCCGTTTGTGGTGGGGGTTCTTCGGCGTCGTAGGGCATATAGACCGACGCAACCGTCAGGCGGGTGCTGTCGACCGTTAGACTGATAGCGGTAATATCACCACTGGTGTAGTTAGGTAGGAGAAAGGAGTTCAACTCAGACTTGACCAAAATACACGTTCGGACTTTGCTCTCCTCGCTGGCTCGAATGAGCTTGAAGCCCTTAGTCCCCAATCCGCAGATTCTCGAGCTATTGACCCAGGGTTCAGGATGAGGACGACTACTTAAAGCAGCCGAAGCCACTTTAGATTTGTGCAGATTAATCTGAAGCACCACCAACATGAGAGCGCACAGACTTCCCTGCCGTCCCCATGTCGTCGAGGTTTGCCCCATCCCGGAGGTTGCCTATCAACGACGAGTTGTTCCGATTAACTGCCCGATATGGCGTTGCAGGAGTCCTGCTGCCTGTAGCGTTAGATGTTAATCGCTCAGCGTTGGCTGCTACCACCGCGACGTCGAGGACTTCCTCGTCCTGTAGGCTGTCCTCCATCTCCGAGTTGTTCACAGCACTATCGGCAAGGGACGTGGCGGATAACATGCTTTCCGCATCGGAATCCTCCGCTTCCTCTTCTGGTAATTCGTTTTCCGGTTCCCCCGGAGCAGCCGAGAAGGTAGCGCGCTGAGCTTCACCACGATATACGTGGATAACGATCTGGCCTACGCTGTAGTGTACTAGGCCATTGCACCTTTTGAGGGGCTCGATTGACTCTTTATTCATGGTTAACACCACCTGTCTGTCGGGGCCCACCGCATCCCCGACCAGATTAACACTCCAGTCATGCGTTGGGAGGGACGGATTCATTAGCCGTAGCATCCCGAGAATTCTGTCGGGTTCGTCAGGGATGGCCGGAATCCACGCCCTTGCCCTTGGACGAGCTGGAATGTCCTTCCAGTCGACGACCTCTATCTTTGCGCCCTTGTAGACTTCACCCAGTTTAGCAGCTGCTGCCTTATACAGTGCTACGGTTTTTGCATCCTCGCATGCGAGTAATTTGATCTGACCCTGGTGCCAGCCCGCATCCGTTACTCGCGCCGAACTACCCGGAAACTCCGGAGCAACGCTGAGAAGAATGTTGCCGAGTTCATTTCGCACGTAACGCCACCGGTCCTTAGGGATGGCCAGACGGTCATTGCCTCGGTCAAGGACGCCTATAAGGATCCTGTCCTTGGTTACCTCAGCAAATCTTAGTTTGCCCGCTCCAGAGGTATTCTGATGCCGCTTGGGAGGGGGATTTAACTCCAGGTCCGATCTCTGGCGCTTGAAAGGGTTAACTTTTAACCTCTTTGGCATGTAAGATTTTGGGAAATCCGGTATCACAGCTTTCGCTAGCTCTACCGATTTACTGGAATTCGGCGACAGCGACTCCTGCGGTACCCCTTCATACCTCTTCAGGATCTTTGCAGCCAATCTTTTCTCGTGGTATGTGAAGCGGCGGGGAGATGTCTCCCGGGAGTGCGGACCCGTAGTTGCCATCGCGGTCGCTCCCCTTGCCGAAATCTCAGTTGCAGCCTCCTTCCCCTTCGAAACTCCGAGGCCAGGTCGTGAGACCGCTGCCACAGACGTAAAGATACTGGTTTTCATATCAGAGGTTGATGGGAGTTTAGCATCCGCCGTTGTCCGCTTAGCTGCGTTGGCAACCGCACTGGTGCTAGCTCCCATCAAGTCAATCTTACTCGATAGAGGGTTGGTTGACCGACTCGTAGTTGCCATCGCTGTCGATCCCCCCCTTGATTGTGGAACGGAGGTTGTCCTCCGGCGTTGTTGTTGCTTTCTCGCCTGCTCCTCCATAGCTCTCCTTTGCTGAGGAGTGAAATTTTGCGTTGTTTGCTTTTTGGGTTTTTCGTTTTTATTTGCGTTATTTGAGTTCATCATGTTCGTACGACCCATCGCCGGACAAGGCCAGCTTAGGGTCAAGGAAAATGTGTCGTCCGCCGCGGCAGAGCCCGGTACCGCGGTAAGGCCATGCTTACTCTCTGAGGCGACCCGGTATCAGAGAGGCTCCGTTCAAATACAGCCACGATTTGCCTCCCGGCTGCAAACGTGGTCGCATAACACCCTGGATTGGGAGGGGGAAGATCTTTGTCGTCGCGCCAGAGAGGCTAGGCTGCTCTCGTGATGAAGTGCCGTACGGAGCTATAATCACAAGGGCAGCGAAGCCCTGTGGCTATCGACTTAAGCCCTCGTACCGCGGCAAGGTATCCACCCTATCTTCCATAATTCTAGCTAATTTATTAGGAGTTGACCCCTAAAGGAAACAAATACCAAATTTTGGGGTTTGAAGCTAATTTTTAGCAGTTGTTTGTTATTTGTTTAATAGAAAATAGTAAGCAGACTCGAAAGAGTTATTCTAACTAATAATTTTATATAATTCGCTGTTATTTATGTTAAAAAAAATCAAATTTCTAAGTTTTAGCGAACTACTTTTTTATGCAACCTACTACTAATTTTTTTTTCCAAATCGAATCAACTCGGCGCAAAATGATGCTCTTTTTCCAAAAAAACAACTCTGATGAACAGGTGTTAAACTCATTTTGGAATTTTGACGTCTATGCAGAAGAGTTTACACTTGTATTGATACACTATGGCTGTTGGTATTGCTCAACGTCATTTGGCAAAGCCGTGTATATATACAGAAAAAAGGCACTGGTAAAATCAACAATCTCGTGCTGTTATCCTGAAGTTGACCAAATTTTGGTTATTTGAACGGTAATTTTTGTTGAAGTAACTGTATTCAGATCTTTTATGATCCCTCTAGATCTTTTATGATCCCATTTTGGCCAGGTTTGTTTGGATTTCCGGGGATTGTTGCCACCTTTCGTTGGCTTGACGGAGTGTGTACTCCTTCAGCAACTCCTTCGGCAAACGGCATATGCAAGCTAATGCTGAAGGAATACACACTCCGTCAAGCCAACGAAAGGTGGCAACAATCCCCAAGATGCGGGACATCCAAACAAACCTGGCCGAAATGGGATCATAAAAGATCTAGAGGCATTCACGCCCTAAGAAGGCGAGAAATCTTCATATTAATAGGTGTTCTAACTGGGCACTGCCTTAAGGCTAGGTGTGCCCTATCGTCGATGCTGTAGGAGCTGAAAAGATGATGAGGAAGAGGAAACAACTCAGGGAAAATACAGTTTTTACTAGGTCGTGGTAATATTATGCTTAAAGTGTTTGTAATTATATACACTAATTTTAGAAAAAATAAAAAGTTCCTGCTTTTTACAACTTCGCATAAAAAAACATTTTCAAAATCAAAATTTTTTCAAAAATCGTAGAAATTCGACAAAATTTTGACTTTGACCAGCTATTACTCAGAGATGGTTTGGTCCACCCCTACATATTCTACGTCGTTAGAAGCATATTTTAATTTCCTTTCAAACGAGGTACCGCTTTTTTAATTGCAAAGCCTACTACGATATTATCAGTTTGGTAAAAAAAAAGTTTGAAAAAAATGCGGCTTGCTTATTTTAAATCATTTTCTTGGCTATAATAGTGCATGTAAATTAAAAAAAAATTTATGATGTGTAAAACTACTTTAAATAACCTATTAAATGATGTATAGTTTATGCAATTCTCTATTTTTTAAATATTTATTTTTGCATTTTTAACAAACAAAAAAATTTTAATTTCACTTTAAGGACTCAATATGTCCTGAAAGGATAACGGTAGGTGTAAATATCATATGGAGAATATGTTCCCAGTTTCGTTTTGTATAACAATTATTAATACATTATTTCTCCGAAAATCATTGTTTAAAGAGATATTGGTCTCTTAAGCCATGCATAATTTTTAGGTTAATTTTTGAACTTTAGGTCAAATGCGAGTGGCTATTTCCCACTACAGGTGGTCAGATTTTTATGCAGATCTTATTTTCTATTGTCAAGCTATCAAAAGATGCGCGGGGAGCGAAAAAACTCAATACTTTTGCAAATCCCATATTTTTTGTGGTCACTCTAATATACATATGTGGTACCGGAACTCCGCAGTGGACGTTTCAATTGGTTTAGCTATCGATAACTGGAGAAATAAATATATTCATCGAGTGTGCAAGCAAAGCAAAAAGCGAGTATTAGGGTGTTCGGAAAAAGTTAAATTCCCACTTGTTGCTCGCAGAATTTTATACAAACCAAATTTATTAAATGCGTTAAAAAGTTGCTTGCGTACAACAAATTATTGCTAAAACAAAAACAACTTTACGAAATACATTTTTTGCACAGGATTAGTTGCATCTTAACACGTTTATATATACCAAACGTACATTTCTAACACACCATACGTATATTTATTGGGGTCTTTGGGAATCTCTCCCGTATTACCACCAGTGTCTTGCGTCTTCAGGGAAAAATAAGTTAAGTGGAGTTACCAATTTTTATCTTCATCTTTTGTTTTTCAACTTTTTGTGAGCTTGCGTCTATTGGGATTTGTAGCTAGTTTCATTTCAGTAAAAAGATTTATTGTTTCCAATCTTTTTCAACCTACCTAATTAATTTTTGCATACATTTCAAACATGGCAACGGATGTCATGACTACCTTTCTTTTCGACTCCAACGAGTTGGTGAACTTCTGCTCACATTTTGGAGCACAAGATCCAGCTGAGCAAACAGACACTTTGCTAGAGGTGAAACTCCAAGTCCTCATCCAGCGGTGGGAGGCTTTGCAGGCCTCTCACAGAAAGGTTTGTTTCGCGGAAGTGGAAGTCGTTTCGATCGATTTTAAGGAAGAGGCAACTAAAAAATATCAGCTGTGTGCAGAAAGCTTCTTTATATGCAAATCTCAAATTTTAGACCAACTCAAAATCTTCCATGCAGTTCCTCCCGAGCCATGTTTTACCTCACGCCAGTCTTATTCCCTTAACCCAAATTCTGTTCCTTGTATTAAAGTACCTCCGTGCGACATTGAGATATTTTACGGTAGTTATGAGGAGTGGCCATCCTTTCGGGATATGTTCACTGCCGTCTACCTCAACCATCCCAAATTGACTCCCGCGCAAAAATTATTCCATCTTCGAAATAAAACTCGAGGAAAAGCTGGAGCTATTGTTAAACAATATACCTTGTGTGACGACAACTTTCTCCTTGCGTGGGAAGCGTTAAGAGCCCGATTCGAAAACAAAAGAATCTTGATAGATAAGCAGTTAAAAATGCTTTTTAATATCACTCCAGTCACCTCGGAAAACAGTGAAGGTATACAAAAGATCCAGAACACCATCAACGATTGCCTCGTTATCCTTAAATCACAGGGAATTTCTGTGTCAGACTGGGACCCAATCCTTATCTACCTGTGTTCCTCCAAGCTCCCGGAGGAATCCCTGTCTCTCTGGGAGCAATCCCTAGAGTCGAGGAAAGAGCTTCCCAACTGGTCCCAAATGAACCAGTTACTGACCAGTCGTTACGAGGTAGTCGAACGCCTAAATGGCTACAAAGGCAGCAAAAGCCGCAACTCCCTTCCATCAAAATCATCATCATTTATTGGCGCTTAACCGCCTAAGCGATTTTGGCCGTCGCCTATCAAAGCACGCCAGTCATTCCTTTTTAGCGATAACTGACGCCAATTGGAAACCCCAAGGGAGTTCAAGTCATCCTCCACCTGTTGTTTCCATCTCAGTCGAGGCCTCCCCCTTCCTCTGCTGCCGAATTCGGGTGACGATTGGAAAACCTTCTGGGCTGGAGCTTCTTTGTCCATTCGCATGACGTGACCCAGCCAGCGGAGCCTTTGGGCTTTAATTCGCTGGACTATGGTCAGATCTGCGTAAAGCTCGTACAGCTCATCGTTAAATCTCCTTCGATACTCGCCGTCGGCATCACGGGAAGGACCATAAATCTTCCGGAGAACTTTTCTCTCAAATACTCCAAGGGCCATCTCATCTTCTCTTGACATTGTCCATGAATCTGAGCCATACATCAGGACAGGTATGATGAGAGACTTATAGAGCGCGATCTTTGTTCTTCGAGAGAGGACTTTACTTCTCAATTGCCTACTCAGTCCAAAGTAGCACTTGTTCGCAAGAGTGATTCTCCGTTGGATTTCTAGACTGATATTATTTTCGGTGTTAATGCTGGTTCCCAAATAGACGAAGTCCCTCACAGTTTCAAATTTGTAACTATCAACAGTGACGTGGCTGCCAAGGCGCAGGTGCGCCGATTCTTTCTTTGATGACAGCAAATACTTCGTCTTGTCCTCGTTGACCGCAAGACCCACTTTTTTCGCTTCTTTATCCAGTCCAGAGAAGGCAGCGCTTACGGCGCGGTTGTTAAGGCCAATGATATCAATATCATCGGCATACGCCAGCAATTGCACGCTCTTGTAAAAGATTGTACCATTGCGGTTTAGCTCGGCTGCTCGAATTATCTTCTCCAGCATCAGGTTGAAGAAATCGCACGAAAGGGAGTCGCCCTGTCTGAAGCCTCGTTTGGTTTCAAATGGCTCAGAGAGGTCCTTCCCGACTCTGACGGAGCTGTTAGTATTGCTCAACGTCATTTGGCAAAGCCGCATAAGCTTTGCAGGGAAGTCAAATTCAGACATGGCGGCATACAGGCAACTCCTTTTTGCGCTGTCAAAAGCGGCTTTGAAATCGACAAAGAGATGGTGTGTGTCGATTCTTTTATCATGGGTCTTCTCCAGGATTTGGCGTATCGTGAAAATCTGGTCGATGGTAGACTTACCAGGTCTAAAGCCACACTGATAAGATCCAATCAGCTTGTCTACGATGGGCTTCAGTCTTTCACACAATACGCTAGAAAGAACCTTATACGCGATATTAAGAAGGCTGATTCCGCGGTAGTTGGTGCGGTTAGCGGGATCGCCTTTCTTGTGGATTGGGCAGAGCACACTTAATTTCCAATCTGGAGGCATGCACTCGTCTGACCATATTCTGCATAAGAGCTGATGCATGCTTTTTACCAGCTCTTCGCCTCCGTGTTTGAACAGCTCGGCGGGCAGTCCGTCTTTTCCAGGCGCTTTGTTGTTTTTCAGCCGGGATATAGCTATCCTCACTTCATCATAGTCAGGTGGTGGGACGACTTTTCCATCGTCAGGGATTGGGGTATCGGGTTCGACGTCTCCCTCGCAATTTAGCAGTGAGGAGAAGTGCTCCCTCCATAATTTAAGTACACTCTGTACGTCGGTTACCAGGTCGCCATTATTGTCCTTACAGGAACTTGCCCCGGTCTTAAAACCTTCCGTCATCCGCCGGATCTTTTCATAGAATTTTCGGGCATCATTCCTGTCAGCCAGCATCTCAAGCTCCTCACACTCACGCCTTTCGGCCTCACGTTTCTTTTTTCTGAAAAGGCGTCTCTCTTCCTTCTTTGCCTCACGATAGCGTTGCCATACACTGCGGGTTGCGCCCGTTCGCAACGTCTCCCTGTAGGCAGCGTCCTTTTTGTCCGAGGCAGTGCTGCATTCCTCATCGTACCAGTTGTTTTTGCGGGCTCGCTGGAACCCTATAGTGGCCTCAGCGGCGGTACGTAATGAGTGAGAGATATGCTTCCATTGCTCGGTTGCATCGTTAGGTCGAGGATTGCTCTCCGATAGCAGGTGTGAGAGTCGAGTGGAGAAATTGTCAGCTGTCTGTGTCGTGCGCAGCTTCTCGACGTCAAACTTTCCTTCCGTTACTGTGCGCACTTTCTTTGCTACACAGAGGCGTGTGCGTATCTTGGCTGCAACAAGATAATGGTCCGAGTCGATATTGGGACCACGAAGGGTACGCACGTCCAGAACGGTGGAGCTATGTCTGCCGTCGATCATGACATGATCAATCTGGTTTCTTGTTCTTTGATCAGGAGACAGCCATGTGGCTTGGTGTATTCGTTTATGCTGGAACCTGGTACTACTGATGACCATATTGCGAGCAGCAGCGAAATCAATCAACCTAGTGCTCATGGAGACTAAATTTTCCAACTGTTGGACCAAAGACTCCTTCCTTGCCCACCTTCGCATTAAAGTCGCCGAGCACGATTTTGATATCATGTTGGGGGCAGCGATCATAAGTCTGTTCAAGTTTATCGTAGAAGGAGTCCTTCTCTGCGTCGTCCGTCTCCTCAGTCGGCGCATAGGCGCAGATAAATGTTATGTTGAAAAATTTCGCTTTGATGCGGATCGCAGCGAGACGCTCGTCCACGGGGGTGAACGCTAGTACTTGGCGGCGAAGTCTCTTTCCCACCACGAATCCTACACCACGCGCTTTGCCGCGTGTCTGGCCACTGTAGTATACGTCACAAGGTCCGATGGTCGTCTTTCCTTGTCCCGTCCATCGCATTTCCTGCAGGGCGGTGATGTCAGCCTTTGCGTTAACGAGGACATCAACCAGTCGGGCAGCGGTACCGTCCCTTGAAAGGGTCCGGACATCACCGGTACATGCCCTAATATCCAAATCATTAAAGGGGGTTCTCATCCGAGGCTTTAATTTATTTTTCATTGGACTAAATTTTTTACGTGGCGGGTCCCAAACCCAGCGCACAACCCGTTTCGGGGTTTTTGGAAAATATTTACACATTTATATAGCGAGCCGCTTGCTTCAAGACAGACGCCCGCTTGCAGCCGCACCTCATGGTGAACAGACGCTGCGCGAAAACCTCGGTGAGCCCTTAAACCAAGTATGTCAGAGTGGCCCCACCGGGGCTCCCTCTCTTTCTGCCGCGAGCCTAGGTAGCTCCCGTTGCCCAGAGTGCACGAACGAGGACGCAAGAGTCGGGATTGAGCAAGGTCACTTAGCAACCACACTCCATTGCACCTTCCATCAAAACCATCATCGAAAGTTCAAGCGTATCATTCGCAAGAACAAAGCTCCTTTATCTGCAAATTATGAAATAAAAACCATACATTAAGATCCTGCCCCGAATTTCGGAAACTTAGTGTTCCCAAACGTACCAAGTTTGTGAAACAAGTCGGATATTGCACCAACTGTTTTGCACACAACCATTCTCCACCCAATTGCCGGAGTACCTTCAGATGTCTACACTGCAAAAACAATCATCATACCATGTTACATGCACCAGTAACAAACAAGCCCGCAACCAAGGCTTTCGGTAAATCTACCTCGTCAACGCCTTCCAAAAATGCAACCAATCTATTGCATACGGAATCCTCCCAGCAGTCCAGACATCCGATCTTTGACATCACCGAGGGCAATTACGAAGAGTCTCCATCATCTTCTAAGAACTCCGGTTCTAACATCCAAGCAAACTTTTCGGCGAATGACGAAAAAACACTTCTTCCTACTGCCCAAATGCAAATCGAACACTTAGGGACTACCTTCACGCTGCGAGCGTTAATAGATCAGGGTTCGCAAAAAACCTTTATTTCGGAAAAGGTTCAGAACCGCTTAAAACTTCCCACCTGTAAAGAAAACTTCTCAGTCACGGGAATGGGCGGAAAGATCGTCGAAAATTCAACTCGGGTTTGTCAGCTAACTCTGATTTCCCAACGACACAACATCCGTATTCCCACAAACGCCATCGTCTTGAAACAGCTTACCAGTCTACTTCCATCTTTCAAGGTTCGGAAACCAAACCTATCAGAAATTAAGGACTTAGATCTTGCGGATCCCTTCTTCTACAGTCCAGATCAAATAGATCTTGTCATCGGTAGTGACCTTATACCACAAATTCTACTTGAAGGTATTAAACACCAAGTCCTGGGAAGTTTGCTTACGCAAAACACCATCTTCGGCTGGTACCTGAGTGGGCCATTGCCAGCCAATCAATGTTCTTCGTTTCACACCTACGCCATAGAAAGCTCCAATGAGAATCTAAACGATCAACTTAAAGGATTCTGGGAGATTGAGGAAATATCGGAATTACTTCCACCTTCAGAAGAAGAAATCATTTGCGAAAACTTTTATAGGAAAACAACTCACCGTCAAAGCGATGGACGATATGTCGTGCGTCTACCGTTCTAATCGCAGTTTCCCACCCACCTCTCCCTAGGTCCATCTCGGTCACAAGCCATGAAGCAGGCCATTCGAATGGAACACATGCTTAGAAAAAATCCAACTCTTAAAGATGAATACAATAGGGTATTAGAAGAGTATCTAACCCTGGGTCATATGAAACCAGTCCCTCCCGAGGAAATACACCTAAACGGTAATTATGTCTCCTATTATCTTCCCCACCATTCGGTGGTTAAGCCAGACAGTACCTCCCCCAAAGTTAGAGTAGTGTTTAATGCCTCGAAGGCAACTGAATCTGGAACCTCTCTAAACGATGTACTCCACATTGGTCCTACCTTGCAGTCCGACCTAATGTTTGTCATTTTAAACTGGCGTCTATACAAATATGTATTTAACGGAGACATACAAAAAATGTATCGCCAAATCCTTTTGCATGAGGACGATCAGCAATTTCAGAGAATTCTCTTGCTTAGAAACCAGGACGTCAAGCTTTCTGATTTTGCACTTAAGACGGTCACTTTTGGGGTAAACTGTGCTCCATACTTGGCCATTCGCACGTTACACCAATTAGCATATGATTCAAGGGATTCCTACCCTTTGGCCCAGAAAATCTTAATCAAGGAAACTTACGTAGACGACATATTGTCCGGTGGACACGACATTTCTTCCTGCATCGAAGCACAAAACCAAACAATCAAATGTCTGATCTCTGCAGGGTTTCCGCTTAAAAAAATCACCGCAAATCACCCCGATCTTCTTAGCCATATTTCATCCGAGGATTTGCTAGATTCTGATTTTTTAAAGTTTGATTGCTAAAGTTCGACCAAAACTCTCGGTATTCTTTGGAATGCTTTAAATGATTCCTTTTCCTATACGATTGAACCCACCAAACCACCTTCAAATGCCACCAAAAGGCAAATTTTATCCTCTATTTCGAAACTTTTCGACCCCGCAGCGTGGCTAGCGCCTATTCTCATTCAGGCAAAAATTCTAATGCAGCAGATATGGTTAGAAGGGACTGAGTGGGATGAGAACGTTAAACCACTTGCGCTCCAAAAGTGGATTCAATTTATATCTGACCTACCTTTTATCGAGCATATTCGAATACCAAGATGGACTGAGTTTTCTCCAAACCAAAAAATCCAAATCCACGGCTTTTGCGATGCTTCAGAGAAAGCATATTGCGCGGCCATCTATTTACGCGCTAAAACAGACAGGAAAGTCTCATCGCATCTTCTTTTTTCAAAACTAAGGTAGCACCTCTGCAAACAGTTAGCCTCCCGGGTTTGGAACTGTGTGGTGCTGTCTTATTATCCAAATGTATCAAAAATCTAACCGACCATCTTCCGCTAGGAGATTTCGAAACCTTTTTATGGCCCGATTCATCAATCGTCCTTGCGTGGCTAGAAAAACCACCATGCACGTGGAAGGTATACGTTGCCAATCGCACTGCGCAAATCATTCAAAACGTCGGAAATATCAAATGGCGTCACGTATCTACTAACCACAACCCTGCTGATCTCGGTACGAGAGGTTGTAGACCGCAGGAATTAGCTCAACATAAATTTTGGTGGACCGGTCCAGATTGGCTTCAAAAACCTCCCGAGCAATGGCCTATTTCGTCTCGGCAAAAGGTAGTTCCTCCCGAAGAACGAAAGGTCGAAGTTTTCCATACTGTGGAAAATGAACCTGACATCTTATCACATCATCCTGGCCAAAAGCGCTGCGGGTCATAACTTACGTTTTTCGCTTCATTCATCGCATCAAACCCATACAGTCCACTAAGCCTATCAACTATCTATCGTCAGTTATCTCGCAAGCAGAAATCCAGTGGGTAAAAGTACGTCTTATAAAACTTACTCAGGAAAGGTACTACCCTAATGAGTATGTGAATCTTTCAAACAACCAAACCATTTCGAAAAGGAGTCCGCTTGTGCCCCTAAATCCATTTCTTGATCCTCGGGGACTTCTCCGAGTAAATGGTCGACTAGCCAACGCTGATCTCTCGTATAGTGAGAGACATCCAATCATCATCCCTGAATCCTCACGGTATTGCTACCTCTACCTCCAGTATGTACACAACTTTGTGATACATGCGGAAAATCAACTTATGGTCCGGATCGTAAGGCAAGAATATTTCATTCCCCGACTGAAATCCAAAGTAAGATTTTGCATACGCAATTGCAAAACTTGCACTATCTTCAAGAAAAACACTAGGACCCAAATCATGGCAGCCTTACCGCCAGAGCGGTCTAGCTTTTCTTTACCATTTACATCTACCGGATTGGATTTTGCAGGTCCTTTCGATCTGAAAACGTCTTTGCTTCGACGAGCACCAATGGTGAAGGGTTACGTTTGTGTATTCGTATGTTTCTCAACTAAGGCGATTCACTTAGAGCCATGTTCTGATCTATCAACCAAATCGTTCCAAGAAGCCTTCTCCAGATTCGTCGGAAGACGAGGCCTACCTCAACGCATCTCCTCAGACAACGGGAAAAACTTCGTCGGCGCCAACAGGGCGTTTCAAAAAGATTTCCAACAATTCCTCAAAGAGACTTCTGATGACATTAGGTCAAAATATTCCTTGCACGGCTTTGAATGGCAGTTCCTACCGCCTAACGCTCCTCATATGGGTGGCCTTTGGGAGGCAGGGGTTAAAAGTTTTAAACTTCACTTCAAACGCATTGCTGGCAATCACCATTTCACATTCGAAGAATTGGCGACGTTGCTTGCGCGCATAGAAGCAGTTCTGAACTCCCGACCGCCCTCGCCCATGTCAGACAATCCAGATGAGCTCCTGGCTTTAACGCCAGGGCACTTCCTACGTGGTGCGCCGTTGCTGGCAGCGCCTGAACCGAAGCAAGATAATCTTTCCCTTCAAAATAGATGGGAAAAGCTTAAGGTTTTACATCACCAATTTAGCCGAAGGTGGAAGGATGAGTACCTAAAAGAGCTTCATCAGAGGTACAAATGGAAGTTTCCACAACAAGATCTAGCTGAGGGAGATTTTGTCGTCATCAAAAATGAAGAGGTTCCGCCAAATGAATGGCGACTGGGTCGAATCGAAAAAGTATATCGTGGGTCTGACAACCATATTAGGGTAGCTGACGACAGGACGCAGTATGGTATCTTTAGTCGGCCAATCGTCAAATTATGCCCTCTTCCCATCCAAGCTGAGGCGTCTAACTAACATCGTGGATTCCACGGCTGTCTCCTCCATATCATACTTATTTAAACTTTTTACTAAAACCTTCCTCCTATTTACAGAAGCCGCGATCCGCGTCCGACTCAGCGGTCAGAGGTACACGTCATGCCGCGATCAGTGACCTTACGTCCTCCCCGAAATCCGGATGTACATCAATGCCTCGTTTGTTTGAGGTATCATGCATTACGCTTTTGCAGAGCATTCCTGTCCATGACGGTAGAACAGCGAAGGGAGGACGTACGGTTCCACGAGTACTGTCCAAATTGCCTCGCCCGTACACACAACCGAGTACGAGACTGCCGCTCCGAGGCCAAGTGCAAAATATGCAACCAGTTGCAAAATACGCTGTTGCATCGACCATCATTCGACGACGAACAGGAACCAATGCCGTCTACTTCACGCGCTAGGCCAAGGCAGCGATCATATTCCAGGCCAATTACTTCCAGCGCTAGGTCGCGATCCAATTCCAGGCCGTCTACTTCACGCGCTAGGCCAAGGCAACGATCACATTCCAGGCCTGCTCCAAGCGCTAGGCCAAGATCGAATTCCAGATCCGCTACAACCGGGATTCCAAGGGAATTGGCGTCACGCATGAGAGGCGAATTGAGGACAGCGGTACAAGCACTGCGAAATTTAAGCGATCTTATTGCACCAGTGCAACGTCGGCGCGATGTTTAAGTGACTTGCGTTCACTTGTAGAGATTGCTTGACTGGCGATCAGGCAACCCATAAACTACGTTGGAGACTTCTCAAATGCATCTCTGCATGAGAAGAATGTCCTGGAGTTGCCATCCAGGATTTCCAATTCACTCACTGGAGTTGCCTTCCAGTGACGTGCTGTGCTATAAAGGGAAGTGCGAGGGATGTTCTCGTTCTCTTTTTATTATCATCAGCCCGCGACTACGTACCTAAGTCGGAATAACTCTTTTCATTATCATCACCGAAGAACTACGTATCTACAACAAAGTATTCTTCAATCATCGTCTTTTTTTTCATCAAAGTTATTAACGTGGCGAATATCACCTCAACACGAAGGATAACAACCAACATTATCATCAATCAACTACAACATACAAATAAGTATCAAATATACATTTAAATTACATTTTTCCATAATTTGCCCAAAATTCCTTTGTGCAAACTACATCTCATGTAAATACCCTGTGCATAGAGTTAAACCTGAATTACCATATATTAACTCTGTTAATTTAAGTTTAAAGTGAATAAACTTTGTATTATTGAATTCGAAAATCGCAAGCTCTCAAATCCCTCTACATTTAACACCGGCTAATTTCGAAATTGGCGAAACTCCAATTCCTAATTATCCAGGTGAAATTCTTCATATTGACAGTATTTTTTAACATGTGTTGATAAATTTTCGAAGTTTGCCCTTGTTAATCCAATTGCATCGCGATCTGGATGTGAAAATTGCATTGCTTGAAATATTATTAGTATTTCAAAATATAAAGATTATTGTTTCAGACAACGAAAAAGCATTTCAATCGAATATAATTAAATCTTTATTGAGAGATAACTTTTCAGTAGATCAATTTTTCATTTCTACTTTGCATAGTGAATCAAATGGCCAAGTTGAAAGATTTCATTCAACGCTTATGGAGATTTCCAGGTGTATTAAAGAACAACAAAAATTAAGTGATACTGTTGATATTGTACTGCTTGCTACCCACAAATACAATAATAGTATTCATTCTGTAGTAAATGATAAACCAATTCAAATTTTTCATAAGTGTGAAGGGGACGAATTAGGTAAAGTTCGAGAAAGATTGGTTCAGATACAAAAAACTAATTTAAAAAGAGTAAATAGCAATAAAAATATGAAACATTATTTACCTGGGGAAATTGTTTTTTTTAAAAGAAACAAACGACTTGGAAATAAGTAGTAGTATAGTATAGTAGTATATTTATTCATTTTCTTTCAAAACAAGCATGTGTATATTACAATAGTAACTTAAAGGCTAATATTTAGTGAGAGAAAAGTAAGGGCATTCTGTAAAATATAGTATTTTGTATCGAATGCCGCCATATAATAAAATAAATTATATGGGAATGGTTACAAATGTTAACAAAAATGTGTGGGGTGAGAGTAATTAATATGATTAATTTACATTACTTAAATTTATACAAAAGATGTGTACAGGCATTAGGTTAGGTTCAAGTGGCTGCCGCAGAGGCACACTTAGGCCAGTTTTGAAAGGCCCGTTGTGATACCACCAACACAAGGAAAGTCAGTCCCGGGACCCAGCCATATGGAAAATCCCTGAGTTGTTGGGATTTTCCACATAGCAGAATCCCGGGACCGACACTCCTAAACCGACACCGTTACTCCTCCTCGAACCACTTAGATGACTTTATGAAGCCCATCAAGTCCTTTATGTCCATTTCCGCGATCTGGCTTAGGCTATCCAGGAACGGAACTCCCAAAAAGCGCGTTCTCGCGCCGCTTAAGAAATAACTGTTTTGGAATTAATTCAATTAAATATTTTAAAGATTAAAGATTTGACTCAAATTCACTAAGTGCTAGGGTTCAGCAAACCTTTGATTTCGCTGTGTGATTTTTGTAATAGAAAAGTTGTAACACTGGATAGAAATTCACGCAAATTCCTAATGACACGTATAGATACAGGAAGTGCATTAAAAACTTTAAAGGAAACAACGGAAAAGAAGTTATTGAAGTGGGTTGTACGAGATGTCGGAACAATTACCAGTCCGTGGGAATTTTCCCTCAGATTATAATTATCCGAGACCAGGCTATGTAAATACCCACCTCGTATAAAAAATATCTTTAAAGTTTTGTAGTAGTACATGTGTTTAACTGGTAGAATCTTCAGATCTCTGAACAACTCCATGGAGTGGTGCAAACTGTTGACATTGCATATTTTCCTTATGAAACATTTTTGAATAGTTAGAAGCTGCTGGATTTTAGTAGCAGATGCACCGCCCCAACAACTTATACCATATTGGAGCTTAGAGTGGACCAAAGCGTAATAAAGGGTCTTCAGGGTTGCGTTTGACCAGATTTTTCTGAGACTATAAAAGTAACGAGTGGAAGACCGCATGTAGGACTTCAAACGAGAAATATGCGTGGACCAACTTAAATTATGGTCAAGAGAAACACCCAGATATTGGAAATCACTTACTTGTTCAATAGGGAAACACTTGTCGCAACAGTTTTCTTCCGAATTAAAAGGTTTGCCAGAACACAATACACTATTAAGGGCAAACCGCTTGCATTCATTGGCATGAAATATAATAGCTAGGTCGGGGACGGTTGCTGGATGTAGACTGAAATACATCATCTTCGTTTTCGTGCTTACTCTTAGCTTATGTTCAGCAAACCATACCCTCAATAAATGTAAATCATTATTGACGCCTGCTACCAAATCCAGGTAGTTCGATGAGTCATAGGCAATAGCAAGGTCGTCAGCAAATGCAGTAACTTTTCCAGAGAACGGCAAAGAAAAGATTGAGTTCAAGTATACAAGAAATAGTATCGGACCTAAAACAGATCCTTGAGGTACTCCCAAACTAATTTCCACAGGATTGCTTAATTGGTTTCCAACCTTAACTATCTGCACTCTGCTTGATAGGTAGCACTTAAGCCAGTTGTAGAAAAAGCCACGAAAGCCAGCGTCATACAATTTACTTAGCAAAATAGTGTGGTCTACCATATCAAACGCTTTCGTGATATCCACAAACAGACCACCACATTTTTTTTATCTAGCTGCCTGTATAAGAAGGAACAAAAGTGCAATAGGGCGTCTTCTGTAGAGCGCCCACATCGAAAACCGAATTGCATTGGACTGAAAAAATTCTTATTTTCAAGAAAAGAAAGAATTCTAACTTTAATAAGTTTCTCGAAGATTTTGGAAATAGATGATAATAATGAAATCGGCCTATAGTTGCTCACATTTTTCTTGTCGCCCTTTTTAAACAAAGGAATTACAATGGCACATTTTAACTCTGCACGAAAGCATCCAGACAATACGCTTGAGTTGAATAAGTGTGTTAATATATCGACTATATTCAAAGCCACGTGTTTCAGCATCTGATTAGAAATACCATCAGCGCCGCATGATTTGGAGTTATTCAACGATTTAATGGTTTTTAAAACTTCAAAGCCAGTAAAAGGCTCAAAGAAAAAGCTATTCCCACAGCGTGTGCCATAGGTATCGAGGATAAAGACTCAGTTGTAGATACGGAAATATCAGAATTACTCACTGACGAGAAGTGGTCAATAAAAAGGTTGGCTACTACTGTAGGGTCCGAAAAAGTCTCGCCACTATCGCATAAAACAATTGCTGTGTCACTTTTTTTAGAATCTCTGTTTAGAAGGTTGTTAATCACATCCCATTCTTTTTTTGGGTTACCATACGAAGACCTGAACTCATTACGGTAAAAACTATCCCGCTCCAAACGTACTTCTTTTCTTAGTTCTCTACAAAGCTTCAAATACCGGTTACGAAGGTTTGCTTTGGCCGGGTGTTTCCGATACTTCCTTCCTAGCTTATTTTTCAATCGGATTTTCTTAACCAGCTGGTCGCTTATCCACGGTTTTAATTTTATTTTGATCTACGTGGTATATAAGAAAAACTTTCGCTTGCTATATGATTTTGCAAAATATCTAAAAAAGTACTATAAGCATTGGCTACATTTTCCTCCGAGTATACTGTATCCCAAGACTCAAACCGTAATCTTTGGTTCAGCGAACCAAAGTTTACCCTTGTTAATTCTGCATTAACCGTTTTCTTCTGTGCGTTTTTGGCAAATACATTTTTTATTAATATGCCAGTCAGAGTATGATCTGAAATCCCAAGGTCCAGATTCAAGCCACTAAAATTATTGAAAAGATTTAAGCTACTCCGACCAAATACATGGTCGAGGCAGCTTTCCGAAACAGTACGAGTTGGCTCGTTTAGAAGTGATGTTAAGCCATGATTGGCCATGAGCGTTTGATAGCTTTCTGTTGTGGTATTAACGCTAAGTGTATCTATCCCTGCAGTCAACTTAACTAGTTTTATACTAATCAAATACCAGTCAGCTAGGCGGCTTCAACTAGTTCGAGTTCTGTAATTTTTCCATATTAGCAACTGGTATTTTTAACACGGCGATGTCCTACGAGATGGCAATTGTCCTTCTCTGCATCAGCACCATACCAATTGGCTGACTAGTCAGCCTCTGCATCAGGAATATACCAGTTGATATACTTGTTATTATACACATCAGTATCATACCATTTAAGATACTAGTTCGTATATACGTCAGGATCGTACCAGTTGAAAGAATAGTTCATATATACATCAGAATCATACCAGTTGGCAGACTAGTTCATATATACATCAGAATCATAGCAGTTGAAAGACTAGTTCATATATGCATCAGAATCATACCAGTTGACAGACTAGATCATATATGCATCAGAATCATACCAGTTGACAGACTAGTTCATATATGCATCCGAATCATACCTGTTGACAGACTACTTCTTATATGCATCAGAATCATACCAGTTGACAGACTAGTTCATTAATGCATCAGAATCATACCAATTAACAGACTAGTTAAAAAAATCATCGGAATCATACCAGTTGTCATACTAGTTCATATATGCGTCAGAATCATACCAGTTGATATAGTAGTTCATTTATGCATCAGAATCATACCAGTTGACATATCAGTTCATTTATGCATCATAATCATATCAGTTGACATACTAGTTCAAATTTGCATCAGAAATATACCATTTGACATACTAGTTCATATATGCATCAGAATCTTACCAGTTGATACACTAGTTCATATATACATCAGAATCATACCGGTTGACATACTGCTCAGTCTATGCGGCAGGACATACTAATCATTATGCCCATTCAGATCGTACCACTTGTCATACTAGTCCACGAATTTGACATTCATTCCAGTTGGTATACTAGTCGGTCTATGCACCAGTATCATAGTCAGCCTCTACATCAGCAATATACCAGTTTATTCTTTAGAAAGCAGCGACTATTTGTATTTACCCAAACACGAAAAAGCATCTGTGAATTACAAGGTAAAAAAGAAGCAGTTAAAAGAGAAAAAGAAAAGCAATTGTCCTCTTCTGCATCAGCACCATACCAATTGGTATACTAGTCAGCCTCTGCATCAGCATTATACCAGTTGATATACTAGTTCATACACAGCCAAAAATGAGCTAAAGGCTCTGAGTTCGATTCTCGGTAAAGTTAACACAAGTTTTTTTTCTATATTTTTTAAATTATGTTGTTTATTGTATTTTTAATTTAATTATTGAATTCTACTTGCAATGGCTCCTTTCAAATTCCGCGTTCGTCAAGTTTGATTATATAGGTGAAGGCCCAATTGCATTCAACTTTGTAGGATACACTTTCATAAAGTCTTATTTTTACATCAAAAAGAGTCAAAGTAAGACTGCTTTCATGCTGGGCCATACACTCGAGTTAAAGGAGCATTGGTAGAGTTAATTTATATTGTTGTTGTCAATATACTCAAGTTTATGCCGCAACGTAAAAAAAATGGCGGTTATATACCAACAGGTTGTCATAACCTCTAACGAGACTTTAGCCGAACTTCTCTTCCAACTTATATTGTGCTGCTTT
This sequence comes from Campiglossa producta, assembly GCA_964058755.1. Classification (NCBI taxonomy): domain Eukaryota; kingdom Metazoa; phylum Arthropoda; class Insecta; order Diptera; family Tephritidae; genus Campiglossa; species Campiglossa producta. The sequence goes on from CAXKVI010000001.1 coordinate 111,919,694, forward strand.
GATTTTTTCCCTATGAGTTGGCGGGACCTAGTTTTTTTTTAATTTAAAAATCTGTGACTGTTCAAACAGTTGAATACAGTTAGGTTAGGTTAGGTTAGTGGCTGCCGCAGAGGCACACTTAGGCCAGTTTTGAAAAGCCCGTTGTGATACCACCAGCACTAGGAAAGTCAGTCCCGGGACCCGGCCATTTGGAAAATCCCAGTGGTCTGGTTTAGACTAGAAGGGAACTCCCAAAAAGCTCGTTCCCGCGCCGCTTAAGGCCGGGCAGTTGCAGATGAGGTGCTTCACCGTTTCCTCTTCCTCATCATCTTTGCAGCTCCTACAGCATCGTCGATAGGGCACCCCTTCTGCGTGCCTACCAATAAGGCAGTGCTCAGTTAGAACACCTATTAATATTAAGATTTCTCTCCTTCTTAGGGCGTGAATGCCTCTAGATCTTTTATGATCCCATTTCGGCCAGGTTTGTTTGGATGTCCGGCAACTTGGGGATTGTTGCCACCTTTCGTTGGCTTGGAGTACACACTCCGTCAAGCCAACGAAAAGTAGCAACAATCCCCAGGGTGCCGGATATCCAAACAAACCTGGCCAAAATGGGATCATAAAAGATCTGAATGCAGTTACAGAATTTCTATTTGATTTTCAGAAAAATACAATTGACATTCAGAAAATTACAATTGATATTCAGAAAACTTTCTGAATATAAACTGAAAAAGGTGTAGTATGATTTCAACCCGAGTTTCATACATACTTGCATACTAGTACGAACCAGGATTTTTCTGACTAGTATTATTTCGCCCAGCAAATTATAGTTGTATACTAGTATGTATTCTGATTAGATTGGCATTGATTGGTTTAAGGGTAATCAGCAAAGAACTAGTATAAAAACATCCATAAAATGTATAGTAAACGAGCTAGGTGTCTGCTGAGTAGTTTGGAATTGATTAGTTTGAAGGTAGTCAGAAATTAACTAGTATGAATACACCACACAATTTTTAGGCGTAGAACTATAATGTTGCTGAGTAGTTTGGCATTGACTGGTTTAAAGCTAATCAAAAATGAACTAGTATGAATACACCACAAAATGTACAGTCAATGAACTACATTGTTTGCCGAGTAGTTTGGCAATGTCGGGCTTAAAGGAAATCAGAAATGAACTGGTATGAATACACCACAAAATGCATAGTCAATGAACTAGAATTTTCGCTAAGTAGTTTGGCATTGAATGGTTTAAAGCTAATCAACAATGAACTGGTATCCATATGCCACAAAATGCATAGTCAATGAACTATATTGTTTGCTGAGTAGTTCGACATTGACTGGTTTAAAGGTGATCAGAAATGAACTAGTATGAATACACCACAAAATGTATAGTCAATGAACTATATTGTTTGCTGAGTAGTTCGGAATTTGACTGCAGGGTATGTTAAAATCACCCAGAATGACAGTGTTATTTGAGTTTTCTTCACAAAGGATACCTGAAAATTCATCAAAAAATGTTTGAATAGGAACGGAATGTAACCTATATACACAAAAAAAGTTAAAAGTCCTACTCGAGATGCTTAATGAGATCTTTAGAACATCAGCACTTGCGATATTATATTTAACGAACTCACATTCATACGAACTACGAGCAAAAACTCCAACGCCACCTGCAGAATAACGGTCATTAGTGTTTGCGAGGAAGTTATAGCCAGGAATACTAAAATCTGGGATTTCGTGAGAGTATATCCAGATTTCCGAAACAAAACTTAAGTCCGGAGGGTTTTTAAAAAGTTCTACATTACAGAGCAATAAATCAAAATTTTGCCGAAGACTTCGGATATTTTGGTGAATAGCAATAAATGAGTTATTAAAATTACACAATACGTTTAAATCCGTAATAGGATTGGTAATGGTATGGTTGTTTCTATCAAAAATGTTGGGAAAATGCATTATAGAGAAAATTAAACTAATTAATTAATTAGTTAAGCTACGTAACTTTTGACAAATCGTCAAAAGTTTTTAGAAAAACCACCTCACCATTATCATCCTTTTTTATTAAAATCCTACCATTTTTCACCCTTAGATGCTTATAATTTTTGGCTTTTTTTTGTTTTGCTCGCAACTGTTAGCAGCGCTCTGTTGTAGTTGGTGAGACTCTCATTTACGTATATTGGGGTTTTGTTTGTATCACCAAAGATCTCCGACGTCGTTCGCATTATCGCTTGTCAGCGCTGGCACGCCAACAATGTCGACAGCGCAGCTAAGCAGCTGCTGCTCTCTCCAGTTCAAAATGTTTTCTAGCTTGCACACTCTTTCACTCAATTTGGAGTTTTCCTCTTTGAGCTGCTTCACTTCACTTAAGAAATCATTATTTACCTTCTTTAGGTTCATAATTTCGTCATAGAGTATTTCGATTGTTATCTCTTTAGGCTTTGTACAATTCTCCGTATTGCTTTGCGCAAGTTGAGGTCGCTGTACTTGTTCCGTTTTACCTGCGTTGGTGTTATTATTATTGTTGTTGGTATTTTTGTGGGTATTTTTGTTGGCAATTGCGTCGATGTTATTATTATTATTGTTTATATATTTGTTGACGTTGTTAGCGCTCTGTGCCTGCTGCTTGTGACAAATGTTGGTGGTTTGCTTCCGCCCCTGAGGTGCCACCGTTGAAGATTTGACAGGTGCCTGGGTTGGATGGACAGGTGCAAGTGCTGCTCCACCAGCTACAGGAATCGGCAGTGGCTGCTGGTGTAGGGACTTACGGCGAGAAATATTGCACGAATCGCACCGGTACTTGCTACCGTTTGACTTCATAAAGTCCAAATCATCATCGGTGATTTTCGCACAAGCGGGGTGAAAAAAGCTACCACAATCCGCACACGCGATTTTAGCCACCTCTGCACGATCAACTTTCTCCTTGCACGTTGGACAGTACAAATTGTTAGCGTAAAAGAGTACATAAACGTATTAACAAAGGTGCACCCCACGACAATATGAAAACACGTCTGCACACTGCGAATGATTTTATTTATTTTTTTAAGTTCGATAAATTGTTTAATGAGAAGTTTGTTGAAAGGGATCTCGGTACAACAAATTTAATTGAAGGAAAAAAAATCCATAAGAGCAATCTGAGATGAATCTTAATTTACATTTGATACTTACATATGTCATGAAATGAAAAATAAAGATATCAATTTTGGTTATTATTATTATTGCTTTTTAATAACTATCGTTTAAATGTTTTAATAATTAATCCTTTAAATACGTATGTTAATTTGAGTTTGAAGTTAATTTTTCAATTTAAGTAATCTGCTAAGACCAAGTAAGGCATAAATTTGACAGTCATTGCGCTCCTACAAAAATAATTAAATTATTTTATTTTATTATTTTTATATGTAAAGAATTTTAAATGAACTTTGTGTTACCCAAATCGAGGACGCTTCAGATTTTAAAAGGGGGAGTAGACTCTTGGTCTTCGTACTACCTTAAATGAAATTACTTTTGTATTTTTAGAATAATAAGCTTGGTTTTTAATTTCATTTTTTTTGAAAAGAAAAAAAATGATTTTTTTAGAGAATAAAATTGGAATTGATCAAGACAAGATCTTACAAAATTTTTAAGAATTTTTATTTTATAATACTGGACTAAGCGGTAAATCTACATATTTATACCACAAATGTGCGGTGCGAACACAAAAAAAGTCAGTGATACGTTCATGTCCACTTTTTTGCCTTATTGCTCAAACGTGAAAAAAAAATTTTACTTATTTCTCAAAGTCATGCAATAACACAAATTTGTGTTATTTCACATTCAGTTGAGCAATAACACAAATTTGTGTTATTTCACATTCAGTTAAGCAATAACACAAATTTGGTTTATTGCCGTTTGGGGTATTTCACCCCCCTGCCTTCATGCTGGGCCATAAACCATTGTTAGAGTTAATTTATATTGTTGTTGTCAATAAACTCGAGTTTATGCCTGAACGTAAACGTAATATAAGGCTGGAGATTTTTCGAATAATGCGAAAATGGCGTCTTCTTACATTGTAAAAACCAGTAACTTTGCGAAATCTCGAAACCTATAGTGAATTTTTACTTTTATCTTCAGAATCGGGATCTGCTAGTTTTTTCACGAAATAATGTGTACGAAGTTTATAGCTACACATTTTTATATAATCTGCTACACACTGCAGGCATATGGTTTTTAAAAATTCAAATGCATCGTGCAAGTTCTAAAAGTTATCCCGCGAAAAATTTTTTTTTCTTAACGATCAGCTTAGTGTATGTATTAATTTCACAGATCTAAAACATGACCACATAATTACTTCACAGGCTACAATTGGTGCGTTGATGTTATCAAGACAACAAATTTGTCTTGGATGGCTAATGAACTTGAATTAAACAGAGCTTTAGTTTATTTGCGGCATAACGACGTTAATCAAGCTATTGAAACGCTGCAAACGTACGAAAAAAAATCGGAAGAATCGATGAGCGCCAATGCTATAATAAACTTAACATTCATTTACATCAATGTAAGTATTTGAGATTGTATTTAGAAACACCTATCACCTAAAAAATAAACGTATCACTTAAGAAACACTTTTTCAGCGATATATCTACACGGCGCCCACCATGTGCTCGGCCCACTACACCAAGCATTTGGGTATCGCAACCCGGTAAAACCAACATCAAAACCTATTTAGTATGTAGTTTTTTAAACAGGGTCGTTCATCGGTAGTGGTTTGGCAAAACACAAAAACACACTAATAGACACGCACAGCATATTCCCCATAAGCACAGAAAAATATTTTCTCAAACGTTTGGTAAATAATAAGGGTAAAATTTTAGAATAATGTACCACGATTTGGACAAAATTTATTTTAGGGAATGGTAGAGGGGGTCGTATGTATAAAAACTGTGAAGTTAGAAACTGTCGGACATTTATATAATAATTTTAATATTTAATTGTACCTCAAGTTAATACTCATTTAGCAAAAAAGTTGATCTGCTACTGGTAGTTTATCATTAATGGAAAAGCTATTGATAATAAGCTTTCAAAAAGTGAGAATTTGACGTTGAAGGTTTCATCTCAAATGCGTCTCAAGTTGATATCAAACAAAATGGTATATTAGGTGTCACACAATTTCTTCATTCCATTTCATTTGGAGTCACTCAGCCAGTGCCTTCCACTCAAATTCGTAAGAAGAAGAAAATAAGTTGCCAAACATTCGAAAAAATCTTAGCTACACGCACGACACGACACTAAAGCAACGTTTGAGCCGAACAGCATCCGAGCGAATGCAAGAGCGCACTGCACGACAATGCAATAAACGAAGGTGCGAGTTGGTGTTTATATCATTGTATACCTTATGTGTATATATAGTAGGGATAAACAATGGTCGATATATCCCAACAAACATCGAGCACCAAAAACTCAAACGTTTGAGAAAACATTTATTCTAAACTTTTTCTCAAATTTTGTTTATATAACAGGATTGTTTGTTGAACTATATTAATTAAAAAAGTATTAAGTAAAACTTAACTGCATAAATGGAAACTGGCTTTTTATTAAAATGGTTATTGGTTTTGCATGATTGGCATCTCTGAATAAATATTTTAATGAGAGCATGTGGATTCCATTTCGATCCACTCCGCTCAGTTTGAGAAACGTTTGAAAATTCTGCCGTTCTCAATTTGAAAATCAGGGAAAATCCCATATTAAAAATGAGCCTTTTAGGTTGAGAACGCTATCAACGGTTATTTCGCCTCAAATGGAAATAGAACGTTTGAGATTTGAGAAGATGATTGCTTCTCAAATGCATCTCAAATTGAGATTAGCTAAAAATGTTTGTTGGGACACCATAGGTCGGCGTTTTTTTTTTTTTTAGTATGTATTGGTAAATGCGAGAGTAACTCCGCTACAGTGGTGCTAAGAACAAAATTTTCGCGTCAGTTGCTTAACCGACAGCAAGGAAATAACATCGCGATCGCTTTGACGCAAAATTTGTATGATAATATTTGACCAAAAATTATAGACATACATTTCTTTATGATTTCCGGTGCTTTAGGGAAAATGCAATGTCTAATTTTTTTCTAAAAATTCCACAACAATTTTTTTCCTAAAAAAAACGCCTAAATAATTTTTTCTTAGCTTAAGTATGTAACTCTGCTTGGAAGATTTTGTTTGACACGATTTCCCCATTTCTACTTTATTTTAATATGGATATTACCTTCTTTGAAACTCCTTCCTTTGCCTTTATTTTCTTTTTTATTTCCGCACGTTCCATTTTTAAACATTCTCTTTCTTTTATTTCTGCTTATTCCCTACTTACTAGTACCGTTTTAATTTTATTTTCATTTACACCTCAGAGTTAACGTGAAATGAGCGGTTAAACGCATACGATTTTGATTAGTTTTCAAATTTACACAGAGTTAAGGTTTCCTTAACTGCAATCATTCGACCAATCATGCTCTATGGAGTTGTGGTATGGTGGCCTGCGCTGAGCAAGGTAACAAACCTTAATCTGCTAGGTAAAGTACACAGATCTTGCATGATCTGTATAAGCCGTGCGTTAAGAACAACGCCCAATGAAGCACTCCAGGCCATTCTTGGCATTTTGCCACTCGATCTGGAAGGGCACCGAGTAGCAGCAGCATCGGCTCTGCGTCCGGCTGGGGCGCAAGCACTACTGGACACGCCTGTATTTTGGGATCCTATAGCTTTCTTCCGCTGAGCACAGATCGCTGTGCGACCACAACAGTCGGAGATAGCGGTTTTAAAATCAATATTCCCAGCAGGGAAGAATGGGAGAGCACGGATCGGACTCCCGTCACTCATGGCGGCACTTCCATTTATACTGATGGCTCGAAGTTAGACGGCAGAGTTGGGGGAGGGGTTTGTTCAAAGGTTCTGAACCTTGAGCTCTCCTTCAGACTACCTGATCACTGCAGTGTCTTCCAGGCTGAAGTTTCAGCAATCATGGACGCCGCGGCTTGGATAGGCCAACACACTATCAGACAGGATATTTTTATATTCAGCGACAGCCAGGCGGCCATCAAATCCCTTGGCTCTTACTCGTTCAACTCTGAACTGACGCTCAGCTGTCGTCGATCTCTACAAGAGATGGCCCAACAGAATCGCGTTAACCTCACATGGGTCCCGGGGCATAGGGACATTGAGGGAAATTGTAGGGCAGACGAACTTGCGAGGCAGGGCACGACCAAGCAGGTTCTTCGCGATAAAGAGCGCTTAGGTATGCCGTTTGCCGCATGCAAGCTTATGCTGAAGGAATACACACTCCGCCAAGCCAACGAAAGATGGCTGCAATCTCCAGGATGCCGGATATCCAAAGAAACCTGGCCGAAATGGGATCATAAAAGATCAAGACAAATTTATGCCCTAAGGAGAAGAGAAATCTCCATATTAATAGGTGTATTAACTGGGCACTGCCTCATTGGTAGGCACGCAGAAAGACTTGGTGTGCCCTACCGACGATGCTGTAGGAGTTGTAAGGATGATGAGGAGGAGGAAACGGTGGAGCACCTCATCTGCAACTGCCCGGCTTTAAGTGGCGCGAGAATGCGCTTTTTGGGAGTTCCTTTCCTGGTCAGCCTACGCCAGGTCACGGAGCTGGGCATAAAGGACCTGATGGCCTTCATCAAGTCATCTAAATGGTTCGAGGAGGAGTAACGGTGTCGGTATAGGAAAGTCAGTCCCGGGATTCTGCTATGTGGAGAATTCCGTTAATACCGGGATTTTCCATATGGTAGGGTCCCGGAACTGACTTTGCTAGTGTTGGTGGTATCACAACGGGCCTTTTAATACTGGCCTAGGTTGCCTCTGCGGCAGCCACTTGAACCTAACCTAATGTTTTCTTTCCTTCACTTTCTATTCCTCTACTCTAGTTTATCTATCATTTATTTGTTCAATAATTAATAAAGTTCCTTTTTTATTTTATTTGTTAATAGTTTATTTTCCTTTTTGCGTTACATTTTAGCTAAAGTATCTAAAAACTTGGTGCAATTCTAAAAAATTTGTCTCAAACGCACGGTTCGCAGTGGAAAATTATTCAGAATTACCCTTTCAATTATTTTAAATCGCGCATTATTTACTGTCGCATAAAACAAAGAACAAAGCGACGATACGTATTACCACTTTGCTGTCTGCATAGTGTACCAATACAAGTGTAAACTCTTCTGCATAGACGTCAAAATTCCAAAATGCGCAGAGTTGCATTCCATTTGGTATAAAAAATTAGTAGTAAATGAAAGTGCAATTGTTCTCTAAACTTAAAAAATATGAAAAATATTGATGGTAAACTCCTCAGAAAAACAATTAATAAAGTTTACCTTTAATTTATAAAGTTTATTTTACATTTTGAACTGTTAGCAGTTCCTCTTTAAAAAATGTTGGCTACTTTTGCTTAAATCTGAAAAGAGAAAATATATTAATAAATCAATTAAAAAATCAATAGATTAAAAAAATTGTGGCACGTCGCCGCTTCAAGAAAACGTTGAAAAACGTTTTAACAATATACTCAACATTTTGTGTAGGCTTAGTGTACCGGTTGGTGAAGAGGACAAGTTCCACTTTCCCCGGGTTGATACTAAGTCCGCAGCGAGAGGACCACGTCGAAACTTCTCGCAGGGCTACTTGCATCACGTCACACAGAGTTTGTGGGAACTTGCCTCTGAATGCAATAGCTGAATCGTCTGCATATGCCACTATCTTCCCACCCCCCAGCTTGTGTCAGGGAGCAACGAGTTGACTGTGAGGTTCCATAAAAGCGGGGAAAGAACACCACCCTGGGGCGTTCCCCTTGTGACATAGCGTGATAACTCAACCGTACCAAGTGAAGAAGCTATTTTCCTTCCCCTTAGAAGTTGGTCAATTAAACCAGTTAGAGGTGTATCTACGCCCAGATTAGTTACAGCGGAGTTGATAGCCTCCGGGCTTGTATTGTTGAAAGCCCCCTCAATATCTAGAAAGGCCACGAGACAGTAGTCCTTTTCACACAGCGATTTCTCAATGACAAATACTAGGCTGTGCAGAGCAGTTTCTATTGATTTACCCTTGGTGTATGCATGCTGATAGCTAGAGATAAGGTTGCTATCAATAGTCGTTGAGAGGTAGTCGCTTAGTATCCTCTCAAAGGTTTTGAGTACAAAGGACGAGAGACTGATCGGTCTGTAGTCTTTTGGCTCGTAGTGGTATGCCTTCCCAGCCTTAGGGATAAACACTACCGTGGCGCTTCTCCAGGAGCCCGGGGTGTGGTTGAGAGCCAGGCAGGCTGTGAAGAGAAATACCAGCCATTTAGCTGATGTCTCCAACGTGTTTATAAGTTGTCCGGCCCGGCAGCCTTATACGGTTCAAAGCTCTTAACTACCCACCTTACGCTTTCCTCAGTGATGGGTATATTTACTGCCAGGTTTGTTGAAGGTGCTAGTGGTGCGTCATGCAGGTTCCCCGGAAAATGTGTATTCAAAAGTAGCTCAAGGGTTTCCTCTTCCGTGCTGGTCCAGGATCCGTCAGGTTTTCGCAAAAAGCTGATGTCTCAGAGCTTTTTTGTAGGCCCTTAGTTTAGCTTTATATTGGTGCCAATGAGGCCAGAGCCGAGGCTCTTGGCCTTGTTAAATTGTTTCCGGCATGATTTGCGGAGCGAGTCCAAATCGTAGGACCACCAATGTGGCCTGTGTTTACCGCGTGATTTTGGCACTGGACAAGCCTGTCCTAGAGCATTTGAGAGCGCCGATGTAAATGTAGTAACAAGATTCTCCAGCTCCTCTACTGATGAGGGGGCTTGTGAGGGCAGTACTGGTAGGTCTCTGTCTAATATTTCATTGTGTAACTGCCAAATAGTGTTACGTGGATTGCGCTTCATAATTGGTTGTTCTACAATAAAGTCTAAAACCATTTCTATGTAACGGTGGTCGGAGAATGAATGTTCTTTCAGAACCCGCCATTTTCTGACCCACTCATAAGCGCCTTCACTATAGATAGTGAGGTCTATGACCTCCCTGCGGGTCTTAGGCAGAAAAGTAGGCTCATTACCCACGTTGCAAATTACCAGGTTGGTTGTTAATAGGTAATCAAACAGAGACTCGCCCCTGGCATTGATATCGTAGCTCCCCCATTGAACATGGTGAGCATTAGCGTCCGCTCCAATAAAAAGATTAATCTTGCAGAAATTTGACACCAGTTCTTTCACCTCCGTTTGCGGTGGAGGTTCTTCGGCGTCGTGGGGCATATAGACCGACGCCACCGTCAGGCGGGTGCTGTCGACCGTTAGACTGATAGCGGTAACATCACCATTGGTGTAGTTAAGTAGGAGAAAGGAGTTCAACTCAGACATCACCATTGGTGTAGTTAAGTAGGAGAAAGGAGTTCAACTCAGACTTGACCAAAATACACGTTCTGACTTTGCTCTCCTCGCTGGCTCGAATGAGCTTGAAGCCCTTAGTCCCCACTCCGCATATTCTCGACCTATTGACCCAGGGTTCTTGGATGAGGACCACATCCACGTCGCCTTTAGAAAGACGACTACTTAAAGCAGCCGAGGCCACTTTAGATTTGTGCAGATTAATCTGAAGCACCACCAACATGAGAGCGCACAGACTTCCCTGCCGTCCCCATATCGTCGAGGTTTGCCCCATCCCGGAGGTTGCCTATCAACGACGAGTTGTCCCGATTAACTGCCCGATATGGCGTTGCGGGAGTCCTGCTGTCTGTAGCGTTAGATGCTAATCGCTCAGCGTTGGCTGCTACCACCGTGACTTCGAGGACTTCCTCTTCCTGTAGGCTGTCCTCCATCTCCGAGTTGATCACAGCACTATCGCCAAGGGACGTGGCGGATAACATGCTTTCCGCATCGGAATCCTCCGCTTCCTCTTCCTGTATTTCGTCCTCCGGCTCCCCCAGAGCAGCCGAGAAGACAGCGCGCTGAGCATCACCACGATATGTTATGTTATGTTTTGTTAAAGTGGCTCACGTGGGCCTTAGTTTGGTCCGTTGTGATACCACGAAAAGAGCCCTAATTTCCCTTTCTGTAGATCGACCTAACCCAGCAGAACGGTCGCATCCCCCAAAAAGTTTTGTAAGAAACCTTCTGAGATACGACCGATCCGCTGGGACGGGTCGAGGCAGGAGGCCCCAAAAACACATAAAAACCTTGAAAGGATCCGTCCGTCCGTCACCCCCATACAAGATACAACGTATACGTTGCAACTCTAAATGGTGATGACGGACCGACGGATCCCCCAAGGTTCCATTTGTTTAGAGTTCATACACCCATGAAGCTAAACCAGCGCGTTTGTCTGATGTAGCGCAGAATATCATCTATATTTGCAGATTCTAGCTCCGCAAGGCATCCAAAGGAGTGTTTGCGGAGACATCGGTACCTGGTTTTCGACAGAGCGGGACAGTGGCATAGATAGTGTTCTACAATTTCTATCTCCTCCTCGTCCCTGCAGCTGCGGCAGAAGTCATTTGTATGAGAGCGCCATGGGTTCCCATAAGACAGTGTCCTGTAAGAAGGCCCACTAGTGGGCTAATGAATTGGCGATTCAGATGAATTACCGATTGCGACCTTTTTTCGTTAAGTTTGGGCCAAATTTGCCTGGACGTTCTGCAAGTCTGCTCCATGGCCCATCTTGCGTCGGCTTGTTCTATGAACCGGGAACGCAGCCAGTGCTTGCATTTATTTAGAGGGGGGCTCACCCAGCTGCCGGAGGTGATTGTATGTAGACAGGTGCCCTTCCTTGCTAGCTCATCGGCAGCGCAGTTACCCGATACAAAACTATGTCCTGGGACCCATATTATACTCAGGCTGCACTTATCGGCTAGTTTATTTAGAGCTTCCCTGCACTTAATCGCCACTAGTGACGACGTCTTACTACTTTGCAGGGATTTTATGGCAGCTTGGCTGTCGGAAAAGATGGAGATAGAGTTAGTCACCGGCAGGTCAGTCAGATAGCGAGCAGCTTCCCAGATAGCTATAAGCTCAGCCTGAAAGACACTGCAGTGGTCTTGAAGGCGTAAGCTCATATTAATGTCGAGCTTACTTGAGAAAATTCCACTGCCAACATTGTTGTCTAGTTTAGAGCCGTCCGTGAAAACGGAGATTTCTTGACTTCCCGGTTCCACGCAATTTTTCCACTCGCTCCTCTCTGGGATCCACGTTTCGAACTTGTTATCCCAGCAAGGCAGTGGTATTGCGTGGTCCAGCTTTAAGTAAGAGTTGGGGAGTTGCTTTAAGATTTGGGTATGCCCAAACCTGCAGTCCCTCCAGGGTTCTAGTGCGTTGAGCCTAGCTGCGTTGCAACTGGCAGTAAATTTCCCATACAGGTCAGTGGGAAGAAGAAAAAGTATGGTTTCAAGAGCCTTGGTGGGAGTGGAGGGGAGGGCACCGCTAATAAGCCATGCTGCCATCCGTTGCACCTTTGTGGCTTTGGTTTTGTTAGATTCGATCTCGAGAGCCGGCCACCATATGGTGACAGCGTAGAAAAGTATAGGTCGAACCACTGCCGTGTAGGTCCAGTGGACAATGTGGGGCTGAAGACCCCACTTTTTTCCGATTGCCGACCTACAGGCGTAGAGCGCCATTGTGGCTTTCCTGGAGCGTTCCTCCATATTACGCCTCCAGTCCAGCCTTTTGTCAAGAATTACGCCAAGGTATTTAACCTGGCAAACCTTGTAAGTGAAGAATTTCCCATTTCGGAAATAATGGTTCTTCTTTGGAGAAGGAGTTCAACGAACTCCACTAGAGGCTCTTCCACTCCCAGCAAATGCAGGGAGCTCGTTACCGCTGTTGGAAGAACGTTGTTAAAAGCCCCTTCTATGTCAAGAAAAATGCCGAGCGTAAACTCCTTGAAAGCAAGTCCCTTCTCTATCCCAGAGGTGATAGCATGTAGAGCCGTCTCTACGGACTTGCCTTTGGAGTAGGCATGCTGGCTGTTGGATATTAGTCCTGGATTTGCCGTTCGCCTAATGTAGGCATCTAGCAATCTTTCTAGAATTTTTAGGAGGAAAGAGGTCAGACTTATAGGTTTGAGATCCTTTGGGTTATTGCAGGATGTCCTGCCTCCTTTCGGTATAAAGACTACCTTTGCCTTGGTCCATTCCGTGGGGATATAGGCCAGGTTGAGGCATGCCTTATAGATTTGGGTTAGCAGCGGACTTATAAGATCGCTCGCTGCAGTTCGGCGGGGAATATACCATCTAGTCCCGGAGATTTGAAGGGTTTGAAGGACCTGATTGCCCAGTTAACTCCTTTTTTGCTGACTATGTGGTCCAAGGGCCGCAACGGCCTTGGGTTAGATTGCGAGTTCGAGGGTAGGTATGGTTGAGAGGTGCAGCCCGGAAAGTGGGCCGTGACCAAGGTATCCAGGATTTCGGCACTAGATGAGGCCCATTCTCCATCAGCTGAGAGGAGTAGGGGTTTTGGAGAGGACCTTACGTAGGCGATTTGCTTCCGAGACTTCCTCAATATTGCTTGTGAAGTTTTTCCAGGATTCCCTTTTGGCTCTCCTGGTTAACTTCTTAAAAGATTTTAAGGCGTCCCTGTAGGGGGACCAGATCCCTGTCTGTTTTGCCTGATTAAAGAGTTTTCTGCTGTTCTTCCTTTGCTCGGAGATTTCAGGGGTCCACCAGTACGGTTTCTATCTACCCCTTTTTTTAATCTCCGGGCAGGCTGCTATGAAGGCAGCGTTACAAGAATTGGTGACAAGATCTACTGCTTCGTCTATCTTAGACGGTGAGTCTAGCTCACCTAGAGAAGCAAACGTTATGTCTGAGAGAGGCGCTTTATCAGATCTTATCGGTAGGTAAGACCTACCGTGAGAAGCGTTTTCTTGGAGGGTAGAAGACTGGACCACCTTGTGAAGGTCCCAGTCCGTACGTCTCCTGTTCCTGTAAACCGCCATAGGCGGAGGTCGCAAAAGCAGATTAAAAGTTACGTACATATGGTCAGAGTAGGAGTTATCATCGGAAACTTTCCATTCCTTAACTAAGTCAGAGAAAGGTCCTGAAACCAGAGTAATGTCTAGAACTTCCCTCCTATTCGAGGTGACAAAAGTCGGCTTGTCCCCAGAGTTACAAATATAGAGGTTGTTATTTATGATAAAATCAAAAAGAGACTCACCCCTTGTATTTGTTTCGGTTGAGCCCCATGCGAGGTGGTGCGCGTTGGCGTCGGCTCCAATGAGTATCGGAAGCCCCTTGAGTTGGGCCTCCTTTACCGCATTGCTGAGCCTATCCTGTGCAGAGATGGGGCGATCGTGCGCAAAGTATGCGGACATCACCCAGAGGGTATAGTCCTGCAACTCGAGGCTGATACAGGTGAAGTCATCATCGCTGAAAGGAGATAGTAGAAAATAAGAAAGAGTTTTTCTGATAAGAATACATGATCTAGAACGACCGCCTCCGATGTTTTGCAGAGGCGTAAGATTTTGCAGTACTCGGACCATTAGGACCGTTCTGAAAACTCAGCATCGACGTCCATCTCCCGCCGCTCCGTCCCGCCCGATGCCATCTCAACGATTGTATCGTCGAAGCCAACATCTGACTGGTCGGATTCCAGGAGGAGGTGTTCGTCCATGCTGGTAGAGAACTGCCCTGCCAGCTCAGATACCGAGAGTGTATCACTCTCGGAATCTGGAGCACTACGTGCCAGTTCGATATCGACCTCATGTACACTCGAGGTGTTGCATGGGGTCGTGAGATTTGCTGCGGTGGAGGTGGGTACACTCGAGGCGCTGCCCACCTCTTCCAAATTCGTCGGAGCCGACTCGATGGAGGTAGCTGCTGCCTCAGAGTCAAGCGTAACAGGTGCACTCAAGGTGTTTCCTGCCATCACATCACTCTGAAGCTCGGGCTTCGTCTCCATCTCCTCCGGCTCCTCTCTCTGGGTACCATCCCGCTTGACTTTCAACGTGATGGAGAAGAAGCCGTAGCTTAACACTCCATCACATTTAGCAAGCCAAGGGAGAGACGCCCCGCCAATGACGAAACCGACATAGCGTTGCTTCTCCCTTGTCTCGCCCACGCGGACTATCCTCCAATCGCTTGAAGGTAGTCCCGGGTTGCTTTGCGCGATGGTGTCCAGAATCTCGCCAGGCTCCGCCAGCTCGTCTGGGACCCAGGCCCAAGCTCTCGGTCTATTTGGAATTTCTTCCAAACTGACGGCATCCAGCTTAGCCCCGGGCCACAGCTCCCCCACCGAAGCTATGGCGAGTGTGTACAGACGGCGAGAGCGCTCGTCTGCGCAGGAAACTAGTTTAATCCTGCCCTGATACCAGCCGGCATCGCGGATTATGGGAGCAGCACCCGGGTTCTTGTCCATAATGTCCTTGAACTGCCTGAGAAGGCCGTTCAGGACATCCTTCCAATTGTCCGGGGTAATGTTTCCATCCGGATGGCCGCGGTTCAAAACCGCCAGCGTGATGTTGCCCTTGGCAACCTCGTTGAACGGTTTTGTTAGGGCAGGTGGAGGAGGGGGAGTGGTTATGGGCCTATGCCTTTTAAAAACGCTCGAGGCGTTTACCATCGACCGCTGCCTTTTAAGGGCTGGCCCATTCGACCCGGTTGGCGCCGTGTTGGCAGAATTAGTTGCGGTGTTTGCGGTGTTACGCGATGATTTTTCCGCAATGATTTTCCTGGCCCAGGCCAGAGAGCTTTTTTGCTCTGCCGTCAGGTTATCGCTGGGAGACTTGCCCAGTCTCTCTACGATTTTGGCGGCATTGCGTAGATTCCGCTGATTGCGGACTGAGAGGGGGACTCGTTTGCTAGCCTTAGAACCCTCTAGGGGGTCAGCCGGCTTGCCACGAGTTTCATTTGCATGGGCGGGGGCAGTCACTCTGTCCGTGGAGGACCCGGTGTTACTTTCCGCCACATGTCGGCCAAAATCGCTTAGGCGGTTAAGCGCCAATAAATGATGAGGATGACAGGTTCGGACTTGCCCTCAGGGGATTTGGTCCTACTGCTGCTAGCTTGCGCAGGTGGCCGAAAATTGTTTTGAGGCCGTGCAGGCCTGATCGGCGCCACCTTAGCGGTTCCCAATTGTGGCAGGGTTCTGTGAGTGTTGGCCTTTTTAACGCCTGTGCCAGAGGCAGCATCTTTACCCGTGCAGGGCTCCGAGGCTTGGTTTTTATGCATGTAAAAATAATATGACTGGTTCGTAGGCTGCCTACTGAGATGAAAGGGGGATATGAAACGGTCGACTACGACAGAGACCCATGCCGCAGCAAGTCACCGCTACTCCCGGAGGTGGACCGATATTCGGGAGGCTCCGTAAGAATACAGTCGGATACCCCTGACTGCAAACCATCCAATGGGCACGGAATCGCATAACACCCTGGATTAGGGGGGGCCACCATTTCATCTGGGTGTGGCCCGGTTCCCACCTTGAGGCCACGTTCAAGAATCATTTCCATATGCCAGAGCTATTAAAGAGCTAAGGCACCAATGGCACTGATTTCTGAACTTAGCTAGCACTCTCCTGCGTAGGGGTTTCTGTAGTGTCTATTACCAACCGGAACCCTCTGGGAGGGTTCAGCCCAAGGATTTCTGCCAGCCAACGATATACGTGGGTAACGATCTGGCCTACGCTGTAGTGTACTAGGCCATTGCACCTTTTAAGGGGCTCGATTGACTCTTTATTCATGGTGAACACCACCTGTCTGTCGGGCTCTAACGCATCCCCGACCAGATTGACACTCCAGTCATGCGTTGGGAGGGACGGATTCATTAGCCGTAGCATCCCGAGAATTCTCTCGGGTTCGTCAGGGATGGCCGGAATCCATGCCCTTGCCTTTGGACGAGCTGGAATGTCCTTCCAGTCGACGACCTCGATCTTTGCGCCTTTGTAGACTTCACTCAGTTTAGCAGCTGCTGCCTTGTACAGTGCTACAGTTCTTGCATCCTCGCATGCGAGTAATTTAATCTGACCCTGGTGCCAACCAACATCCGTTACTCGCGTCGAACTACCCGGAAATTCCGAAGCAACGTTGAAAAGAATGTTGCCAAGTTCATTTCGCACGTAACGCCACCGGTCCTTGGGGATGGCCAGACGATCATTGCCTCGGTCAAGGACACCTATAAGGATCCTGTCCTTGGTTACCTCAGCAAAGCTTAGTTTGCCCGCTCCAGGGGTATTCTGATGCCGCTTGGGTCCGATCTCTGTCGTTTGAAAGGGTTAACTTTTAACCTCTTTGGCATGTGAGTATTTTGGAAATCCGGTATCAGAGCTTTCGCTAGCTCTACCGATTTTCTGGAATTCGGCGACAGCGATTCCTGCGGTACCCCTTCATACCTCTTCACGATCTTTGCAGCCAATCTTTTCTCGTGGTATGTGAAGCGACGGGGAGATGGTTCCCGGGAGAGCAGACCCGTAGTTGCCATCGCGGAGGTTGTCCTCCGGCGTTGTTGTTGTTTTCTCGCTTGCTCCTCCATAGCTCTCCTCTGCTGAGGAGTGAAATTTGGCGTTGTTTGTTTTTTTTTTTCTTGTTCGTACGACCCATCGCCGGACAAGGCCAGCTTAGGGTCAAGGGAAGAGTAGGGGAAAATGTGTCGTCCGCCGCGGCAGAGCCCCGTACCGCGGTAAGGCTGCAAACGTCCAATGGGCACGGTTTCGCATAACACCCTGGATTGGGAGGGGGAAGTTCTTTGTCGTCGCGCCAGAGAGGCTCGGCTGCTCTCGTGATGAAGTGCCGTACGGAGCTTTTTTCACAAGGGCAGCGTAGCCCTATCGATTTAAGCCCTCGTACCGCGACAAGGTATCCACCCTTCACGAGGGTCTAGTTGGTATACTAGTCGGTCTATGCACCAGTATCATAGTCAGCCTCTACATCAGCAATATACCAGTTTATTCTTTAGAAAGCAGCGACTATTTGTATTTACCCAAACACAAAAAAGCATCTGTGAATTACAAGGTAAAAAGAAGCAGTTACAAGAGAAAAAGAAAAGCAATTGTCCTCTTCTGCATCAGCACCGTACCAATTGGTATACTAGTCAGCCTCTGTATCAGCATTATACCAGTTGATATACTAGTTCATACACAGTCAAAAATGAGCTAAAGGTTCTGAGTTCGCTTCTCGGTGAAGTCAACACAATTTTTTTTTATTCTATATTTTTTTAAATTATGTAGTTTATTGTATTTTTAATTTAATAATTGAATTCAACTTGCAATGACTCCTTTCAAGTTGCGCGTTCGTCAAGTTTGATTTTATAGGTAAAGGCCCAATTGCAGTAAACTTTGTAGGATCCCCTTTTATACAAAGTTTTTTGAACGTAAAGTGAAGCGAAATTTTGGCAAATGCTCAAAAACGAGGCGCGCATTTGTCAAAGTTTCACAAAGTTTTATGTAATTGGGGCTTTTAGGTTGTATTTTTAGGTAAGATAAATTAAGGTTACTTACTTGTTGTTAACAACAACGACAACAACAAGGTTACTTAAGGTTAAGTTGACTGCGGAGTTCCGGTCCCACATATGTAAATATAGATAAAAGTAAGTCTTATTTTAACTTCAAAAAGAGTCAAAGTAAGACTCCTCTCATGCTGGGCCATAAACTCGATTTAAAGGAGCTCGAGCCGGATCGAACCAGCGCTAAGGCTCTGAAAATTTGGCATTGTGTAGCCACCGTGTAGTGCGGTTTCGAGATATCCCGAATGGGGGGTTGGATCATGGTCCTTCGAGCCACCTCACCAGCAGTGAGGTATACATACAGTCCACTTCATATTGAGAGAGAGGCGTAACCATGTTATGTCGCTTAAACAGTTAGAGTTAATTTATATTATAAGTAGTTGTTGTCAATAAACTCAAGTTTATGCCGCAACGTAAAAAAAGGGCGGTTATATACCAACAGGTTTTCATAACCTCTAACGAGATTTTTGCCGAGCTTCTCTTCCAACTTATAGTGTGCTGCTTTGATTTTTTCCTACAAGTTGGCGGGACCCACAGTTTTTTTTTAAATTGACAAATCTATGACTGTTTAAACAGTTGAATGCAGTTACTTCAACTAAAATTACCGTTCAAACAACCTTCATTTGGTCAACTTTAGGATAACAGTACGAGATTGTTGATTTTACCAGTGCCTTTTTTCTATGTATATACCTACACATTCTAGATCATATATACATCAGCATCATATTTGAGGGCTGAACAAACAAAACGCCTTATTTCCACGTTCAACAAATATTCAGAAACGGAAAAAAACTGTTGCAAAGTCAAATAGCCAGAATTCAAAATTTTTAAGTAGTGGTACTAGAATAAAATAGCTACTCGAAACTGACATTATACATTTTTTTTAATTTTCTGACCACTAACATATGTTTTTTTTTAATTTTTAAATTTGGAAATATGCCCTTTTGGTTGAAACTCAAGGAAATAAGCCCTTTTGTATGCAAATCCTATATATAAATGGGCAAGTGAAACAAGTTCCGCCTTGTTTTATAACAACCATAATTCTAAGATATAACCAAGTTTACATGTACCGATAGATCTAAGAATGAGTAAAAAACAAATTTAAAAGAATCTATATACATAAAAATAAGTGGCATTTTTCGTTATCATTTTATAACTCAGGAACCGGGGTTGTTCAGACTATTTAGTATATGGTTTGTGTGAAGTTTGCACAAAATCGGTCGAGTGGTTCCTGAGATATTGACCAGAAGTGACGCAGAAAGTGTTTATACGATATGGGTATCAAGTCAAAGGTGTAGATGAAAGTTATCACAAGGAGCGGTTTTCTGGTTTATTTCTGAACCAGTATCCAAGATATTGACCATTAGGTGGACCAAGGCTGACCCAACAATTGTTCATATACATAATATAGCTATCAAATCAAAGATGTTGATGAGAGTTTTCAGGCTCAGCTCATCTGAGAACCCGTTTCCAAGATATTCACCATTTGGTGGACCAAGGCTGACCCAAGAATCTATATATATAAAAATCCAAACCAAATATTTAGGGTTTGTTCAGAATAAAGGAGAGATTTGTTTGATACCGCGTATCCCAAAGGATAGGGATTTTTTGGCAGGACAACGTCTGCCGGGTCAGCTAGTTAATTATAATATGAAAAAAGTAGTTTGAAACTGCTGGGAAAACTATAATGAATTGAAAGTATGCCCTTTTGCTTAACATAGATTGGAAAGAAGCCTCTGAATTTTTTAATTCACCGGGTCAACAGTTTCTGATTTATATTTCAGATTGAGGTCGAAATACATATATTTAAAACACACAAGCTGTTTTTTTTATTGATAGCATACATTTATTTTGACAACATTTCAAAGGCAGTAAAAGCAGCAGAAATAACAATTTTTTTTTTGTTTATATTTGGTAAAAAACGCTTCTTAAATCTTCAAATACAACAATTCAAAGGTAGTAAAAACAGAAATAACAAAGTATTTTTTATTCATATTTTTTATAATGCGATGTGGACATAAAACACAGCGCTGTTGTAGCCATTAACTTATACTTTTAAGGTAAATAAATCATTATCTTGATTGCACTCACATTCTGTTGCATGCTCACTATGGTCTCTTTCTGGCAAACCAGTTTGGATATTATCCACAACATGCTTATACCAATCCAAGTAATCCAAATTCCTCCACTCCTCTCCGAACTGTTTCTTTAATAAATTCTCAACATCTTTTTTTATTGGCTGAGAGGGGTATGACCTGGTCTAAATCAATCCCATCGACTTCTTTTGGAATTCTTTTTCCTTGTTTAGTAGTGACTGTCCTGCTTCTGAACCTTTTTCGTGTCTGTAGTTTTTTAGCAATATACTAGACAATTTAGAGCCCTTCCCGACCTCCCTTTAGTCTTTTTTTCTATTACAATTCTCTTTAACGATTGCATCTTTTCAACTATTCTTATATAGTTGGATAACTGCTTTATGTCTATTAGATGCCAATCTATACCCAAAATTTTGACATCTCCATGGTTACTAATTTTTTCGACATACTCTTCTTTGGTAGTTATGGTTGCACTCCTTCGTAAATCTTTCTCTATTCTGCCGAATACCCTGTCAGCAGGTAGGAAACTGTGACCTCTAGTCGGATAATGTATTTGTATTTTTTTTTTTTTTTGCAGATTTGCTATAAAGCCACTGCATTAAAATATGAATTATAAAACTATTCTTGTTCTGCCCTCCGCAGCCATCACAAAACATTCTAAGTTCTATTACGTTTTCTGGAATGTCACGCCTATTTAAGTAGCTGTATAATGCTGAGCCTATTTCAGTGGCTCCTCGGCTGGCTTGTGTTTCGTTCCATACATAGAAATTTGCTTTCTCAATATTTAAATTATAAATACAAAAATTATAAAAGCTTATTTGTCTTGAATAGAAACAATCTTGTATTGGCGTCTTTGGTAAAGGCAGCACTTGTTGCATATCGAAGCAGATTGTTAAACTGTCAGCTTTATTTAACTCTAAGAGATCATAAAAGGCATTGGCTCGTGCTTTATGGACTCGTTTTTGTATCATGTACCCAGTTTTTTTCTGTGTATCATATTCATTTTTAATTTGATAAGTTAGTAATGTGCAGACAGTGCATACGTCCGTTGATGGTTTGTTAAAGCCAATATTATATTCACCATGGAATATTCTATCGAACATGCCTTTGCTTACATTCAAATTAAACGGAACCGAATTATTATAAATTTCAAGCAGCCTTTTGGGATATAGTTCGCTATTCATATAAATCCTCTTGGATTTTTCCCTTGTATAGTGACTCTTTTGTGCTGGTAGACTGTTTGAAAAACGGCGAAGATTTTCTTTCCTTTCGGTGGATTCATGTGATCTATGATCACCACCACGTTTTTCTTTTGGAACATCTCCTCTTACTAAGTTTCTATTTAACCCTTTCGCGAAATTGATGCCATATGGCATATATGGACTTTCAGGCGCTGTGGAACCAAGGCTGGCTCAAATATCTAATATTTTTATTGAAAATTCATTTCATTGAACCCTTAGGAGTATTTAATTGTTTTTTTTTTTTAAGTTTAGAGCAAAAAAATATTTTCTTGTGGTACCCACTACATCACTAAAATCTTCGGTGGAAACATCCTTGTGGAAATACCCATTTTTTCTAAACTTGAAATATTTTCCGGCCCAATTAAATGCAATAATATAACTAAGGAATTGTAGAAACTTTTTGCATGATTAATTTTTTTTCCAAAAATTTCTGTAGCCTTGTAAAATTTTTCAAACTTTACTTGATGCCATATGGCATCAATTTCGTTTAGAGGTACACAAACATGTAACATTGGCATGCACAAGAATATCGCATTTAGTTCAGCAGAAACATTTGTCGTTACAAGTTGAACTGTTGATGGTAAAGATTACTTTTGCGATAATGGCAAGAAAAATTAAAGATTCCGAAATAGAAAAAATTCTAAATAACTTTGAGGAATCCGATGTCTCCGACTTAGAAGATTTGGAGGAGAATGATTTGTTATTAGATTTCTTTGATGCTCTTGAAGGAAATCAAACATTTATGGAAGAAGAGTTATCTCGACCAGGGCCTTACGAAATTAGTGTCGGAAATCTTGAAGGCCTCGCTTTTGAACAATGGGAAATCCGTTAATTTAAAAAAAGAAGAGTTTTATAAATTTTTAGCGCTCGAAATTATGATTGGTACAATCGGCTACCCTCGATTGGAGATGTATTGGTCAAAAACTACGGAGATCCCCTGTTTTCGTCAAAGTATGTCAAGAATAAGATTTCATTCTTTGCGCAACAACCTCAAATTTTCTCTTGATCAGACTTCAGATGATAAATTGCACAGAATTCGCCCCCTTTTCGAAGTGTTCTATAAAAAAATGTATGCGATTCCTAAAGATGAAAATGTTTGCGTTGACGAAATGATGGTTCCATTCAAAGGAAAAACTATGCTTCGACAATATATGCCAAAGAAACCTATAAAATGGGGAATTAAAATATTTTGTCTTTGTAGCTCAAAGGGTATGATCTATGCTTTGGAGATTTATCAGGGAGAAAATACCATTGTAGGAGACTCAAAACTGGGCTTTTGTTCAGACATAGTTATTCATTTATCAAAAACGATTCCTAAAAATAAAAATGTTAAAATGTATTTTGATAATTATTTCACAACTTTGAGTCTGATCAAATTTTTGCAGCAACAGGGAATTTGGGCAACTGGCACAATTCGGGGTAATAGGATGGGCAAAGCTCCTCTTTCTTCCGAAAAGGACCTTAAAAAAACAGGCCGTGGCAGTTATGACTACAGGATAGAACGAAATAACAACATTTGTTTTAAAATGGCTTGATGGAGGAGTTGTTACACTTGCCTCAGCTATTTATGGAACGGAATGAATAAATAAAGTTTCAAGATTTTGTAGTGAAGAAAAAAAAAATTAAGATCCAGCAACCAAACATCGTTGCTATGTACAACAAAAACATGGGTGGCGTAGATAAGATGGACTTTCTACTCTCGCTACATATATCGAATTTCTATTCGTTCTAGGAAATGGACCCTCAAAGTTTTTGATCATTTTATCGACCTTGCCATTTGTAATGCTTGGTTAGAATACAAAATGGATTGTGAAAACAACCATATCGCATCAAAAGAGTGGATGGATCTTTTGGCATTCCGAAACGACGTCGCAGATGGGCTCCTAGCGCAATCAGCTCAGCAAAGGCTTCAACGAAAGCGCGGGCGTCCCAAATCAACTGTTTTAGAGGATAATGAAAGTAGCCCATCTTTATCAGCAGCAAGCAGTCCGACGATTTCTAAACAATAATATGAAACAACTCCATCTCTTTCTCTACGTTATGATGGATTTCAACATTGGCCGGAGCATACCGTGGATAAGCGGAGGTGTAAAATCAAGGAGTGCACAGGATTTTCGAGATATATGTGTTCAAAATGCAACGTTCACTTATGCATCCCCAATGGAAACCGAAACTGCTTTAAAACGTTTCACAGCCTTAACAGTTAAGTATTTGTATAAGAAAGTAAGTATCTAGTATCAGTATCAGTTTTTCAATAATATGTTTTTAGTTTTACATGAATTTTTCTTATTTATTTATTTTTTATGTATGTATTTTATATATTATTTATGTACATATGTTTTTAAATTGAATTTTTATATAATTCCATTTTACTTTAAGTTTGTTAATGTAAAAACTGAAATATTAATAAAAAAAATGGTTTTTGAATAAATAAAAACACTTGCAAAAAAAATTTAATGTGGAACTTTTTTCTCCCCTTAAGTAAATTGATGCCATATGGAGCCATGCTCAAAAACCTATTTCCCCCCAAAAAAAAAAAGGTTGCGATTTCTTATGACTACTGAGGTCAAATGAGGCGGTTATTTGACTAAATTGGATTTTTAGAACTAAAAACAAAAAAGATGAAGTGAAAGGGTTAAGTATGCTAACCTTTTCTCATTGACCATAAAGGGTCAGTTACATAAAACTTTATTTTGGCTTTACCTCGAACTTTGACTTTGACAGAAAAGTTCAGTATACGTATTCAAACGAAGCATGGCAAATTAAAGACCTCAAAGTTGAAGCAAGGTTAAAATTTGGCAAACTCTCAAATTTTGCTTGCTTTGACAATCAGAAGCTGATGACTTTGCTTTAATTAAAGAATAAAATGTTGGAGAAAATAATAATTAATTCATTTTTTCTCTATTAAATTAATAAATTAACTAAAACACTACGAATGCAAAGAAAAAAATAACGAAAACAAATGTATAAAAGAGAAGCGTCAAGGCGTTCATTGTAGCATACCTCTGAAGTTGGACGCAAAGTTTTGAGGTAGCAAATGTCAGGCGAGGTTAACAAAGCTTTATGTATTCGACCCTTAAAGACCGCCATAAAAATTTTTTTGCAAACCTGTTCTACCTTTTTATGTCTATTTAAAATGTAATATGTACAACATGTTTCACGACTTTTTGTTTTTTTTTAAGGGGTATTTTGCCTCTTCGCAAAGGTTCATGATTTGCCAATAAACGAGATAAATAAATTTCTTGATCGATTTTACCTTTATAAGTATATAACTTGCGTCGATTTTTTAGAACAATGTCCATACTTAGGGAAGCGCATCTGAACTTGCTTTTTTCGCCCTTGTGAGTTCATGGTCTTATGAAGAAAGATGGATTCTCGTTCACATATCTGCAAACAAAACGAATCATGTAACCATAAACTTAAACAAGGATATAGAAATACAGTTACATTTCACTATACCAACTGAAAATTTTACTTACTGTTTTTTTCTTTGTACTTCTTTACTCTTCTTTGGTTTTCTTCCACCGGTATTTAAATCCGCAACAACTTTTTCTTCCATTTTTTAGTAAATTTTTAAAGATTTTTCACAATTGAATAAGATAAGAATTCTATTCGTTAATTTCGCAAAGAATAAAATTTAAATATTAATTTTCTCTAATTGACAAATATTTATTGACAATCGAAGCATATGTCGTTCTTTGTCTATTTAAAAACTTAACATACTTCAGTGGTCAAGTAACTCTTTTTTATAAACTATCTTTTATATGTAAACAAATAACGCCCTTTTGTTTGATTCTGTACGACAAAGTATCAAACCATAATGGGAAATAAGGCATTTTGATTGAAACGATTCAAATTTTTTAAACGAAAAATATATAGGAAGGAAATATGCCCACTTTATAGGTTTGTTTATTGGGCTGCTGTAGCTTACGCCAGATTGAGATATTTCACAAAATTGTGTTTAACGAACAATTTTCTTGCTCTAGGTTGCTCTACCTTTTGTTTCATGAGTACGCGCAAAACAAAACTAGAGTAATCCAGATCACAAATTTCTGATCTAGCTTTTTTTATGGAGTAAGTTAGAGCAGAGAAGCAATTGTCAGTCAGGAAAAAATAAATTTTTGAAAACTTCAAAAAAAAATTAGCTTGCAAGAAAATCAATATTTTTGTAAACGTGAATTTGAATTAATTTTGAAGATTAAAACAAAAAAACCAATTAAAAAGAAACTATCGAGATTCAAGTGTTTCATGGCATTTCTGCTCTGAGTTGCTCTATTTCTATTTTGTCAGCTGCCCTGCTCTGCTCTGCTCCAACCTGCTCTGAACTTTATTTTGGTCAGTAAACAAACCTTATATGAAACTTTGTTTTTGACAGATCTTTATATATAAGAAATATAGTAGATATGTTAGTAGTTTTCCTTGCAGGCAATATGTGATATTTTGCCTCAACAAGCCGGTGGCATTAAAATCTCACATCGAGTGGAAAATGGAAATAAGGCGTTTTGTTCAGTCCTCATTTGTGAGTGGAAAATGGAAATAAGGCGTTTTAATCAGTCCTCATTTGTATTTACCCAAACACGAAAAAGCATCTGTGAATTACAAGAGCAAAAAAAAAGCAAACACAAAGTTTCAAAAAATGTTTGCATCAAGGTCTGAAACCGATTAAAATAACGTTCCGGTTTCGGTTTTTGCAACGTGTTTCGGTTTCGGTTCCGGTTTCGTTCTTCAAAATTTATTTCGGTTTCGGTTACGGTTTCGTTCCGCTTTCGGTTCCAAATAAAAACAGGAAAACAAAAATTTTACTACTAAAATACTCATGTACCTATGTAGCTACGAAATAGGTCTGAATTTTCATAACTTTTTTCCTGCGGCCATGATGGGATTTCTCCAATATAATAATACATTTATTAACGCTATGCATGGATGATATTTCTGCAAAACAAATTCCTAAAGTTAACTCTACTTTTTTATTAAAATGGAAGCCAAATGAAATGTATAAATCGTTAAAAACATTAAAATTAGTGGCGCTTTCCGAGACAAGCCTGAACATTTCTTTTTCGGATCTCGTAAATTTCTTTCGATCGCTTCATTCAACCATAGTCAAACTTCCTCTTTCAGAATTTTGATACTGATGTCAAAACGTGGCTCGACAATCTTCCATGAAAACTTTCAAAAATGAATCGGTTTTAATCGGTTACGGTTACGGTTTCGGTTTCGGTTTTAGTCCTTGGTTTGCATAGTACCATGTAGTACAATAGATCGTACTAATGGTCGCGGCAGGGCCGTCGACAGGATTTCCGGGCCCGGGGGATCGAAATTTCCGGGCCCCCTATATGAAGTATTTTTTTTTTAGTGAACTCATTTTTTATTTAAAAGTAATACATGTATACAAAAAGGTTTTATACATATGTGGCTAAACTTATAAATTAACTTTTCTTGATTTTTTGGCGGCCAAATTCCGAATTAAAGCATTGTAGTCTAGTTGCCTTGCTAAACGAGATTCTATACAAAGAGTAGCTAGCCCAGAAACACGATCTTGTGCAGAGCACGAGCGCTGAAAGTTCTTTATCCTCGCAAGAACACTAAATGAGCGCTCAGCACCAGCAACTGTGACAGGTATTGTGCAAAATAAACGCAGCGCGATACAAATATTTGGAAAAAGCGTTTGTAAATCCTGAGAAAAAATTGCATTCAACAAATTGAATGGTGTAAGGGCTATTTCAAAATTAGTTTCGTATATGTGTTTCAAATGGATTATTTCATCTTCTATACCCTTTTTAACGTCAAACTCATGTACTTTCACAAAAATCGTAGCATAATTTCGAAGTTAGTCTTCTTCCATCGTTGGGAATTGCCATAAAAAAGCAAATGTTGTATTCAGCTTTTTCATGCCTTCAAATCGACGAGAAATTCCTGAAATCACTGAATCCACTATGACTAAAAATGTGTTCCTTTTGAAATCAGTTATGGCATCTCGTTGATGTTCATCTGAAGATATTCGGAGTCTGTTCTTTCTGGTTAAAGGGAAGGATCTTGAAACATCTAATCCGCTGGCTACGTTCTCACATTCACGCAAAATGCTGTCCCATTGGTTACGAATGACTTGTAAATCTGAGAGTAAGCTGTCAAGGTTTTTTACTTCAATATCGACAGTGACGTCTGTGCCTTGTAGAATAACGCTTCTTTCATTGATGGAGCTCAAAATCTTGCACCAAATCCTAGTTTCTGTAGTCAAATCGAATTTAGTTAATTCTTCTAGAGCGTTTTGCAATCCTTTGAGATGTTTTGCAAAGGGTTTGACTGCGTCGATTCTTGCAGACCATCTTGTGTCTGAGAGTTTGTGAAGTGAACCTGGTACATGTTTTTTGAGAATTTCCCAACGTTTTGCACTACTGCTGAATATGTTAAAACACTTTTGAACCACTCCGAAAAAGGTGATTGAGGCTGTACAACATTCTGCAGCTACGACACCGCACAAGTTCAGACTGTGAGCGGCGCAGGGCGAATAAACGGCTTTCGGATTTTTCTTGATAATATGACTTTGTGCACCATTAATTTCACCTTTCATGTTACTACCGTTGTCATATCCCTGCGCACAACATTCTTTCAAAGGAATGTTATATTTTTCCAGAGTATCACAAATCAAATTGGCGATTTCTGCGAAGTATTGGATCGTAATAGCTGATGTGCTCCAGGATACCCAAAAAATTACCATTGTTTGGTTCTCCTACAAGATTGCTTCCACCTCTCAAAGCTAATCCTCTTTCACCAAGGAAAATAATGGTGTGCAGAATCCGCTGTAAGATTTCTTGCCATTTTTTAGTTTTGTTGATAATATGCTCATCAAGAAGTGTATCAAGTGAGCTGTCATTCTGGATACGACGTTGCGTTGAGCGCCATTGAAGGAAGCACTGAACGTGATCGGGGTTTCTTTCGTGTCCTGGCAGTTTGTCATACAATTTTTTCCATGATTGATGTTTCGAATATCCTTCTGGACTACAAAGCTTAGAACTATTTAGCTTATTAGTATTTAGTAATCGACAAGGTAAACAGTAAAATGCATCCATGCTGCTACTCCATACCAACCAATCGCGATTGACGATTTCACCATTAGGGAAGGTTATGTATAGGAGCGAGAGCGGAAATAGCTCATTTAATCGATCACGTGGAAAAAAAGCAGGTATTTTCGCGTGACCACGACGAACGACTTCGTTTACTATATCGGGCGGCACAAACTCGTTTTTTAAGGTTCCAATATCGTAATCGTAGAGATAGTGTTGATCGTTTTGTGATGCGTCTGGTGAATTTGTTTTTATAGCCTTATCTTCTCCGTCAGAAATTGGCTCTTTTTCAATTATTTCTGTAGAACAGTCTTTAGGGTTAATGGTTTTTTCGGGATTCTCAGTTTTTCTCAAAGCTTCAGTTATATTTCCCGAAGAATCGGAAGCGCTTATATTAACACTGGAACTGGCTGTAGAAGTCATAAGCTGCAAATCTCTCTCAGGTGTTTGATCGTGGCTAATATCAGTAGTATTATTCTGTGTTTCGTCGATTTTCCCGGCATTTGAGTTGCCGAAACTAAATCCAAAAAGGGTTTTTTGTTTTTTTGCCATTTCTTTTTCATTTTTTTTCTTCTGTTCTCGTTCTTTTCGCTTTTGAGCTCCAGATTTGTGGCGATACATTATGAGTTCAGACTGAAAATGGTAGTTAATTTAACAAAAAATCAATAAATACAGTATAATGTGGGTTTGAGCCTAAATTTTAAATTTTTTTGTACTACATACATGACCAAACCAAATATGGTTTCAAATTTAAACTAGACCAGTTTTCAAGAAAATTCGTTAAGTGAATAGGGTTTAAATTTTAAACCAGTAATTTTTTAACAAGTTTTTAAAGAAAAAATAATACTCGAACCAAGACTCCCCGCAGCATGCCGGTCTGCTCTACCACTGAGCTACATCGCACACATAAATTTTGTGGGCAAAATTCAATCTTGAATAAGCTTTCAAAAATAAATGAAAACAAAACAAAAATTTTAAACAAAAAAGTTTTAATTTTAAACCGAAAAGTTTTAATTTTAAACCGAAAAAAATAAATAAAAAAATTAAAATATTCCAAAAAAAGTTTAAAAAAATCGCTTAAACTTTAGACGGGCTTAAAATTTAGGCTAATTTTTTTAACCGTGTAGTTGGCCACTCATATTTACTTCATACTTCAAAAAATTATTTCTGTCATAATAAGTATAAAGAATAACGATACTAAAAAATGATTTCTATAATTATGGAGATATTGCAAAATCAATTAATAAATTTGTAGAAAAGTGGGCGGTGTCACGGTATATAAAATTTTCATTTGACAATTTCTGAATGTATTTAGATATACATATGTAAGCTTTAATAAAGATTTGCACAATTAAAGAAAATTAAGCTGGGTGGGGCACTTACCTGGTTTATAAATAAATCAAATAAAAATAATTTCACTTTCACTTTCTGCTTAAGTTCTGTCTTCACTCACTAAAAACACACTAATTACTCCACTTGCAGCATACTGAGCTGATAAACACACTCAATTAATTTTCCTTAAAAAATCAAATTTCCAAGGAAATCTAAGTTTGAATTCTAAACTATCAAAAATATGATGCTGAAATATCACGGAATTTATGTACACGGTTGCCAAAGGCCTAAAAGAGAAGATTACCAAGCTGTTGAAAAAAAACCCAAAAAATTACCAAGATGTTAAAAACGCAGGTTCATTGTGTTAACAAAGAAAATAACAATTTAAAAAATATATTTTACTTCGTATGCTTCACATATCAGCTTTTAACTTTAATTCAACGATATCGGCATTACAACATAAAATAACTTTTTTCAAATTATAAACACATCTGCACAATGAAAACTGTTAAATAATTGGAGACACTTCTTTCTAGCGTCACATATTTTTCTGTCAAAATACAAAATTATATGCCCTTTTTATTCAAAGCCGTCTCATACTTGCTACGAAAAAGTTTCAATGCAAGAGCAAAAACAAACTTGACAAGCGAGTAAAATTCTTAGCAATCATATGCAAAGATTCTTAACTCGAAGCGACTTATTCTTAATGAATTTCAAAAAACTCCATATTTTCAAATAAGGGTTTTTGGTTCGTTAAGGATACATTTGTAGTTCAGCTTTATGGTATTGATAGTATGAAATTCAAAATTTTTTCGTAACCTAGTTTTAAATAAGCTTAGTTCGAAAAATTTCCGTTCCGCAGTAGCTGAGCTGTGTGAAAAGATTATTAAATAAACGACAAAAAAAACCACCTACTTTGGTACTTAATTACAGAATTTGGCAACAGTGTGCGATTTGATTCGAAATAACGACGAAGCTAGTTTGTGCACTTTTTATCTTGTTTATCTTATTTTATCTGTTTAGTTTATAGCATAATAATATAAAGTAAAAAAAAGCGTAGACACAAATACGGTCGGAAACTCGGATAGATTGTATGGTTGCTATTGGAATAAGAAGTCATTGTATGGTGAGAATATTCAAATATTGCGTGGTGAAATTGCGATTTATAGGGCAAGCATGAACGAATATGGGACAAGTGTTGTACACAAATAATCGAATTATGCGGCGCTGTTAATTTTTTCCGAGTTATTCAAATTCCCGGGCCCATAAAAAATGCCGGGCCTGGGGGGTTTCCCCCCTGTCCAAAAACCATGACTTACTTAAGAAAGCAGCGACTATTTGTATTTACCCTATCACGAAAAAGCATCTGTGAATTATAAGAGGAAAAAGAACACAGAGCAAAAAGTCACATAAAATGCCCTGTAAATCAGAACAAAGTTTAGCGGATTTCTCTATGATATTTTTCCAATAAGATGCCCGTCTTGTTATGACTGGGTGTCTCTTTTTAATAAAACTGAGTAGATAATCACATAATATTAAAAAGATTTTCTTTTTAATATTTCAAATTAAAAAAAAAAAAAAATGAACGCTCATCCCAGATGTCTGTTCTAGTCTATTCTACACTACCATGCCATCGTATACTTAACTTGCCAACGTCTAATTACACCTTTGTTCTTTTTGCCTCACCACATGTCCACTTGCCTTATTGCCTTCACCGCGAATCGAACTAAGAATTATTAACTGCTGAACAGAGATCTCTACCATGATGCTATCGTGTACTGGTGCTTGGTAGCGTCGAATTACACATTTGAAGTAGGTATACTTTTATGTACATTTGTTGTATGTACATATGCTGAGACGTTAATAGCATAAAAAATTCATAAATAAGAAGCTAACTCCTTCTTTTTAGCCGACTTCCTTTTCAATAAATTTGAAAAGAAATTCAAGCTAAAATCTAAAAGATTTCCTAGCTCAAATTTCTTCAAATTTGTCTCCACTCGCTCTCCCCGGCCATAAAGCTTTTTTAGACGACTGTGAAGCAAACGAAACGAATGAATTTTGTATTTTTTAACTGGTATGATTTCATCCAGAAAAATCTAGTTGTATACTAGTATGGAATGGATATTTCATGACTAGTACGAGTTCTGCCAGAAAATTTTAGGTGTATACTCCCTGCAGTCAACTTAACTAGTTTTATACTAATCAAATACTAGTCAGCCAAACGACCTCAACTAGTTCGAGTTCTGTCATTTTTCCATATTAGCAAGTGGTATTTTTAACACGGCAATGTCCTACGAGATGGCAATTGTCCTCCTCTGCATCAGCACCATACCAATTGGCTGAGTAGTCAGCCTCTGCATCAGGAATATACCAGTTCATATATGCTTCAGAATCATACCAGTTGGCATAGTAGTTAAAAAAAGCATCAGAATTATACCAGTTGTCATACTAGTTCATATTTGCATCAGAATCATACCAGTTGACATACTAGTTCATTTATGCATCAGAATCATACCAGTTGACGTACCAGTTCATTTATGCATCATAATCATATCAGTTGCCATACTAGCTCATATATGCAACAGAATCATATCATTTGACGTACTAGTTCATATATGCATCAGAATCTTACCAGTTTACATACTAGTTCATATCTACATCAGAATCACACCAGTTGACTTACTAATCATTATTAATGTTCAGATCGTACCACTTGTCATACTAATCCACGAATTTGACATTCATTCCAGTTGGTATACTAGTCGGGCTATGCACCAGTATCATAGTCAGCCTCTACATCAGCAATATAACAGTTTATTCTTTAGAGAGCAGCGACTATTTGTATTTACCCAAACACCAAAAAGCATCTGTGAATTACAAGGTAAAAAAGAAGCAGTTACAAGAGAAAAAGAAAAGCAATTGTCCTCTTCTGCCTCAGCACCTTACCAATTGGTATACTAGTCAGCCTCCGCATCAGCATTATACCAGTTGATATGCTAGTTCATACACTGCCACAAATGAGCTAAAGATTCTGAGTTCGATTCTCGGTAAAGTCAACAAAATTTTTTTTTCTATATTTTTTAAATTATGTAGTTTATTGCATTTTTAATTTAATTATTGAATTCAACTTGTAATGGCTCATTTCAAGTTGAGCGTTCGTCAAGTTTGATTATATATGTAGCTAAAAGCCCAATTGCATTAAACTTTGTAGGATCCACTTTCATACAAAGTTTTTTGAAAGTGAAGCGATGCGAAATTTTGACAAATGCTCAAAAACGATGCGCGAATTGATAAAGTTTCACAAAGTTTTATGTAATTGGGGCTTTAGGGTTGTATTTTTACCTAAGGTATATTAAGGGTACTTATGGTTAAGTTAGTCGTCCAATGCGGAGTTCCGGTCCCACATATGTATATATAGATAAAAGTAAGTCTTATTTTAACATCAAAAAAAGTCAAAGTAAGACTGCTTTCATGGTAGGTAGGTAGGTAGAAGTGGCTGTCGCAAAGGCACACCTAGGCCAGTAATAAAAGGCCCGTTGTGATACCACCAAACACTAGGAAAGTCAGTCCCGGGGCCCTACCATATGGAAAATCCCAGTGCTGTCGGGACTTTCCATATAGCCGAAACCCGGGACTGACACTCCTAACCGACACCGCTACCCCTCCTCGAACCACTTTGATAACTTGATGAAGGCCATCAAGTCCCTTATGTCTAGCTCCGCGACCTGGCTTAAGCTAACCAGGAAGGGAACTCCCAGAGAGCGCCTTCTCGCTCCGCTTAAGGCCGGGCAGTTGCAGATGAGGTGCTCCACCGTTTCCTCTTCCTCATCATCTTTGCAACTCCTGCAGCATCGTCGGTAGGGAACGCCTAGCCTTGCTGCGTGCCTACCAATAAGGCAGTGCCCGGTTAAAACACCTATTAATATGGAGATTTCCTTCCTTTTTAGGGCGTATATGTGTCTAGATCTTTTAAGATCGCATTTTGGCCAGGTTTGCTTGGATATCCGGCACCCTGGGGCTTGTAGCCATCTTTCGCTGGCTTCGCGGAGAGTATGCTCCTTCAGCATTAGCTTGCACGTGGCAAACGGCATACCTATGCGCTCTTTATCTTGAAGAATCTGCTTGGTCGTGCCCTGCCTGGCAAGTTCGTCTGCCCTACAGTTTCCCTCAATGTCCCTGTGTCCGGGACCCATGTGAGGTTCAAGCGGTTCTGTTGGGCCATCTCTTGAAGAGATCGACGACAGCTGAGCGTCAGTTCAGAGTTGAACGAGTAAGAGCCAAGGGATTTGATGGCCGCTCGGCTGTCGCTGAAAATACAGATATCCTGTCCGATGGTGCGTTCACCTATCCAAGTCACGGCGTCCATGATTGCTGAAACTTCAGCCTGGAAGACGATGCAGT
Organism: Campiglossa producta; assembly: GCA_964058755.1. Taxonomy (NCBI): domain Eukaryota; kingdom Metazoa; phylum Arthropoda; class Insecta; order Diptera; family Tephritidae; genus Campiglossa; species Campiglossa producta. The sequence goes on from CAXKVI010000001.1 coordinate 111,954,215, forward strand.
GATCAGGTAGTCTAAAGGAGAGTTCTAGGTCCAAATCCCTTGAGTAAACCCCTCCTCCGACTCTGCCGTCTAACTTCGAGCCGTCGGTGTATATAAAAGTGCCGCCATTAGTAGCGGGACACCGATCTATGTTCTCCCAGTCTTCCCTGCTGGGAATGTTTATTCTAAAACAACAATCTCCGACTGTTGTGGTCGCACACCGATCTGTGCTCAGAGGGAGAAAGCTGTAAGATCTTAGAATACAGGAGTGTCCAATAGTGCTTGCGCCCCAGACGGAAGTTTCCCTTAGACGCACAGCCGATGCTGCTGCTGCCCGGTACCCTTCCAGATCGAGTGGCAAAAAGCCAAGAATGGCCTGGAGAGCTTCATTGGGCGTTAGACTGCTTTCACGCTGGGCCCTAAACTCGAGGTAAAGGAGCATTGTTAGAGTTAATTTATATTGTTGTTGTCAATAAACTCAAGTTTATGTCGCAACGTAGAAAAAACAAGTAAGGAAAGCTGTCTTCGGCTGTGCCGAAGGCTATATACCTTTCATGAATAAGCGTCACGATTTTCACTGTTCGATCCCCAGTACAGCCTGTTTCAATTTAACTATATTTACTATACACATTACACATCTTTGTTACAATTTAAAAAAACTTACAAAATAATAGGATCCGGGTTATCGGAACAATCGATTGTATGGAGGCTATATGTATAATATACGTGTTCAATTGTACTGACTTACACTCTACACATTACATATGTAGAAAGTACTAAAGGTGCAATATTTTACGTTCCTAACTTTTTAAATGGGGAAGTATTGGCCAAAAAACCTTATATCGGAACAACCGGTTGTATGGGGCTATATGTTATATTTACCCGATCTTCTTGATTTTCCTCTACACACTACATAAATTTTTAATTGCAGAAGTTTTGGCCAAAAATTCTTATATCTGAACAATCGGTTGTATGGGGGCTATATGTTACATTTGCCCGATCTCGTTGATTTTCACTATATACACTACATAAATAGAAAGTACTCGAGTTGCAAAATTTTATGTTCCTAACTTTTTAATTGCAGAAGTTTTGGTCAAAAAACGTTATATCTGAACAATCGGTTGTATGGGGGCTATATGTTACATTTGCCCGATCTTTTTGATTTTCACTATATACACTACATAAATAGAAAGTACTCGAATTGCAAAATTTTACGTTCCTAACTTTTTAATTGCGGAAGTTTTGGCCAAAAAACCTTATATCTGAACAATCGGTTGTATGGGGGCTATATGTTACATTTGCCCGATCTCGTCGATTTTCACTATATACACTACATAAATATAAAGTACTCGAGTTGCAAAATTTTACGTTCCTAACTTTTTAATTGCAGAAGTTTTGGCCAAAAATTCTTATATCTGAACAATCGGTTGTATGGGGGCTATATGTTACATTTGCCCGATCTCGTTGATTTTCACTATATACACTACATAAATAGAAAGTACTCGAGTTGCAAAATTTTACGTTCCTAACTTTTTAATTGCAGAAGCTTTGGCCAAAAATTCTTATATCTGAACAATCGGTTGTATGGGGGCTATATGTTACATTTTCCCGATCTTGTTGATTTTCACTATATACACTACATAAATAGAAAGTACTCGAGTTGCAAAATTTTACGTTCCTAACTTTTTAATTGCAGAAGTTTTGGCCAAAAATTATTATATCTGAAATATCGGTTGTATGGGGCTATATGTTACATTTGCCCGATCTCGTTGATTTTCACTATATACACTACATAAATAGAAAGTACTCGAGTTGCAAAATTTTACGTTCCTAACTTTTTAATTGCGGAAGTTTTGGCCAAAAAACCTTATATCTGAACAATCGGTTGTATGGGGGCTATATGTTTTGCTGGTCCGATCTTGTCAGTTCCGACAAATGATTCCTATAATACAAAATGGTGGCCACATACAAAATATCAGCCAGATATCTCAAAAATTGAGGGACTATTTTGCGTTCAAACAGACAGACGGACAGACGGACATGGCTAAATCAACTCAGCTTGTCATCCTGATCATTTCGGTATACTTATTGATGGGTCCATCCGTTCTTCTTCTCATACTTACAAACATCGGACCAAAGTTATAATACCATTTCATGTTCATGAAAGGTATAAAAATGGCGGTTATATACCAACAGGTTGTCATAACCTCTAACGAGATTTTTGCCGAGCTTCTCTTCCAACTTATAGTGCGTGCTTTGATATTTTTCCTACAAGTTGGTGGGACCTACAGTTTTTTTTAAAAATTGACAAATATATCGTCGCTCCCAACGAAGACTAGCACGGTTGAGTTTTCTGCGTCGAAGACTAACACACTTCGTTCTCTGCGTGGAAGACTAACACACTTCAGCTTTCTGCGTCGAAGACTAACACACTTCGTTCTCTGCGTGGAAGACTAACACACTTCAGTTTTCTGCGTCGAAGACTAACACACTTCAGTTTTCTGCGTGGAAGACTAACACACTGCAGTTTTCTGCGTCGAAAACTAACACACTTAGTTCTCTGCGTCGAAGACTACAACACTTCAGTTTTCTGCGTGGAAGACTAACACACTTCAGTTTTCTGCGTCGAAAACTAACACACTTCGTTCTCTGCGTCGAAGACTAATACACTTCAGTTTTCTACGTGGAAGACTAACACAGTTCTCTGCGTTGAAGACTAACACACTTCAGCTTTCTGCGTCGAAGAAGACTAACACACTTCAGCTTTCTGCGTCGAAGAAGACTAACACACCATTAACATCTAACGCTACAGACAGCAGGACTCCCGCAACGACATATCGGGCAGTTAATCGGAACAACTCGTCGTTTATAGGCAACCTCCGGGATGGGGCAAACCTCTAAGCATAGATCGTTGTGCGACCACTACAGTCGGGGATAGCTGTTTCAAAATAAACATTCCCAGCAGAGAAGTCTGGGAGAGGACGGATTGGTGTCCCGAAACAAATGGAGGCACTTCCATATACATCGACGGCTGGAAGTTGGACGGCAGAGTTGGAGGAGGGGTTTATTCAAGGGATTTGGACCTTGACCTCTCCTTCAGACTACCTGATCATTAGAGCGTCTTCCAGGCGGAAGTCTCGGCAATCCTGGACGCCGCGGCCTGGATAAGCAAACGTGTTATCTTAGAAGATATCGTTATTTTCAGCGATAGCCAAGCGGCCATCAAATCCCTTGGGTCATACACGTTAAACTCTGAACTGACGCTCAGCTGTCGTCGAGCTCTTCAGGAGATGTCCCAACAGAACCGCGTAAACCTCATATGGGTCCCGGGACATAGGGACATTGAGGGAAACTGTAAGGCAGACGAGCTTGCCAGGCAGGGCACGACCAAGCAGGTTCTTCAGGATAAAGAGCGCTTAGGTATGCCGCTTGCCACATGCAAACTAATGCTGAAGGAGCACACACCCCGTCAAGCAAACGAAAGATGGCTGCAATTCCCAGGGTGCCGGATATCGAAACAAACCTGGCCACAATGGGATCTTAAAAGTTCTAGACCCATTTATGCCCTAAATAGGAGGGAAATCTCCATATTGATAGCGGTATTAACCGGTCACTGCCTCATTGGTAGGCAAGCAGAAAGGCTAGGTGTGCCCTACCGATGATGCTGCAGGAGTTGCAAAGATGATGAGGAGGAGGAAACAGTGGAGCACCTCATTTTTGGGAGTTCCCTTCCTGGATAGCCTAAGCCAGATCGCGGAACTGGACATAAAGGACTTGTGGCCTTCATAAAGTCGTCTAAGTGGTTCGAGGAGGAGTAAGGGTGTCGGTTTAGGAGTGTCAGTCCCGGGATTCTGCTATGTGGAAAATCCCAACAACTCAGGGATTTTCCATATGGCTGGGTCCCGGGACTGACTTTCCTTGTGTTGGTGGTATCACAAAGGGCCTTTCAAAACTGGCCTAAGTGTGCCTCTGCGGCAGCCACTTGAACCTAACCTAACCTAGTCTTCGACGCAGAGAACGAAGTGTGTTAGTTTTCGATGCAGAAAACTGAAGTGTGTTAGTCTTCCACGCAGAAAACTGAAGTGTATTAGTCTTCGACGCAGAGAACGAAGTGTGTTAGTTTTCGACGCAGAAAACTGAAGTGTGTTAGTCTTCCACGCAGAAAACTGAAGTGTATTAGTCTTCGACGCAGAGAACGAAGTGTGTTAGTTTTCGACGCAGAAAACTGAAGTGTGTTAGTCTTCCACGCAGAAAACTGAAGTGTATTAGTCTTCGACGCAGAGAACGAAGTGTGTTAGTTCTCGACGCAGAAAACTGAAGTGTGTTAGTCTTCCACGCAGAAAACTGAAGTGTGTTAGTCTTCGACGCAGAAAACTGAAGTGTGTTAGTCTTCGACGCAGAAAACTGAAGTGTGTTAGTCTTCCACGCAGAGAACGAAATGTGTTAGTCTTCGACGCATAAAGTTGAAGTGTGTTAGTCTTCCACGCAGAGAACGAAGTGTGTTAGTCTTCGGCGCAGAGAACGAACAGTGTTAGTCTTTCACGCTAACTGAAATGTATTAGTCTTGGTTGGGAGCGACGATATGATGAACAACAGTTGAATGCAGTTACTTCAACTAAAATGGCCGTTGAAGCAATCAAAATTTGGTCAAATCAACAAAATTTGGCCAACTACAGGATAACAGTACGAGATTGTTGATTTTACCAGTGCCTTTTTTCTGTGTATATACCTACATCAGAAATATAGCAGTTGACATACTAGATCATATATACATCAGCATCATATTTGTATTTACCTAAACACGAAAAAGCATCCGTGAATTACGAGAGAAAAAAAGAAGCAAACCAAAAATTTCAAATAATGTTTGCATAGTACCGTGTAGTACAATAGATCGTGTTAATGGTCGCGGTGTAATAAGGCCTTATAATAATAATGTAGTATGAAATGGATTTTTTCCTATTAGCATTTTTTCTAAAATAGATTAGACTTTTTCTGACTACACCTTTTTCAGTTTATATTCAGAAACCCCAAACTAGTCAGAAAAATACTATTTTCTGGCAGAACTCATACTAGTCAGGAAATATCCATTTCATGCTAGTATACAACTATAACTTTTTGGTAGAACTCATACTAGTCAGGAAATATCCATTTCATACCAGTATACAACTAGAATTTTCTGGCAGAACTCATACTAGTCAGGAAATATCCATTTCATACCAGTATACAGCTAGAATTTTCTGGCTGAATTCGTACTAGTCAGGAAATATCCATTTCATACCAGTATACAACTAGAATTTTCTGGCTGAATTCGTAATAGTCAGGAAATATCCATTTCATACTAGTATACAACAATAACTTTCTGGCAGAACTCATACTAGTCAGGAAATATCCGTTCCATACTAGTATACAACAGCGAGCAGGTAATTGTTAAAGATTTTTCAATTCCGGGGCGGTTTTCGTGGACCAAGGCAAGCATTGTCAAAGTTCTTGGAAAACAAATTTTTTTAGTAAAGACAAATGAAAATGCGAAAGAATGGAAAAGACAGAATCAGCAAAACCACAGATACAATTTGCGTAATAGGAAGCAATCTAATTGATGTTAAATAAATTAACCGAATATTTTTTCTAAATTGGTTATACTTTCATCAACATGTAACGATAAATAGCTTATATAATAAATAAGTGAATTAAATTATAGAATAAGTGAATTGAATAAAATTGTACCAATTTTTTTTATGAGCATTGTAAACGTAGGATGAATGATTAAAAAGGGGGATATTGTAGTGTATGGAAATTTATTTTGTAATTGGTAGCACAGTGTAAACTTCTAACCACTACTACAATAAGGGCTCTCACTAATATAAGTAATTAACTTAACGAAGCGAGCGCATAACTCTCATTGCTCTTGCATTGTACCTAATGAATTTGCCGGTGCATTGCACCTCGTTGCTTTTGCGTTATTTCAGTCGTTCATTCGCCGTACTGCTGTACACATTTGATATCATTAAAATACATACCTAATAAAGATCGAATTAATTAGTAATAACTAAACGTCTAGTTATCACAACGTCTTTACCAGGGTTGTTATTTAATAGCGTTAGTATTGAGTTATATTCGTAGTTATTTGTTTATATAAACTTCCGTAATAATTATGTTAGTTCCAATTTAGAAGAAAAAAATCAAATAAATTTATTACGTTGTTTGGAAACGCGTCCGTTCACCCCGTTTACTATTATTGGAGAACGTAGATTTATTTATTCAGTGTTGACGTTTTATATTTGCTTGTATTAAATTTATGATGCTTTTACTTATGTTGGTAATATTTCTTGCTAAAAAAAACTTTTTATGGTGATAGTATTTTTGTGGCATAGTGGTCTTATATGGGCTTCAGTATATGTATGCACGTACTACCGGTTGAACCTAACCTTGCAACAAAATGACAGCGAGAAAATTAATTAGTTTATGGTATCGATTTGAAGTTGGATAAGTGGCAGGGGTCTAGTTATCAACTAAAGCAATCTCCAGCCACCTAATCCAAAAAAAATATCAACCGGTACTCTTCGTGAGTAATTTACCAAGATAACCCAGTAAAAAAAAAATCTCTAACGCGGTCCGATTACACAATACGGAAACTAACAAAAGATTTAATCAAAGCTTTGATCGGGTATGACTTCGACATTAGCCAAGGTCATCTATTTCGACGAGTAAAGCATAGCAAAAAGAATTTAAAAATTATTATAAGGTTTACCGGTTCATATCCGAAATAATCCAGATAATGGCAATCCAAGGTAACAACCTTTTTGGCGATAACCAAAATTTACAAAACTACTCAACATTTCGATGGACTGTTAACCTCTTCGGGCCCCACGTTGGGCGCCATTTTATGTAATGAACCGTCTTCAACATGCCTCATTCTGCCCCAAATTGTGGTCCATGTATGCGAAGAATCTGACCTCATCCTAGTCCATCATTCATGCCACGAACTCCTTCACATGTATTTCAGATTCACTTTCTTGCACTCGATTTTGGGACGTCACTTCAGCTTTACAACAGTTCTCCGAGTAGCTATAGGGATTAAGGAGCGGGTACTCTGTCCGCTACAGCCGGCTAGTCTACGGCGTATATGGGGGGATCTTGCTCCTACACTGACTTTTAACTCGGGTCCTCATAAAAAAAAATCAGACAGAGATTTAAACAAAAAAAAATAAATTTTGAGGCCGCCGAAGGGTTAAGCTCATCGAAAATCCAACAACAAAAAAAAGATGTATCAACTTTACTATCAAATAGAAGGAAGGAAAGGGTTAACAAAAAAAAAAAAACAAATCTACTTGCCACATGTTGCATCGTTTGGGGTTCTTCCGGCATTACAGATGTGGAAGGCAAAGCTTTTGATGCCCTTCCGTCTACACCCACCCAACCTGCTAAGGAATCGCCATATTTGTTCCTTACAAAATACAAAATGTTAATGTGAGATTATCTCATCAAGTACATTTGAGAATTTCGCTCATTAAATGTAATCTCTTAAAACACTAATACTAATCCAAAAAATTCAAACAAACAAAATAACCTCTGAATTATTCCTAATTCTCAAATTTATATCAATACAAACTTACTCATTATGTACAAAAATTTCAACAGAGTTCTCACTAAACTACTTTTTACCTAACTACTACTAATGCAAATTAACTCTCGATACTGTTTCTCTCACTTTAACATTTTAGTACAACGCTCTCAGTTCGCGAGTGAGCGACAATCACCGCTGGTAGTTATTGAGAAGTATGCTCGCTCTCAATGATGTGCTCTCAGGTACTCACGGCACTTAGAATTTTAATAGTATTGGTATATGGGGAATGAGCAAACGTTACAGCAAACTTAAAATTAATGAGTACTGAGCATAAGAATTTATTGGTATTGGTGTATGAAGTATGAGCAAACGTTAAAGAAAACTCAAAATTAACGTTAAATGTTATTGGTGCATGGAGCAACTGAGCATGAGAATTTTAAGGCAAGTGGTCAAGTTCAAATTCTTTCACATTAAAGGGAAGTAGAACAACAATAACGATTATTTAGCAGAATGTCGAAATTATGCGACTATGGTAACATAGACTTCTTGCAACGCGATCATGTTTGATGTTGCCACATGCCCCAAATTAGCATAGAAATTTAACAAGGAAATTTAGAAGCTCATGTTGCAAAATAATAAGTTTTCTTTAAACGCAAAATTTTAGTTATAGGGAAAGTGATTTTTGGCGATGTAACCCCCAAATTAGGTGCAAATAAACATGTGATAAATTGATGCAAATAAAAATGTGATAAAGATAGTACGATATATATGTACAAATACACAGACCGGTTATCTAATTATTTATCATTACTTTCTTTTAGGTAACTTTAACTTACAATAGATAATTTTTATAAATGTTCAAGACAAAAAAAAAAAACATTAAACCAGATACTTGATGTGTATTATTATTCAACCATTACTCACCAAATAACGTTTTCAACATCTAACCGGTCTATATGCATGCACATATATATATATGTATAAACAAATTAAAACAAGAGCACTCCTAGATAATCCTCCTTCCGCTGGCCAGTTGATGGAGGCTTGACTGTTGAGGCTAGAATTTTTGTTGGGAGAAAACACAATCACTTTTTTATTAGTTTTTCTCTACCCCGTTTTCCCTTTTTACTTTTCTGATTTTTGGGGGTTTCTTTTTTTTTATTTATGTTTGTTTTCCAAAAAAAATCGCTCACTCACTCACTGTGACCTTACACAATTTTATTTCGCAACTTCTCTGTTTATTTAACTTAAACTTTTTTTATATTTTTTTTTTTTGTTTATTCTTTTCTTTTTCAGGTTTTACGTTTAATTACCCTTACACTTTTATTTCCTAATACTCTACCCTATTAGTACTACAAAAAAAATTGAATTTGTTGTTGCTGCGCCTCCTGGACATAACTGCTGGTGCTGATTCTCCGACTGCTGCATTCCTTCGAAACGATAATGGATGAGTTGTATAAATTGATGATTTGAAAAATTGATGATTTAGTGACAACTTAGAGTTGATTTTCTATAACTAATTTTTCGTTATATATAGATATTTTTTTTTGTGTGTTATTTTTCTGTTCAGGGTTTGAAATTTATAACCGCATTTTTCAAAATTTCCAAAAGAAAATTTCTCCCTTTTCTTCAACTAATCTCTTTTTTCCAAATTCAAAACTTTCTTTTTTTATATTTTTTTTTCTCAGTTTTATAAAACTTTTTGTTTCTCAACTAATGTTTTTTTATAGAAAACTTTTGTTTAACTTTTCAACTTCAACTTTTTTTTTTCAAGTCACTTAAATTCCTTTTGTTCGTCTTTCAAAATTTAATTAATTTTGTTCAGCTTTCAAGCTTTTATTTTCTTAAGAAAATTTTTAACGATTTATCTTTTCCTTTTTTTACCACGCTTTTATTAGGTTCACTTGTATGTTTGTCTGTTTGTATGTATTTAAACTCTCGTTCGGTCTAAGCCCCAGTGGCCCAAAAGCCGTAAAATGTGCCTACAATATGGGTATCAAACGAAGGGGAAGACAACAGGTTTCATTTGGACCTCGATATATTTCGATAAATTTATCGATAACTGAGTTATCGGTCAATATATGATTGCCCAAAAACCTAAAAAATTCCTTACAATATGGGTATCAAACGACAGGGGAAGACCCCAGGTTTCATTTGGACCTCGATATATTTCGATAAATTTATCGATAACTGAGTTATCGGTCAATATATGATTGCCCAAAAACCTAAAAAATTCCTTACAATATGGGTATCAAAAGAAAGGGGAAGACCCCAGGTTTCATTTGGACCTCGATATATTTCGATAAATTTATCGATAACTGAGTTATCGGTCAATATATGATTGCCCAAAAACCTAAAAAATTCCTTACAATATGAGTATCAAACGACAGGGGAAGACCCCAGGTTTCATTTGGACCTCGATAAATTTATCGATAACTGAGTTATCGGTCAATATATGATTGCCCAAAAACCCTAAAAAATTCCTTACAATATGGGTATCAAAAGAAAGGGGAAGAACCCAGGTTTCATTTGGACCTCGATATATTTCGATAAATTTATCGATAACTGAGTTATCGGTCAATATATGATTGCCCAAAAACCTAAAAAATTCCTTACAATATGGGTATCAAACGAAAGGGGAAGACCCCAGGTTTCATTTGGACCTCGATATATTTCGATAAATTTATCGATAACTGAGTTATCGGTCAATATATGATGCCCAAAAACCTAAAAAATTCCTTACAATATGGGTATCAAACGAAAGGGGAAGATCCCAGGTTTCGTTTCACGTATTGCCGGTTCTGCGAGAACGGTATTTGTACTTGTACATTACCCTTCGTACCGAAACGACCCGGGTTGTTTTTTTTATAATGACCCGGCCAAGAGCAATACATTTCGAAGTGACCCTGTCTAACGCGTCACGATTCCCTCACCTATTCCCTCACCCCAGGTTTCATTTGGACCTCGATTTATTTCGATAAATTTATCGATAACTGAGTTATCGGTCAAAATGTGGTTGCCCGAAAACCTTAAAATTTCCCTACATTATGGGTATCAAACGAAAGGGGAAGACCCCAGGTATCATTTGGACTTTGATATATTTCGATAAATTTATCGATAAGTGAGTTATCGGTCAATATATGATTGCCCAAAAACCTAAAAAAATCCTTACAATATGGGTATCAAACGAAAGGGGAAGACTCCAGGCTTCATTTGGACATTGATATATTTCGATAAATTTATCGATAACTGAGTTATCGGTCAAAATGTGGTTGCCCGAAAACCTTAAAATTTCCCTACAATATGGGTATCAAACGAAAGGTTAAGGCCCCAGGTTTCACTTGGACATCGACATATTTCGATAAATTTATCGATAACTGAGTTATCGGTCAATATATGAATGCTCAAAAGCAAAAAAATTCCTTACAATATAGATATCAAACGAAAGGGGAAGACCCCAGGTTTCATTTGGACTTCGATATATTTCGATAAATTTATCGATAACTGAGTTATCGGTCAATATATGATTGCCCAAAAACCTAAAAAAATCCTTACAATATGGGTATCAAACGAAAGGGGAAGACCCCAGGTTTCATTTGGACATCAATATATTTCGATAAATTTATCGATAACTGAGTTATCGGTCAATATATGATTGCCCAAAAACCTAAAAAAATCCTTACAATATGGGTATCAAACGAAAGGGGAAGACCCCCGGTTTCATTTGGACTTCGATAAATTTATCGATAACTGAGTTATTGTCAAAATCTGAGGCCAAATGCCTTAAAATTTCCTAACAATATGGGTATCAAACGAAAGGGGAAGTCCAGAGGTTTCGTTTGGACTGCTGAATTTTTAGATATATTTATCTATAATTTCATTGGACATTTGACTAAAAAGTAAAAAATAAATATAGTTTGAAAAAACTAAAACTCACGCTTTTAGAGAGTATTGAACTAAAAAGTTGAAAATAATTTTAAAAACCCTACACAGTAGTATTGTGGAAAAAGCGTGGCCCGCTTTGTGCCATAATTTTGGTATATCGAGCGCATGGCGATTTTCCCACATAATGCTAGTTTTTTTACTACGCTTTCATTAGCTTTACTTGTACATATGTACATTCATATTTATCGATAACTGAGTTATCGGTCAAAATAAGATTGTACAATAATATTGAAAATTGCCTACAATGTGGGTATCAAACGAAAGTGGAGGCCCAGAGGTTTCGTTTGCACTGCGGTATACTTCGATATATTTATCGATTACTTCATAACACATTTAACTAAAAAGTAAAAAATTTTACTTTAAAAGAATATAGCACTAAAAAGTTAAAAATAAATTAAATAAAAAACGAAGATTATGGAACAAAGCGCCACGCTTTTTCCACAAGACTACTGTGTAGGGGTTTAAAAATTATTTTCAACTTTTTAGTTCATTACACTCTAAAAGCGTAAGTTTTAGTTTTTTTAAACTATATTTATTTCAACTTTTGTTCAATTTTGTTTAATTTTCAAAATTTCATTTTTACTTATAGAAAATTATTAACTAACTATTTTATTTTTTTTCCAACTTTCAAAATTTCATTAACTTTTGTTCAACTTTCAAATTCCATTTTCTTTATAGAAAATTTTGGATAATTTACTATTTTTTTTTTTTTTGTTTCTTCTTTATTTAAATTGTTTAAAACAACTTTTTTCTTTTCAAAATTTTTAATATAAGTTTTTACTTTTTTTTCAATAACTTTTTGGTTCTCTAAAGTTCAAAAATTATTTTTTTTTTGTTCTTTTAGTTTTTCAAGTTTAATTTAACTTTAAAATTTCAAAAAAAAGCATTTTTAACTCTTTTTTTTAGCACGCGGTGCACGGACGGGATTAACTTCCCCCACTATTTCCTTTTTTCCGGACAACCGATCATTTTTCAACTCCATTGGTAACTGACTCGTTCAGATTTTCATGATCCTGTCCTAAGCTGCGATTAAATCAATTATTCTCCCATCAAACTGTTTTCGAACTATTTTCTAGGCAAAAAAATTGTTTACTAACTATTTTCTACCGCTATATACCCTGTTTACGAACTATTTTCTCCATTAAAAGGCCTGTTACTACTAATGGCGGCGATATACCAACAGGTCATCATAACCTCTAACGAGATTTTTTAGCCGAGCTTCTCTTTCCAACTTGTGGTGTGTTGCTTTTGAGTTTTTCCTACAAGTTGGCGGTACCTACAGTTTTTTGCCGACTCCGAACGGCACTTGCAAAGCAAATGAATTTTTTGCTGAGAAGCTTCTCATGGCAGAAATACACCCGGAGAGTTTGCCAAACTACTGCCGAGGGGCGACCCCGTTTTAGAAAAATTATTTTTCTAAATAATTCTTGATGTAGAAGGCCGAACACTTAACCGCTACACCACGGCGGCCGCCAAACACTTAACCGCTACACCAAAAGGCCTGTATCCGACATTAAATTGATCTTCGAAACGCTCATCTGCTGTTAAATCACGCTCCCTTTTTGGCCATACAATGTTAAATATTTGCTATACCCATACTAACACACGAGGAGCATTTCCTATGGCTACCGGAAGTAGTGTGCTTAAGACTGGCGGATATACGTCGTACCTCACAAGCTTCAGCTGGAGTCCACAGCAGAATCTACAATTATCGAGACTCCACCGCCCTCTTAAAGCGGGCAAACATATCATTTACTTAGTGAGAACTCTAGACCCGGAGTCGGAAAAAACGGGCCAAAGTCAGGCATCTAATGGGGATGCTTTGCTCAGCGGCAACCTAAAGTCATCGGTGGCGGATAGGGCCCGCAAAAAAATCTGTATAATGTCAGCCCTCCCGGCAAACTCTTGCAGTTCAAGGTATCTAAAATGCCTCCAGGTGAATCTTCACCATGCCAAGGCAGCTTCGGCTGTTCTTAGCAGAAGATTCAGCAGAGAAGGTCTGGGAGTGGCCTTTATACAAGAACCATGGATTTTACATGGTTCTGTTAAAGGTTTAAGCAGTACTGATGGTAAATTAATATATGTCACCGGTTCCCGTCCCAGGGCGGCGATGCTTCTAAACAAGAAACTGGCTTTTGTTCCGATCCTACAGTTCATGACGGCTGATTTGGTTGCAGTTTGGGCAAAAATTCCAACCCCAAGAGGTGAAAAAGAGGTCATTTTGGCATCAGCTTACTTTCCGGGTGATGAGGAAACAGTCCCAACTGCTGAATCCAAATCTCTCATTGAGTATTTCCAACAGAAGGGTATAACATAAATAACAGGGGTGAGGACCTTCTGGAATTTATTAGTAGTCATAACATCAATGTCATAAATCGTGGTAATGAACCGACTTTTGTTAATGGTGTTAGAGGGGAGGATCTTGACCTTACTCTATGTAGCCAAAACCTGGCTTTCGCTGTCACAAATTGCCACGTCTCGGGGGGGGAATCAATGTCGGGCCACAAACATATTGTGTTCGACATGGGTCACTTCTCTGAGCATGAGTCCGTTTTCAGAAATCCAAGGAAGACGAAATGGGAACTATTTCACTTCACCATGAAAGAAAGCGGCAATTGCTTACAAAACCCGATAACTACGTTCCGTGAGATTGAGGCAGAAGCTGAACAATTTCAGTCAAATATTATAACGGCTTTTAATGAGAGCTGTCCCCAGGCTAAAAAACGTGTACAACGGGATGTGCCTTGGTGGAACAAAAAGCTTGCACAATTAAGATGTTAAGCAAGAAGGTTGTTCAATACAGCTAAAGACACGGGAGACTGGGTATCCTATAAAATTGCCCTAACCTCCTACAATAAAGAACTTAGGAAGTCTAAGAGGGCGACGTGGAGAGAACACTGCGAAAACATTAAAGATCTTCCTACGGCAGTGCGGCTCCAAAAGGCCCTTATGAGAGGCCATAGCAACGTCATTGGTACTCTGAAGAATTCAGATGGGAGCTACACCAAACATCCGGAAGACACATGCAAATCTTGCTTGCTACTTACTTTCCGGACTGCACACCAGGCTATCAACACTCACATCCTATAGTAGCTGATTCTCCAATTATTAGTGGAAGAGAAAAGAGCCTGGCAGCAAAGCTAACCAATGTCAAAAATGTCCAATGGGCTTTATCGACTTTCAGTCCTTTCAAATCCCCAGGACCGGATGGGGTCTATCCTTGTCTGTTACAGCAAGGAATTAACTATACAGCCCCAGTCCTATCAAATTTATATAGAGCATCCCTGCTGCTAGGATACATTCCTAACAGGTGGGCAGAGGTTAAGGTTGTTTTTATACCGAAACCAGGGAAACCGGAAAATCTGCCATCGTCATATCGACCAATAAGTCTCAGTTCCTTTCTCCTAAAAGGAATGGAGAAAATTTTGGATCAGCACATTAGAGAAGAGAACTTAAAGAAACTTTCTCTGTGTAAAACCCAATTCGCGTACCAACCCGGAAAATCTACAGAGACTGCTATCCATTGCCTTACGGAAAAATTCAAAAGGCCATAGAGTCTAAAAACATAGCCCTGTGTGCATTTATCGATATATCAGGCGCTTTCGACAATACGACGTATCAGGCCATTGAGGAAGCCATAATTAGCAAGGACGTAAGCCCAATGATTACTCGCTGGGTGCTGTCCATGCTAAAGCAAAGAAAAATCAGCTTTGAGATAGGAGGGAGTGCTGGTTCAATCGTGGCTACAAGAGGATGCCCTCAGGAAGGTGTACTTTCTCCTCTACTGTGGACCCTAGTCATAGACGAACTTCTTCATCTTTTGAAGGGCAATGGCTTTGACGTACAGGGATATGCGGATGACTTAATAGTCTGCGTAACAGGAATGCATGAAGAAACAATATCCGATCGCATGCAACAAGCCCTGCGCATCATTGAAAGATGGTGCACTAACAAAGGGTTATCTATCAACCCAAATAAAACAGTCTTGGTGCCTTTCACGAGGCGAAGAAAGATTTCTATGTTAGAGCTGTCCCTAGGAGGCAGCCGCATAGGTTTTTCGACGGAAGCGAAATACCTAGGCGTAACATTGGACAAAACCCTCACATGGAATGCTCATTTGGAGGCAACCATAAATCAAGCAACGAGGGCCTTATTCGCCTGCACCAGACTTTATGGCAAAACATGGGGGCTGTCTCCCAAAATGACGTACTGGTCATTTAATACAGTTGTGAAGCCAATAGTCACATACGCTTCTCTAGTCTAGTCTGGTGGCCTAAGATTGCTCAAAGAACAGCGGCAACTAAGTTAAGTATGCTGCATCGGCTAGTCTATGTCGGTATAACAGGAGCAATGAGAACGTGCCCTGCTGATGCTTTAAGTGCCCTTGTGGGAATACCCCCTTTCCCTATTCTGATAGAGAAGGAAGCCACACTTGCTGCATTAAGACTTCAAAACATTTCCGATCTAAAAATCGGAAATATGAAGATAGTCAAGAATTTCATAAATAGTCCTATATTGCAAGTAAGTGATGCAATAACTCCTACGCTCAGGATCATGCGAAACTTTGAAGTTTCGATCGTAGATCGAGTGCTCTGGGACACAGGGAATCCTTATGATGAATCCGATTCAGAGATTTGGTATACGGATGGATCGAAGCTGGAAGATGGTAAAACGGGAGCTGGTATCTATGGCCCAAATTAAAAAAAATCGGTACCGATGGGTAACTACCCCACTATCTTTCAAGCGAAAATCCACGCAATAGAATTATGTGGCAGAGAATGCCTCCGAAGAAGTCTATCCTCTAGGCGAATCTGCATTATGTCGGACAGTCAGGCCGCCCTACGTGCCTTGCCGTCTTACACTATAACTTCGAAGCTTGTCGATGAGTGCGTCGCAGTCCTTAATGATCTGGGAGCCAAAAGCAAAGTTTTGTTAGGTTGGGTCCCAGGGCATGAAGGGCATGACGGCAACGAAAAAGCAGATCACCTGGAAAAACATGGTGCTCTAACAGCATTTTATGGTCCGGGCCCACGTAAAGGAGACCATAAGCAACTGGGAAAATAAACAGTTTAGGCAGCATTGGCTTAGCAGCCTAGGGCAGAGGCAGGCCAAACTCTTTATAGAACCCTGACAAAGAGCATCAGCCAGGCTCATTAATATAAGGAGGGTGGATCTAAGAACCCTCACTGGGTATTTTACGGGACATTGCGGTCTGCGTTATCACCTTAGTAAGCTGAATCTGTCAGATACAACAATTTGTCGGTTCTGCGAACTGGACGATGAAACGCCGGCTCACATACTCTGCGAATGCATTGCGTTAGCAGGAAAGAGAGTCTGCTACCTAGGTGGGGTCACTCTCAATCCGTTCGTAATATGGAATAAACAACCTGAGGAGGTGCTCAAATTTATAAAGAGCCTCCGCATACAGCAATAAGCTGATAGGTCACACAATAGATCGTACTAATGGTCGCGGTGTAATAAGGCCTTATAATAATAATAATACACAATTTATCACAGATATATATTTATATTAGGGTGATTCAAATGAAAAAAAATTTGGGTTTTTTTCGGTGTTACCCCCTGAAACTTTAGGTATTGATAAGAAAATAAGCCTTGCAAAAAATTAGTGCTCTAACTTAATCCTTAGGGGTGGCTATTTTTTTCGCCCTTTCCCATACGTTTTGTATGGGGAAAAATGGTATTTTTTACAAAGTGAATTTTCTTTTAACTTTTGAAATTTTTTCAAAATATTTTTAAACACACTTAAAGTTGAAGCTTTGAAGCTTCCAAAACTGTGTATGTGTGTGCAATAGTACAAAACTCAGCCATTTTGAAATGACTGTAATTATCTTAATAGTTAAGATAAACGCACATGGCTTACCATTTTGAAGCTTCAACTTTAAGAACATGTAAAAATATTTTCAAAAAAGTTTAAAAAATTCACTTTGAAAAAAAAAATGCCATTTTTCCCCATACAAAATTAATGGGAAAGGGCGAAAAAAAAATAGCCAGCCCTAAGGGTTAAGTTCCCTCGTGAAGGGTGGACACCTTGCCGCGGTACGAGGGCTTAAGTCGATAGCCACAGGGCTACGCTGCCGTTGTAATCATAGCGCCGCCGGTAATACATCACGAGAGAAGCTAAGCCTCTCTGGCGCGACGACTAAGATCTTCCCCCTCCCAATCCAGGGTGTTATGCGACCACGTGCCCATTGGACGTTTGCAGCCGGGAGCGAAATCGTGGCTGTAATCGAACGGAGCCTCTCTGATACCGGGCCGCCTCGGAGAGTAACTATGACCTTACCGCGGTATGGGATGAAAAATAGTAATAAAAACCCTAAAACTAATGATACAACAATGTATACTGCACAGCAGAGGAGGAAAATGCTGGAGCAAGAGAGAACGCAACGTCGGAGGACAAACTCCATTTCTTTATCAGCCGAGAGATCGACAGCGACGGCAACTACGGGTCGATTAGCTCTAGATAATAAGGGGGCAATCCCCAAAGTAAGTACCGGTACAAACACAGTGAAGCCAACAACGGCTGATGCTAAAGCCCCAGTAAGTGCCGGTACCGAAACCAAGTCTTTAACGTCTGTGGCAGTGGTCTCACGACCTGGGCCCAGAGATCCAAATAAGGGAACGACCGCGATGGCAACTACGGATCGAAATTTACCCCAATAGACATCTCCCCGTCACTCTGAGTACTTGGACAAAAGAGCGGCCGCAAGGATCCTGAAGAAATACGAGGGTATTTCACAAGAGACGCTATCGCCGAATGCTAGAAAGACGGCGGAGATGGCTGAAGCTATCTTACCGAACTTCCAAAGCGATTACGCGCCAAAGAAGTTTAATGGAAACCCCTTCAAACGCCAGAGATCGGACGTGGATTTAAAACCTCACCCGAAGCGGCAGCAACACGCCCCCGTAGTGGGTAAACTCAGCTTTGCTGAAGTGACTAAGGACAGGATCCTCATAGGCGTCATTGACCGAGGTAACGAAAGCTGGGCCATCTCTAGGTACCAGTGGCGGTACGTCCGGAACGCTATCGGTAATGCCCTTCTCGACATTATGGATGAGTCTCCGGGTGCCACGCCGATGGGTTCTGATGCGGGATGGCACCAGGGCCGAATCTAGGTATTCGCTTGCGAGGATGCAAAAACTGTTGCACTGTACAAGGCAGCAGCTGCAAGACTGGGTGAGATCTACCAAGGGGCAAGAATAGAGGTTGTCGACTGGAAGGACATCCAGGCTCGGCCAAGGGCAAGAACGGGATTCCTGCTATCCCTGCTGAACCTGAGAGAATTGTCAGGATGCTGAGGATCATGAACCCGTCTCTCCCGACGCAGGACTGGGGTGTCAATCTGGTTGAGGATGCGGTAGGGCCTGATAGGCAAGTGGTCTTCACCTTGAATAAGGAGGCACTCGAGCCCCTTAAACGGTGCAATGGACGAGTGCACTATGGCATGGGTCAGATCGTGATCCACGTATACCGCGGCGATGCACAGCGCGCTGCTATTTCGGCTGCACCGGAGGACTCGGACATTGCAGTGACGGAAGAGGAGTCGGAGATGTCCGACTCGGAAAGTATGGTATCTACCACGTCAAATGGCGAAGGAGCAGTGAACAGCTCGGAGATGGGAGACAGCCTGCTGGACGGGGAAGACCTCAACGTCACAGTGATAGCAGTTAGTCCTGAGCGCACCAATGTTGATACTGCCACAGTTAATAGGATCTCTGCCACGCCAAGTCGTGGTCTGAACAAATCGTTGTTGAAAGATAAGCCTCCAGACGAGGTGGAACTCGACGATACGGCGCTGACAGGGAAGTCTGAGCGCTCTCATGTTGGTGGTGATTCAGATAAACCTGCACAAAACTAAAGCAGCCTCAGCTGCTTTAATCAGTCGTCTCTCTAAAGGCGACGTAGATGTGGTCCTCATCCAAGAACCCTGGGTCAACAGCTCAAGGATTTGCGGTTTGGGGACTAAGGGTTTTAAGCTTATCCGAGCCAGCGAGGGGGGCAGGGTTAGAGCCTGTATTTTGGTTAAGTCTGAGCTGGATGCCTTTCTCTTGCCCAACTATACCAATGGTGACGTTACAGCTGCCAGTTTAACAGTCGACAGTACCAGTCTGACGATGGCGTCGGTCTATATCCCCTACGGCGCCGAAGAACCTTCCACAGAGAGAGGCAAAAGACCTTGTGGCAAATTTTTCCATGGGTCATCTTATTATCGGAACTGACGCCAATGCTCATCACGTCCAGTGGGGAAGCTCCGATATCAATGCTAGAGTAGAGTCGTTGCTTGACTATTTGTTAACAACTAACCTGGTAGTTTGCAACGTGGGTAACGAACCTACGTTTATTACTAAAACCCGTAGGGAGGTCATAGATCTCACTATTTGCAGCGAACGCGCTTATGAATGGGTCAGAAAATGGCGCGTTCTCGATGAACACTCATTCTCCGACCACCGGTACGTAGAATTAGTTCTAGACTTTTCTGTTGAGCAGCCGGTTATGAAACGCAACCCACGTAACACTAACTGGTTTGTTAGGTTAGGTTAGGTTGCAAGGGCGGGACAGAGCACCTGGACTCTGCCCGACACTTAGGCCAATTAAGAAAGCCCGTTGTGATACCCTATACGGTCTCTACCCACCTCTATGCCTCAGAGGTGCGAGCGGAGGGTTCTTCCTTAGCGCCACCAACCGCCCGACCGCGTATAGTCAGCTGATCCGACATCCCTAAACGAGATCAGAGCACTCGGCGTGGTGCTCTAAATAAGCCCCTCTAAACGAGTACAATGATCTCCAGAGGGCTGGAAGGGACCAGTCGACTCACGCGGTCGGGCCGCCGTCGATGCCAAGGAAGAAACCAACTCACACCTAGGGCAGGGGATCGAACCACTTCGTGGAGTCAATGAACCTGGATAACGCCTTTATTTCTACTTTTGATACCTCAGCGAGGTTTTCGAGAAACGGTTGGCCGACGATAGCCAACCGTCGCCTGCTAAGCGCGGGATATTGGCACAGCGGATGCTGAACACTTTCCTCCTCCTCAATACATCTGCAGCTGCGACAATAATCATTCGACCTTATGCCCATTCTTGCACCGTGCGTGCCTATAAGACAGTGCCCTGTTAGGACCCTTGCCAGGGTTGAGATACTCGATTTGTTGAGGGACAGCATAGAATTTGTACGTCCTTTGTTATAGGAAGGCCAGGTTAGCCTGGATATCTCGCAAATCGAGAGCTCCGTCCAGAGTTTGTTTGCTGCAATAATTGTATTTGTGCTGACACTAAATTTAAAAGAGGCCATGGGTATGCCTACCAGACTGTTTCCTGGAAGGAGATGGGTGGTGGTACCTCGTCTGGCCAGCTCGTCCGCTCTGCAGTTACCTTCAATATTCCTGTGTCCAGGTACCCAAATAAGGCTAATACTGAAGTGCTGAGCCATCTCGTTGGGAGATCTGCGACATTCAGTTAACGACTTTGCATTGTCGACGCAGGAGTTCAGGGCTTTAAGTGCGGCCTGACTGTCTGAGAAGATGTAAATCCGTTTGCCATTTTGAGGGATAGACACCAAGCTTTTCACCGCCTCGTGTATTGCCAGCAATTCCGCTTGGTACACGCTACAGTGGTCGGGAATACGGAAGGAGATCTCTAGTCCCAGATCCGGTGAAAAGATACCTCCCCCCACCTTCCCCTCAAGCTTGGAACCATCAGTGAAAAAGTTGATGGCGCCACGGACCGTATGTGGTCTGTTGTTCCATTCTTGTTTAGTTGGTATTGTCACCTCGTAGTTCCTGACAAACACGTTGTTTGACGCGCAGTAGTCAGTATGTGGTGGTATGTTAACCGGAGCGTGATTGCCCAAGATTGAGGTGTGCCCACTTTGTCCGTCTTTCCAGACACCGGTCTCCCTTATTCGCAGAGCTGAGATCACGGATATTTCCTTCGCCACCAGGTCAAGCGGTGGTAGATACAGCATAGCGTTGAGAGCTTCCGTCGGGGTGGACCCAAGGGCCCCAGTTATGCAGAGTTCCAGCTCCTTTGTACTTTCTGTGGTTGCTTGAGGTACGTACTCTTAGTTAGTGCAGGCCACCAGACTAGCACTCCATAGAGTACTACTCTGGGAGAAAATCCCCATGAAACACCTATTGCTCTCTTGCAAGTGAACAACGCGCACGTTGCCTTTTTAACTCTTTCTGTTATATTGTCACTCCAGAGTAGCTTCCTGTCTAGAATAACTCCTAAATATTTGACATTATCACTGAATGCTAAAGTAGTGCCTTAAATTTTTGGTGGTGTAACGTCCGGAAGTTTGTACCTTCTAGTGAAGAGGACTAGTTCGGTTTTCTCGGGGTTAACCCCAACCCTGATGACTTAGCCCAGTCACATATTTTAGATAAGGCTGTTTCCATTTAATTACAGAGAGTTTGAGGGAATTTTCCCCTTGTAATAACGCAGATATCATCGGCGTACGCGATCACTTGGTGGCCTTCCGATTCCAAGAGGCTACTAACTGGTAGCTACACAATGAAATACTATCTAGGGACTTACCAGCACTGCCCCCACAAGTCCCCTCATCAGTAGGGGAGTTGGAGGATCTGGTATAGACCTTTACAACGGCGCTCTCGAATGCCCTAGAGCAGGCTTGCTCAGTGCCAAGACCACGCGGTAAATACAGGCCGCATTGGTGGCCCTACGACCTGGACTCGCTCCGCAAATCATGTAGGACACAATTTAATAAGGCCAAGCGCCTTGGCAGGGAGACTCAATGGCTCGAATATAAAGTTAAACTTAGAGCCTACAAAAAAGCTCTGAGGCAGGAAAAGAGAGTATCGTGGAGAAATTTCTGCACTGGGGTCGAAAATGTCGACGATACAGCGAGACTTAGACGAGTGCTCTCAAAAACTCAAACAGCCACAAGCTATTTGCGCAAACCTGACGGATCCTGGACCAGCACGGAGGGGGAAACCTTAGAGCTGCTCTTGAATACGCACTTCCCAGGGAACTTGCATGAGGAACCCTTAGGACCTACAAAAAACCTGGCTGTATACATACCCAGCACGGAGGAAAAGGTTAGGTGGCCTGCCTGGCTCTTAGCTACATTCCGTGCTCCTGGAGAAGGGCCACGGTAGTGTTTATTCCTAAGGCGGGGAAGGCGTCTCATTACGAGCCCAAGGACTATAGGCCGATCAGTCTCTCATCCTTTGTGCTCAAAACCTTCGAGAGGATAAAAAATGACTACCTCTCCTCTACTCTTGATAGCAACCTTATCTCTAGCTATCAGCATGCATACACCAAAGGGAAATCTACAGAAACTGCGCTTCATAGCCTAGTTTCTGTTATTGAAAAATCGCTGTATGAAAAGGAGTACTGTCTTGTGGCCTTTTTAGATATTGAAGGAGCCTTCGACAACATAAGCCCTGATGCTATAAACACCGCTTTAACAAGTGTGGGCATAAGCAGGTGTCTTATTGGACTTATTGATCAACTACTAAGGGGTAGACGAATAGTTTCATCACTGGGATCGGTTGACTTATCACGCTGTGTCACAAGGCGAACGCCTCAGGGTGGTGTTCTCTCCCCGCTTCTATGGAATCTCACTGTCAACTCGATGCTGCCAGACACAGGCTGGGGGCGGGAAGGTAGTGGCATATGCAGATGACTTAGCTTTAGTATATAGGGGCAAATCCCCACAAAACCCTGTGCGACTTGATGCAAGTAGCACTGCGAGAGGTTTCCTCATGGTGCTCGCTCTGCGGACTGAGCATCACCCCGGGAAAAGTAGAACTGGTCCTTTTCACCAACCGCTATAAGATACCACCGCTAATACTACCAAAACTGAACGACGTGCACCTGAACTTCGTTCTGGATAGGAAACTAACCTGGAAGGAGAATGTTCTTCAGCGCCAGAAGTAAACGTGTATTGCACTCTACACGTGCAAAAGAGCCATTGGAAAGAAATGGGGGCTCAGCCCCAAAATATGCAAATGGATCTGCACTGAAATCATTCGATCAATCCTGCTCTATGGAGTTGTGGTATGGTGGCCTGCGCTGAGCAAGGCAACAAACCTTAATCTGCTAGGTAAAGTACACAGATCTTGCATGATCTGTATAAGCGGTGCGTTAAGAACAACGCCCAATGAAGCACTTCACGTATTGCCGGTTCTGCGAGAACGGTATTTGTACTTGTACATCACCCTTCGTACCGAAACGACCCGGGTTGTTTTTTTTTTATAATGACCCGGCCAAGAGCAATACATTTCGAAGTGACCCTGTCTAACGCGTCACGATTCCCTCACCTATTGTCATCCCCTGAACAGCCCCTTGCAGCACGGCTGCTCCTTATTCTCTTGATCCGGGCTGGCATTGAGCCAAATCCCGGCCCAAGAGAATGGTTCTGCTGCGTTTGCCGGAAGAAAATATACACAAGACGATCACACTCAGTACAGTGTGCATATTGCAAAGGTTGGTTGGATAAATTTAGTTGCTCCGTACTAGATCCTAAAACACACCGGCCCACTAGTTTTTCAAAAGTTTTGTGGCACCCTGCTGTTCACGTCCTAGGACGTCTCGAGGCAAGCGACGTTCTAATGTTGCATTATCGCCTTCTTTAAATCAAGTCTCCACGACCTGCAATACTTATATTGCCCAGCAGAATATGTGTGTTTCCGGCTGTAGCTCGTTTCCTAGTGCGTCAACTTCACAAGCATCCACTCATGACTACTTTCTTCGTAGCACATCAGTTGATGCTTTTAGCATTACCGAGCTTCAGCCCCGTCTCTGAACCCCTTACTAACTTCTTCCGGCATTAGCACGAATGCAAGTCAAGGCCATCAACTTCTGGTCCCTCACTCTTCGTGCACTGTATGTCGGCATAGGATATATGCGTCTGTGGCATCGGTTAAGTGCAATTCCTGCCTAGGCCGATGTCACCTACGCATATGTTCTGGGCTCGCAAACAGAAATCTCTGGACTGATGTGTTTGTCGCGCCTTGCTGTCGAGTTGTGCAGCCCTCAACGCCGACGGATGTACACTCATCTAATAATGAACGAAATCCGCCGGCTTCAGGACTGCAACGGAGATCAATATCGCGACCTAGCCTACCACCATCTAGGCGTACACATCAGTCTTTAACTCCCAGAGTCGCCATTGCCTCTCCTTCGCAATTTAAATTGTTGCAATTTAACTGCAACGGCTTGACCGGCAAGATAGCGGAGATAACCGCATTTATGCAGCTACATAAAATCAAAATTGCTGCAGTCCAGGAGACAAAACTTGGTCCCCACTCGAACCTCCGAGCGAGTGGAGGCTACCACGTTCTCCGGCATGACCGCACGGACGGCGGAGGTGGTCTTGCGTTCCTTGTTCACCATACGGTGCAGTATAGGGAATTGATATTTGACTTACCCTTAGAGTGTCAGGGTATAGTTATACAAGCTGGTGGTGTTGATCTCGAGCTAATTAATATATACATTCGTCCCGTCACCTGCTGCCCCAGAAGTTATCGTCCTGACCTTAGGGCGTTTCTTTGTGGCGATAATCGTATCATCATGGGCGATTTTAATGCCCACCATGATATGTGGCATTCACACCTTTCTGTGGCGGCAGAGGACGGGAATTAGCCGAGCAAATTGACACTTCCTCTTTCTGTACTGTGAACGGGGACACCCCAACAAGGATGGCGGTTAACTGCAGTAGCTCCCCAGACTTAACTATTGTTAGCCCGGGGTTAATTAACAGCATTAACTGGCAACCTATGGTGGCCTTGTCATGCCACGGATTTTATCACGTCGGAGAAAAGAACATACGTGAATTTCAAAAAGGCTAATTGGGTCGGCTTTTTGGAATTCACGGAGAGCTCCTTTGGTGATCTTCCCATTCCCACTGATGTACACGTCGGCGAGCGTAACATACGTGAGGTCATTAAAAAGGCTACAGCCCGTTTTATACCAGCTGGTAGAATAGAAAATATCAGGCCTAACTTCCCAGCTGAGGCCGCAGCCTTGGCCAATGAACGTGACCTCATACGCAACATCGATCCCTCTGACCCACAGATCGGTGATCTCAACGTGGAAATCAGGCGGCTGGTTAACGTACACAAATAAACCAAATGGGAGGAGCACCTTAGGTCTTGTAACCTCCCTACCGGTGGTGGGAAATTATGGTCCACCATCAAGTCCTTGTCGAATCCTTCGGGTCCACCAAAAAATGTCGACATCACCTTTGGTGACAAGACATTAAATGACCCCAGGAAATGTGCGCAGGCTTTTTGTCGACAGTATGTCCCACACCCTGCGCAAGATAGGATAAGACGTGGAATCTTCAGGCGCGCGCATAAACACAAAAACTATGCCCCCGTTCCCATCACCGCTACAGAGGTTCAAGAGGCCATCCGGAAGGCCAAAAATTCCAAAGCCATCGGCCCTGATGGCATAGCCATGGTGCATCTCAAGCATATCGGCCCAGCGGGAGTCAAATAATTAATTGCCGTCTTCAACCTGTCTTTGATCACAGCTGTCATACCCGACAAATGGAAGCAGGCAACTGTGATCCCACTACTAAAGCCTGGCAAGCCAGCTAACGTTGGGGAGTCACATCGTCCGATATCACTCCTCTCGCCAGTAGTAAAGACACTTGAAGCGGCCCTACTCCCGCTCTACACATCACACTTGATGCTAGCCGAGCACCAACATGGCTTCAGGAAAGGCAGGAGCACAACATCTGCTCTAAATGTCGTAAACACTCAGATAACTGACGGTCTAAATCAAAACAGACCCAATGACAGAACGGTTCTAGTTGCACTCGATCTGAGTCAAGCTTTTGATACAGTAAATCATGGGCACCTTGTATCCGATTTGGAAGACTCGTCACTCCCCCCCTGTCTCAAGCGTTGGACCGCCAATTATCTCAGTGGTCGTCGGTCGTCTGTTGTATTCAGAAACAAAAAATCTAAAGCCAGGCAGATCAAACAAGGGGTACCACAGGGTGGTGTCGTTTCCCCGTTATTGTTTAACTTCTATATTTCGAAGCTTCCTCCTCCACCAGAAGAAGTTACGATTGTTTCTTACGCAGACGATTGCACGATATTAGCTACTGGTACTTTCGTTGATGAGCTGTGCTCTAAAATAAATGGTTATCTCCCCTCTCTAGTCGAGTTCTTCACCGCCCGAAGTTTGACATTGTCGCTAACAAAGTCTTCGGCGACCCTATTCACGACGTGGACGGCGCAGATTTCTCTCCTTCTTAGGGCGTGAATGCCTCTAGATCTTTTAAGATCCCATTTCGGCCAGGTTTGTTTGGATGTCCGGCACTTTGGGGATTGTTGCCAAATTTCGTTGGCTTGCAGTACACACTCCGTCAAGCCAACGAAAGGTAGCAACAATCCCAAGGGTGCCGGACATCCAAACAAACCTGGCCAAAATGTGATTATAAAAGATCTAGAGGGATCATAAAAGATCTGAATACAGTTACTTCAACAAAAAATACCGTTCAAACAACCAAAATTTGGTCAACTTCAGGATAACAGCACGAGATTGTTGATTTTACCAGTGCCTTTTTTCTGTGTATATACACAAGAAATATACCAGTTGACATACTAGATCATATATACATCAGCATCATATTTGTATTTACCCAAACACGAAAAAGCAACTGTGAATTACAAGAGAAAAAAGAAGCAAACCAAAAATTTCAAATAATGTTTGCATAGTACCATGTACTACAATAGATCGTACTAATGGATGCGGTGTAATAAGGCCTTATAATAATAATGTAGTATGAAATGGAATTTTTCTAATTAGTATTTTTCTAAAATAGATTAGACTTTTTCTGGCTACACCTTTTTCAGTTTATATTCAGAAAGTAACAATTTATATTTAGAAAATTACAATTCATATTCAGGATTTCCATTTGATATTCAGAAAAATACAATTGACATTCAGAAAATTACAATTGATATTCAGAAAACTTTCTGAATATAAACTGAAAAAGGTGTAGTATAATTTCAACCCGAGATTCATACATACTTGCATACTAGTACGAACCAGAATTTTTGTGACTAGTATGATTTCGCCCAGCAGATTGGCATTTATTGGTTTAAGGGTAATCAGCAAAGAACTAGTATAAAAACATCCATAAAATGTATAGTAAACGAGCTAGGTGTCTGCTGAGTAGTTTGGAATTGATTAGTTTGAAGGTATTCAGAAATTAACTGGTATGAATACACCACAAAATGTTTAGGCGTAGAACTATAATGTTGCTGAGTAGTTTGGCATTGACTGGTTTAAAGCTAATCAGAAATGAACTAGTATGAATACACCACAAAATGTACAATCAATGAACTACATTGTTTGCCGAGTAGTTTGGCAATGACTGGCTTAAAAGAAATCAGAAATGAAGTAGTATGAATACACCACAAAATGCATAGTCAATGAACTAGAAGTTTCGCTGAGTAGTTTGGCTTTGAATGGTTTAAAGCTAATCAACAATGAACTGGTATGCATATGCCACAAAATGCATAGTCAATGAACTATATTGTTTGCTGAGTAGTTCGACATTGACTGGTTTAAAGGTGATCAGAAATGAACTAGTATAAATACACCACAAAATGTAAAGTCAATAAACTATATTGTTTGCTGAGTAGTTGGACATTGACTGGTTTAAAGGTGATCAGAAATGAACTAGTATGAATACACCACAAAATGTTTAGTCAGTGAACTATATTGTTTGCTGAGTATATCGACATTGACTGGTTTAAAGGTGATCAGAAGTGAACTAGTATGAATACACCACAAAATGTGTAGTCATTGAACTATATTGTTTGCTGAGTACTTTGGCCTTGACTGGTTTAAAGGTGATCAGAAGAGAACTAGTATGAATACACCACAAACTGTATAGTCCCTGAACTATATTGTTTGCTGAGTAGTTTGGCCTTGACTGGTTCGAATCTAATCAGCAATGAACTAGTATAAATACACCATAAAATGTATAGTCAATGAACTAGAATTTTCGCCGAGTAGTTTGGCATTGACTAGTTTTAAAACTAATCAACAATGAACTGGTGTGCATATGCCACAAAATGGTTAGTCAATGAACTATATTGTTTGCTGAGTAGTTTAGCCTTGACTGGTTTGAAGCTAATCAGCAATGAACTAGTATAAATACACCACAAAATGTATAGTCAATAAACTAAATTGTTTGCTGAGTAGTTGGACATTGACTGGTTTAAAGGTGATCAGAAATGAACTAGTATGAATACACCACAAAATGTTTAGTCAGTGAACTATATTGTTTGCTGAGTATATCGACATTGACTGGTTTAAAGGTGATCAGAAGTGAACTAGTATGAATACACCACAAAATGTGTAGTCATTGAACTATATTGTTTGCTGAGTAGTTTGGCCTTGACTGGTTTAAAGGTGATCAGAAGAGAACTAGTATGAATACACCACAAACTGTATAGTCCCTGAACTATATTGTTTGCTGAGTAGTTTGGCCTTGACTGGTTTGAAGCTAATCAGCAATGAACTAGTATAAATACACCACAAAATGTATAGTCAATGAACTAGAATTTTCGCTGAGTAGTTTGACATTGACTGGTTTTAAAACTAATCAACAATGAACTTGTATGCATATGCCACAAAATGGTTAGTCAATGAACTAGTATGTTTGCTGAGTAGTTCGGAACTTGACTGCAGGGTAGTAATTCATTTAAGTATGTACGAGTATGTATCTATTTATCAAGGCAGTCATTTTTATAACCAACGAAACGTAACATTAAATTTGTAACTCAAAGTTACTATTCAGGCACTTGAAACATAAGTTGTTTGTACTACTGGTAAGCATAGCCAAATATACATAGGATATATTTGATTAATAACGACTTACAAAAAAAAGAAAAATAAAAATTAATGCCATTTGACTTAGAGAAAAATTACTTTTTCTGAAGTTTGAAGTGTGATATTAAAGAAATTATTTCATTAATAGTGTCATCTCTTAACCTGCTGCCCCCATTCCAAAAAATATCAATTTCTTTCCCCAAACCTTTTTTTAATTCATATTCGTTTCTATTGGTGGAAATTTGGGAGCTACTAGTCAAAACTTGATGCAACTTTTCTGTAAGACTAACGGGCTTGTCAACTTAAACCACTTCGTCGTCGATATTAGTATGGTTTTCGTTATGAAACATGTTTTCTGTATTACGAAGGATGCTCTCGAGCTCCCCCCCAATGACTGATAAGCTAATTTCTTTGGAAAATGCATACTTTAAAATTTAAAGTTTAAATCATATATATTACTCGGATTAATTAAAAAGGCGTAAAAAAGCGGTGTTGCAAATGTTGTAGTAATAGTTATTTTTCCCTCAAAGGGGGATGTTTTTGGTAGAAGTTTAGAATCATTCAGAATCATGTTCTACTTAAAGTACATATATACAAGATAACTTAAATGTATTTAAAAATTTATTTTCGGTGAACCCGGGATTTAGGTCTAGTAATCCCGGGATTATCGGGACTTAAAAACTACGGGATCCCGGGAATCCCTAATATATATCTATTTTACTTATTCAATGAACGGCTTGATGTCTGTTTGAGTTGACAAAATTTTAATTGTTTTAGGATCTTGTTACCATTGTTTTGTGTTTGTTTGTATACGGCTTGTGCCGTATATTAGATTGAGTAAATTGGAATGCTTATGTATATATATATTTTTTGTTGTTATTACTAAATTATTATGGATTAAGTGCCATGCTTATTTTTAAAGGTTTTAAATTGGTGAAGGGTGGATACCTTGCCGCGGTACGAGGGCTTAAGTCGATAGCCACAGGGCTACGCTGCCCTTGTGATCATAGCTCCGTACGGCACTTCATCACGAGAGCAGCCTAGCCTCTCTGGCGCGACGACAAAGATCTTCCCCCTCCCAATCCAGGGTGTTATGCGACCACGTGCCCATTGGACGTTTGCAGCCGGGAGGCAAATCGTGGCTGTATTTGAACGGAGCCTCTCTGATACCGGGTCGCCTCAGAGAGTAAGCATGGCCTTACCGCGGTACGGGGCTCTGCCGCGGCGGACGACACATTTTCCCCTACTCTTCCCTTGACCCTAAGCTGGCGTTGTCCGGCGATGGGTCGTACGAACATGATGAACTCAAATAACGCAAATAAAAACGAAAAACCCAAAAAGCAAACAACGCCGGCAACCAACCCTCTATCGAGTAAGATTGACTTGATGGGAGCTAGCACCAGTACGGTTGCCAACGCAGCTAAGCGGACAACGGCGGATGCTAAACTCCCATCAACCTCTGATATGAAAACCAGTATCTTTACGTCTGTGGCAGCGGTCTCACGACCTGGCCTCGGAGTTTCGAAGGGGAAGGAAGCTGCAACTGAGATTTCGGCAAGGGGAGCGACCGCGATGGCAACTACGGGTCCGCACTCCCGGGAGACATCTCCCCGCCGCTTCACATACCACGAGAAAAGATTGGCTGCAAAGATCCTGAAGAGGTATGAAGGGGTACCGCAGGAGTCGCTGTCGCCGAATTCCAGTAAATCGGTAGAGCTAGCGAAAGCTGTGATACCGGATTTCCAAAAATCTTACATGCCAAAGAGGTTAAAAGTTAACCCTTTCAAGCGCCAGAGATCGGACCTGGAGTTAAATCCCCCTCCCAAGCGGCATCAGAATACCTCTGGAGCGGGCAAACTAAGCTTTGCTGAGGTAACCAATGACAGGATCCTTATAGGCGTCCTTGACCGAGGCAATGACCGTCTGGCCATCCCCAAGGACCGGTGGCGTTACGTGCGAAATGAACTCGGCAACATTCTTCTCAACGTTGCTCCGGAGTTTCCGGGTAGTTCGGCGCGAGTAACGGATGCGGGCTGGCACCAGAGTCAGATCAAATTACTCGCATGCGAGGATGCAAAAACCGTAGCACTGTATAAGGCAGCAGCTGCTAAACTGGGTGAAGTCTACAAGGGCGCAAAGATAGAGGTCGTCGACTGGAAGGACATTCCAGCTCGTCCAAGGGCAAGGGCGTGGATTCCGGCCATCCCTGACGAACCCGACAGAATTCTCGGGATGCTACGGCTAATGAATCCGTCTCTCCCAACGCATGACTGGAGTGTTAATCTGGTCGGGGATGCGGTGGGGCCCGACAGACAGGTGGTGTTCACCATGAATAAAGAGTCAATCGAGCCCCTCAAAAGGTGCAATGGCCTAGTACACTACAGCGTAGGCCAGATCGTTATCCACGTATATCGTGGTGACGCTCAGCGCGCTACCTTCTCGGCTGCTCCGGGGGAACCGGAAAACGAATTACCAGAAGAGGAAGCGGAGGATTCCGATGCGGAAAGCATGTTATCCGCCACGTCCCTTGCCGATAGTGCTGTGAACAACTCGGAGATGGAGGACAGCCTACAGGACGAGGAAGTCCTCGACGTCACGGTGGTAGCAGCCAACGCTGAGCGATTAACATCTAACGCTACAAGCAGCAGGACTCCTGCAACGCCATATCGGGCAGTTAATCGGAACAACTCGTCGTTGATAGGCAACCTCCGGGATGGGGCAAACCTCGACGACATGGGGACGGCAGGGAAGTCTGTGCGCTCTCATGTTGGTGGTGCTTCAGATTAATCTGCACAAATCTAAAGTGGCTTCGGCTGCTTTAAGTAGTCGTCTTTCTAAAGGCGACGTGGATGTGGTCCTCATCCAAGAACCCTGGGTCAATAGCTCGAGAATCTGCGGATTGGGGACTAAGGGCTTCAAAGCGAGGAGAGCAAAGTCCGAACGTGTATTTTGGTCAAGTCTGAGTTGAACTCCTTTCTCCTACCTAACTACACCAATGGTGATATTACCGCTATCAGTCTAACGGTCGACGGCACCCGCCTGACGGTTGCGTCGGTCTATATGCCCTACGACGCCGAAGAACCCCCACCACAAACGGAGGTGAAAGACCTGGTGTCAAATTTCTGCACGGGTAATCTTATTATTGGAGCGGACGCTAATGCTCACCATGTCCAATGGGGGAGTTCCGATATCAATGCCAGGGGCGAGTCTCAGTTTGATTACCTCTTAACAACCAACCTGGTAATTTGCAACGTGGGTAATGAGCCTACTTTTATCACTAAGACCCGTAGGGAGGTCATAGACCTCACTATCTGTAGTGAAGGCGCTTATGGGTGGGTCAGAAAATGGCGGGTTCTGGAAGAACATTCATTCTCCGACCACCGTTACATAGAAATAGTTTTAGACTTTATTGTAGAACAACCAATCATGAAGCGCAATCCACGTAACACAAATTGGCAGTTACACAATGAAATATTAGGCAGAGACCTCCCAGTACTGCCCTCACAAGCCCCCTCATCAGTAGAGGAGCTGGAGGATCTTGTTACTACATTTACATCGGCGCTCTCAAATGCTCTAGGACAGGCTTGTCCAGTGCCAAAACCACGCGGTAAACACAGGCCACATTGGTGGTCCTACGATTTGGACTCGCTCCGAATATCATGCCGGAAACAATTTAACAAGGCCAAGAGCTTCGGCTGTGAGCCTCATTGGCACGAATATAAAGCTAAACTAAGGGCCTACAAAAAAGCTCTGAGACAGGCGAAGAGAACCTCGTGGAGAAATTTCTGCACTGGCGTCTAAAAGGTCGACGACACAGCGAGACTTAGACGAGTCCTCTCGAAAAGTCAAACAACCATCAGCTATCTGCGAAAACCTGACGGATCCTGGACCAGCACGGAAGAGGAAACCCTTGAGCTGCTCTTGAATACACATTTTCCGGGGAATCTGCATGATGCACCACTAGCACCTGCAACAAACCTGGCAGTAAATATACCCGTCACTGAGGAAAGAGTAAGGTGGGCAATTAAAAGCTTTGAACCGTATAAGGCTGCCGGGCCGGACGGGATTATCCCCGCGCAACTTATAAACACGTTGGAGACATCAGCTAAATGGCTGGTATTTCTCTTCACAGCCTGCCTGGCTCTCAACCACATTCCGGGCTCCTGGAGAAGCGCCACGGTAGTGTTTATCCCCAAGGCTGGGAAGGCATCCCACTACGAGCCAAAAGACTACAGACCGATCAGTCTCTCGTCCTTTGTACTCAAAACCTTTGAGAGGATACTAAGCGACTACCTCTCAACGACTATTGATAGCAACCTTATTTCTAGCTATCAGCATGCATACACCAAGGGTAAATCAACAGAAACCGCTCTGCACAGCCTAGTATCGGTCATTGAGAAATCGCTGTGTGAAAAGGACTACTGTCTCGTGGCCTTCCTAGACATTGAGGGGGCTTTCAACAATATAAGCCCGGAGGCTATCAACTCCGCTCTAACTAATCTGGGCGTAGATAGACCTCTAACTGGTTTAATTGACCAACTTTTAAGGGGAAGGAAAATAGCTTCTTCACTTGGTACGGTTGAGTTATCACGCTATGTCACAAGGGGAACCCCCCAGGGTGGTGTTCTTTCCCCGCTTTTATGGAACCTCACAGTCAACTCGTTGCTACGTGACACAAGTTGGGGGGGCGGGAAGATAGTGGCATACGCAGACGATTTAGCTATTGCATTCAGAGGCAAGTTCCCACAAACTCTGTGTGACCTGATGCAAGTAGCACTGCGAGAAGTTTCGACGTGGTCCTCTCGCTGCGGACTTAGTATCAACCCGGGGAAAGTGGAACTTGTCCTTTTCACCAACCGGTTCAAAATACCGCCACTAAGCCTACCAGAACTAGATGGCACGCGCCTGGGCTTGTCGGATAAGGCCAAGTTTCTAGGCATAGTTCTGGACAGGAAACTGAATTGGAAGGAGAATGTTCTTCAGCGCCAGAAGAAAGCTTGCATCGCTCTTTACACATGCAAAAGAGCCATTGGCAAAAAATGGGGGCTCAGCCCTAGAGTATGCAGTTGGATCTACACGGCCATCATTCGTCCAATCATGCTATATGGAGTCGTCGTATGGTGGCCTGCGCTGAGCAAGGCAACATACCTGAATCTGTTGCGGAAAGTCCATAGATCCAATATGATCTGTATAAGCGGTGCGCTAAGGACAACCCCCAACGAAGCCCTCCAGGTCATTCTGGGCATTTTGCCACTTGATCTGGAAGGGTTTCGGTCAGCAGCGGCATCAGCTCTGCGCCTAAGAGAAACCTCCAGTTGGGGGGCGGGCACTATTGGACACTCCAGTATTCTGGAATCTTACAGCTTTCTCCCTCAAAGCACAGATCGTTGTGCGACCACTACAGTCAGTGATAGCTGTTTCAAAATAAACATTCCCAGCAGAGAAGACTGGGAGAGGACGGATTGGTGTCTCGAAACAAATGGTGGCACTTCCATATACACCGACGGCTCGAAGTTGGACGGCAGAGTTGGAGGAGGGGTTTATTCAAGGGATTTGGACCTTGAGCTCTCCTTCAGACTACCTGATCATTGTAGCGTCTTCCAGGCGGAAGTCTCGGCAATCCTAGACGCCGCGGCCTGGTTAAGCAAACGTGTTATCGGAGAAGATATCGCTATTTTCAGCGACAGCCAAGCGGCCATAAAATCCCTTGGCTCATACACGTTCAACTCTGAACTGACGCTCAGCTGTCGTCGATCTCTTCAGGAGATGGCCCAACAGAACCGCGTAAACCTCATATGGGTCCCGGGACATAGGGACATTGAGGGAAACTGTAAGGCAGACGAGCTTGCCAGGCAGGGCACGACCAAGCAGGTTCTTCAGGATAAAGAGCGCTTAGGTATGCCGTTTGCCACATGCAAACTAATGCTGAAGGAGCACACACTCCGTCAAGCCAACGAAAGATGGCTGCAATCCCCAGGGTGTCGGATATCGAAACAAACCTGGCCAAAATGGGATCTTAAAAGGTCTACACGCATTTATGCCCTAACTAGGAGGGAAATCTGCATATTGATAGGGGTATTAACCGGTCACTGCCTCATTGGTAGGCATGCAGAAAGGCTAAGTGTGCCCTACCGACGATGCTGCAGGAGTTGCAAAGA
This sequence comes from Campiglossa producta, assembly GCA_964058755.1. Classification (NCBI taxonomy): domain Eukaryota; kingdom Metazoa; phylum Arthropoda; class Insecta; order Diptera; family Tephritidae; genus Campiglossa; species Campiglossa producta. The sequence goes on from CAXKVI010000001.1 coordinate 111,989,702, forward strand.
TGATGAGGAGGAGGAAACAGTGGAACACCTCATCTGCAACTGTCCGGCTTTAAGCGGCGCGAGAACGCGCTTTTTGGGAGTTCCGTTCCTGGATAGCCTAAGCCAGATCGCGGAACTGGACATAAAGGACTTGATGGCCTTCATAAAGTCATCTAAGTGGTTCGAGGAGGAGTAACGGTGTCGGTTTAGGAGTGTCAGTCCCGGGATTCTGCTATGTGGAAAATCCCAACAACTCAGGGATTTTCCATTTGGCTGGGTCCCGGGACTGACTTTCCTTGTGTTGGTGGTATCACAACGGGCCTTTCAAAACTGGCCTAAGTGTGCCTCTGCGGCAGCCACTTGAACCTAACCTAATTGGTTTAAGCCTATTCTTATGGATTTCGATTTCCTTTTTGTTTTTATTGCTATCTCCTATACTATGTGGAATTAAAGTATAGTTGTTATTTTTATCAATGGTTTTAACTTTATAGTGTCCTGTATATCTATTCTCTAACTTATGGGAGGCCTCTTCTCTAACTAATACTAAATCTCCTGTTTTAATTTCCTTACTATAGCTATTTTTGTCATAATTTGATTTTTGCTTTTCTTTAGCTTCTTGAATTAATTTTCTTGCTCTTTGCTGTGCTATTTGAAGTTTTTATTTTACTTCTTTGTCATATGCCTCATAGTTGTATACCGGACTAATTTTATCTTCTTTCAAAAATTCATAACTTGGTGGTTGTTTTGCGAATATTAGTTCGAAAGGACAATAATTATGTGTTGTTGATGGCGTTGTATTGTAACAATAAGCGAAATACCTGAGGTATTCATCCCAATCGCCTTTGTCACTGGATATGTATGTACGCATACATTCGTTGAATGTCCGGTGACTGCGTTCTACAGTACCCAAAGTCTGGTGATGGTACGGTGTAGAAGTTTTATGCTCAATTTTTAACAATTTACACAGTTCCTTGAACAGGCTATTTTTGTATTCTGTGCCCATGTCTGTTAAAATTGTTTTCATTTGGCCATAAATCAGGATGAAATGCTCGAATATGGCTTTTGCGACCGTTGTTGCATGTTTGCTTGGAACTGGAATCGCTACCAAATATTTGGTTAGATTGCTTATAATGACAATGGGCCGACTGTGTCAATTTGTACAATATCAAATGCCTACGGAGGCGTTTCCGTAATTGTCATTTGTTCTTTGATATGTTTATTAATTATATTTTTCTTGCAGTGGATGCAGTTCTTTACATACATATTTTCGTATGTCATTTTTCATATTCAGCCAGCTATATTTCTGCTTGATTTTATCAGTCATGTGATTTATTTCTGGGTTGCCACCACTAATAGGATCGTCATGATATTTGTGCAGAATTTCTTTGATTTTCCCGGGATTTGTCACACATATAACCTCTGGGGTTACAGCGATTGTTAACTTTTTGAGAACTTTATTTCCCATTTCCATACTGCAGTATATATACAATTTGTCCCCTAAGGACAACTGTACTTGTACAAGTCCTAAATTGCCGGCTTCTCGTTCGAGCCTGGTAAAGAATTGTCCTCAATCTTATCCTCAACAATTAGGTTGCTTGTATCAAAACTGCTACAAATTTTCTTTCCTTTTTTGAAATATAATTTCGGAGGATTGAAAACGAGTTCGGCATGTCTTTTCACTTCAAATTTATTTAGCGCTTCGTAAATTTTGGGGTTCTCTTTGTGACTTTCTTTAATTTCAATTTTATTACTGGTCTTTTTAGCTGCTGATCTTGTTGTTTTTTTTTTAATATTTTACTTGCTTCCACTGACATATCTTTTAAATTTGTAATAGTTATGCGGGATAATGCATCCGCGATATGATTTTCTTTACCAGCTATATACGCCACCTCAAAATCATACTCTTCTAAATCTAATCTTACCCGCGTCATCTTAGATGGAGGACTTTTCATTGAAAATAGGTATGTTAATGGGCGATGGTCGGTTTTTACTAAGAATTTTCTACCATAGACGTATGGTCTGAAGAAGGTTATGGCCCAATGGATTGCGGACAGTTCTTTTTCTATTGTGGCTTTGTTGGTTTCACCTTTTGTGAAGGACCTGGAAGCGTAGGCAATTGGTAACTGTTTGCCATCATGTTCTTGGCTAAGGACTGCACGGCAAGCGTACCCACTAGCGTCTGTTGTTATGCAGAATTCTTTATCGAAATCTGGGTATTGCAAAAGTTTTGGACTAATTAATGCTTCCTTTAAATAGACAAAAGCTTTTTGACATTCTTCTGTCCATTCGAACGAAACATTCTTTTTGCAAAGCCTAGTTAGTTTTCGTGAGTGTTCCGCGAAATTCGGTACAAATCTTCTGTAGTAATTGCAGAAAGCTACGAATCTCTTAACTTCATCCGCAGTTTTTGGCGCTGGGTAATTTTGAACTGTTTCAAATTTGCTTGGGTCGGGTAATATTCCCTTGTTTGTATATTTATGTCCTTGGTAAGTTACCTCTTGGCTGAAAAATAGGCATTTATTTGGATGTAATTTTAGGTTGTATTTTCTACATGTAGAGAACACGTCTCTTAAATTTTTTAGCATAGGGTTTTCTGAACAACCTAATACAACTAAATCATCCATGTAGAGATATGCTTGAGATGGTTTAAGGCCAGCGAATGCTAATGTCATCATTCGTTGGAATGAATTTGGAGCTACTTTTAATCCATATGGTAATCTTTTGAATCTATATGTGCCATTTTCGGCAGTGAATGAAGTAATGTCCCTAGAGTCTGGGTGTAATTCTATTTGATGAAAACCTGACGTAAGGTCTAGGCATGAAAAATATTTTGCTCTTCCAAGTTGATCTAGAATGTCATCAATTCTTGGGAGTGGGAATTTATCTGCTGCTAATTTTTTATTTACTTGTCTGTAGTCAACAACCAATCTTCATATTTTTTCTGTTTTTCCTGGAAGTGATTTTTTAGGACTAATAAAATAGGACTATTATATTCTGAAATTGAAAGTTCTATTATATCATCTTTAATTAGCTTATTTACTTGTTTGGTTATTTCTCCTTTTTGTGTTTGGGGTAATCTATAATTTTTAATATAAACGGGGTTGTCATCCTTCATATATAATTTTTGTTTATAAAAATTATTAGAAGTAATTGGTTATGTTTCCAGTGCAAATATATCTATGAATTCTGTGCAAAGTGATGTTAATTGAGCTTTAACAAAATTTCGGAAAATTTTTGGTTAGTCTGTTTAATTTTTCTGTATCTGTGCAACTTTTACTGTATGTTAGCTTTAATTAGTGTATAATCGTCTAAATTTTCGGTATTAATTTTATAATTTTGAATAGTTGTGTTGCTATGTGTCGTGTTAATAATTCTAACGAAAGTTTGCTCGTTAGTTGTAATAGTATTTGCTATATAAATGCCTTCGGATAATTGTTGGTGTGGTATAGAAATATTTTTGTTATTTGTATTTATTTTAATTTGTCTAATAACTTCCGATCTAACTGGGATTGTGATTGTGTTGACCGACAGACAGTTTATTAGATTCATTGTTATTGTTTGAGAGAAATCATATGGTCTTAGGATTAGTTTATCCTCTGTTTTTCCATAATCTAGAATACAATTGTAGTTCTTTATGAAATCTAGGCCTATTATTCCATCACATGGAATTGGAAAGTTGTCTTCTACAACATGAAATTTATGATAAATTAGAAGGTCATCGCCTTTTAGATCTGTTTTTATTGTGCCTAAAGTGCTAGTTATTCCCCGACCAATGCCTTTCAAATCTGTGATTTGTTCAGTATTTATTTTTTCTTTATTATTTATTTGCTGTTTTTTAATTATGGAGATATCGGCTCCAGTATCAATTAAAAATTTTGAATATGAATTTTTCAATGAAGTCCTTGTAGATATGTATATAGCTGTTTAAATTTATATTAAGTACGCATATTTTTCTTTTTGTTAATTTTGAAGTGGAGTTTCTTGATTTTCCGTTTCGGTTATGGCGCGAGTTATGTATAATGCCAATAACCCCCCAATAACAAATAAATCGTCAACTTATGTAAGTGCAGACTCAGCACCAGACGATATAGATAAATTCATACTAAGTATAACAAATAAATAAAAGTAACTTCCGGTCCAATAATTAACGTAGAGTCAACAACATTTAATATTTCCAATTCTGTTAACTATAATGCAATAGCAAACAACATCCGGCCCAATTAATATTATAGTCTAGCTAAGCATTGTAAATTTAAGTAAACATTTCACACTAATTAGCAATAAGCATTTTTACCATTGTACATTTAAACTTTCTTTTAATATTCAATAAAGAAAAGAATTCAGTTTGGTTTTGAGTCTAGACAAAGTAAGTCTTTTCGGTCATTCAGCTTAAAGTCTTTTTTAAAAATTCGCCCCTCGCTTTCCACGACAAGTTTCGCGCATATTACGGTTCTGGTTGTAGGATCTATTGCCGTTTTGGGCTTGTGATCCTCTCCGGTTATTATTGTTGTTGTACGACCTCGAGTTATTGTTATATCTCGGTTGTGGTCTGAATCTCCGATTTTGGTAATCTCCATAGTTGTCACTACGGTATCCTCCACGGAAACTACTTCTGTACTGACCTTGCTGTCGTAAATTTAAAATCGCGTTTGAGCTGCCAGTGATTTCGGTACAACTGTTAGTGAATTTCGAGATTGCATCGTTCATTGTTGAGAACGTTCCTGCTTGCATGATCATCTTGACCTTGTCATCAGAGCAGTTTTTACACATGGCCTTAACTGCTGCCTGTGTTGAATATCTCGTGGCTAAGTCTGGGTTTAATCCATCCTAATGATCTTGTAATTTTTTCAATTTCCGCTGTATATTGGTTAGCAGTTTTGCTACGCTGTTGGATGTTCAGTAGTTTAGCGGTTTTTAAACTTCCACTGATTCACCCTTTATTGCGGTTTTTAATTTGTTTTTTATTTGTTCGATCGTGGACTCATTCCTAATAAAATTCCTTGCTGTACCTTTCAGCTTGTTTTTATCATGGTAATGGCCAATGCCTCGTGTGTATCCTTGATTTGCTCAAGTATATCGAGTGCATCTAGGAAACTATGTAGATTTTCTGGTTTACCATCAAACTCTGGTAATACTGACGAAGCAGTTTTAATGAATTCTACTATGGTTTGTGGCATTGTGACCTGTAGTAATTGCAGAAAGCTACGAATCTCTTAACTTCATCCGCAGTTTTTGGCGCTGGGTAATTTTGAACTGTTTCAAATTTGCTTGGGTCGGGTAATATTCCCTTGTTTGTATATTTATGTCCTTGGTAAGTTACCTCTTGGCTGAAAAATAGGCATTTATTTGGATGTAATTTTAGGTTGTATTTTCTACATGTAGAGAACACGTCTCTTAAATTTTTTAGCATAGGGTTTTCTGAACAACCTAATACAACTAAATCATCCATGTAGAGATATGCTTGAGATGGTTTAAGGCCAGCGAATGCTAATGTCATCATTCGTTGGAATGAATTTGGAGCTACTTTTAATCCATATGGTAATCTTTTGAATCTATATGTGCCATTTTCGGCAGTGAATGAAGTAATGTCCCTAGAGTCTGGGTGTAATTCTATTTGATGAAAACCTGACGTAAGGTCTAGGCATGAAAAATATTTTGCTCTTCCAAGTTGATCTAGAATGTCATCAATTCTTGGGAGTGGGAATTTATCTGCTGCTAATTTTTTATTTACTTGTCTGTAGTCAACAACCAATCTTCATATTTTTTCTGTTTTTCCTGGAAGTGATTTTTTAGGACTAATAAAATAGGACTATTATATTCTGAAATTGAAAGTTCTATTATATCATCTTTAATTAGCTTATTTACTTGTTTGGTTATTTCTCCTTTTTGTGTTTGGGGTAATCTATAATTTTTAATATAAACGGGGTTGTCATCCTTCATATATAATTTTTGTTTATAAAAATTATTAGAAGTAATTGGTTATGTTTCCAGTGCAAATATATCTATGAATTCTGTGCAAAGTGATGTTAATTGAGCTTTAACAAAATTTCGGAAAATTTTTGGTTAGTCTGTTTAATTTTTCTGTATCTGTGCAACTTTTACTGTATGTTAGCTTTAATTAGTGTATAATCGTCTAAATTTTCGGTATTAATTTTATAATTTTGAATAGTTGTGTTGCTATGTGTCGTGTTAATAATTCTAACGAAAGTTTGCTCGTTAGTTGTAATAGTATTTGCTATATAAATGCCTTCGGATAATTGTTGGTGTGGTATAGAAATATTTTTGTTATTTGTATTTATTTTAATTTGTCTAATAACTTCCGATCTAACTGGGATTGTGATTGTGTTGACCGACAGACAGTTTATTAGATTCATTGTTATTGTTTGAGAGAAATCATATGGTCTTAGGATTAGTTTATCCTCTGTTTTTCCATAATCTAGAATACAATTGTAGTTCTTTATGAAATCTAGGCCTATTATTCCATCACATGGAATTGGAAAGTTGTCTTCTACAACATGAAATTTATGATAAATTAGAAGGTCATCGCCTTTTAGATCTGTTTTTATTGTGCCTAAAGTGCTAGTTATTCCCCGACCAATGCCTTTCAAATCTGTGATTTGTTCAGTATTTATTTTTTCTTTATTATTTATTTGCTGTTTTTTAATTATGGAGATATCGGCTCCAGTATCAATTAAAAATTTTGAATATGAATTTTTCAATGAAGTCCTTGTAGATATGTATATAGCTGTTTAAATTTATATTAAGTACGCATATTTTTCTTTTTGTTAATTTTGAAGTGGAGTTTCTTGATTTTCCGTTTCGGTTATGGCGCGAGTTATGTATAATGCCAATAACCCCCCAATAACAAATAAATCGTCAACTTATGTAAGTGCAGACTCAGCACCAGACGATATAGATAAATTCATACTAAGTATAACAAATAAATAAAAGTAACTTCCGGTCCAATAATTAACGTAGAGTCAACAACATTTAATATTTCCAATTCTGTTAACTATAATGCAATAGCAAACAACATCCGGCCCAATTAATATTATAGTCTAGCTAAGCATTGTAAATTTAAGTAAACATTTCACACTAATTAGCAATAAGCATTTTTACCATTGTACATTTAAACTTTCTTTTAATATTCAATAAAGAAAAGAATTCAGTTTGGTTTTGAGTCTAGACAAAGTAAGTCTTTTCGGTCATTCAGCTTAAAGTCTTTTTTAAAAATTCGCCCCTCGCTTTCCACGACAAGTTTCGCGCATATTACGGTTCTGGTTGTAGGATCTATTGCCGTTTTGGGCTTGTGATCCTCTCCGGTTATTATTGTTGTTGTACGACCTCGAGTTATTGTTATATCTCGGTTGTGGTCTGAATCTCCGATTTTGGTAATCTCCATAGTTGTCACTACGGTATCCTCCACGGAAACTACTTCTGTACTGACCTTGCTGTCGTAAATTTAAAATCGCGTTTGAGCTGCCAGTGATTTCGGTACAACTGTTAGTGAATTTCGAGATTGCATCGTTCATTGTTGAGAACGTTCCTGCTTGCATGATCATCTTGACCTTGTCATCAGAGCAGTTTTTACACATGGCCTTAACTGCTGCCTGTGTTGAATATCTCGTGGCTAAGTCTGGGTTTAATCCATCCTAATGATCTTGTAATTTTTTCAATTTCCGCTGTATATTGGTTAGCAGTTTTGCTACGCTGTTGGATGTTCAGTAGTTTAGCGGTTTTTAAACTTCCACTGATTCACCCTTTATTGCGGTTTTTAATTTGTTTTTTATTTGTTCGATCGTGGACTCATTCCTAATAAAATTCCTTGCTGTACCTTTCAGCTTGTTTTTATCATGGTAATGGCCAATGCCTCGTGTGTATCCTTGATTTGCTCAAGTATATCGAGTGCATCTAGGAAACTATGTAGATTTTCTGGTTTACCATCAAACTCTGGTAATACTGACGAAGCAGTTTTAATGAATTCTACTATGGTTTGTGGCATTGTGACCTTTATTATTGGGATGTTTATTTTAAATTTTTCCACCGATGAAGGTGAGGGGGTTCGGCTAGGAACGCGTTCAGGTAGAAGTGATAAAAAATCTATTTGAATTTCTTCTTTTGTTGTATTTGGTACATCAAAATCGATATTGTGTTTGGCTAGAGCAGCGACTAGTTTGTCTCGAACTGTCGAGAAAAATTGGTAAGCTTCTTTTTGGTGTTCTACGGTAAGTATGCGCTTTCCCGCATTGATCACCTGTCTAATGTTGTTAAGAGCTTCCAGAATTGTATTTAAATGTTTAACTTTAGTTTCTCTTGTTATGGGAATACTTTTATTAATACATTTATATGATTTGCCAACTTTTGCTTTTTCTTCATTTAATTTGTCATATATTTCTTGCCAATTAGATGCGTTCTTGGACATTATTCAATTGTCTCAATTTGTTCTTTATATAATTTTTTATTAGAATTATTATTGTGACAATTAAAAATGAACTTACGCATATAAAAATTACCAACCATTTATCAGAGATTTCTGCTTTATCTTCTATAATTGGGTGTGTTTCAAATTTGGCAATTTTATTTTCGTTAATTTTATCTTCAGAAGCTTCTTTCCCTACCTCATATCCTGCTATAGCTACTAAAATACCGTTCAATGCGGTTTTCCACCATGCCATTTTAAAATTTAATAGTAAAATTTTTCGAACTCAAATTTTTATTTATTCATAAATTTGTCTTTTAAATTACAATTTTTAATTAAAATTTATTTTCAGACTTTACTTTACTTATCAATCTATTTACTTCTTCTACTAATGTGGAATGATATAATCATCCTTATCGCGAGTTTTGTTTTCACCCGAAAATATTCACTTTTTTTCTTTGCCTTATCGCAGATAGTAGCGAACAGATTTTCCGTGTTCGAAAAAAATTCCGCCTTATTGCCAATGCTTTTTTCGGGCGAAATGAACAGCGGCAAATGCCAAATCTATTCACTTTTATTTTGCAGGCGAACGAGAGTAAAACAAAAAAAGCAATTGTTTGTTTTGAATATTAAATATTCTTCTAATTAAATATACCTTTAATTTTAAGAGTAAATCAATAAATAAAGCCTGGTATTGCGAACTTCGTATAAAAGTTGCGTGAAATTTGGCGTTGTTCTTCTGGTGTAGGCCAATTTATCCATTGGGGACAAAACAATGGCTCCAAAACACTCAGCACCTCTGACAAAACCTCGCTGAAGGAAGATTGGCTAAGACCAACCTAATGGTCATTGCCAACGCCTTTTTGATGTCCTTCCTTTGCGAAAAAACGTAGACAAGCGCTCATATTAACAATTGGTGGAATTCCAAATTTTTGCTTCATTGGCGGCAAGGAGCTGGCAAGAATATCTAGCAAATATGTAAACGCCAGCTTATTTAACCTAAAATATTGCCGAAAACTATTAAAGAAACGATTAATTTGTTTACAAAAGTGCTAAAAAGAACTTTTAAACTCACAGTGAATCACTTAGCTCCAAAGAGTTGATTCGTATTCTCCTCGCGTTCGATTAATAACAGCCTAAGGGCAACACTATACATGTTTCCAAATATTTTTAAGCCTTATTTTAATTTTATTTGAAGAAATTGTCGATAGGCGGAAACAGTTCGCCCGAACCCAAAAAGTGAAGGCGAAACATTTTCCGGGTGAACTCTGCGATAAGGGTGAATAAATCTTCCATTCTAGGTTCTCTACCCATTCCTATATATATCCAAAATTTTCTTAAGCAATTTAAATTATGTCTGTTACTTCCCTTATCTTGATTTACGAGCAATGTCTGCGTTTTCACGCTCTAAGTTATCTACAATTTTGTTTACTGCGTCGTAATCAAGATCATCGGGCAATGCACTATCCATAAGCAAAGATTATTTAAAATAAATAAATTTTAACAAAGGCGTTTAAATTTACTCAATCTTTTTTTTTCTCTTGATGTCTTTAAAATTTCTATTTTTTCTTGTATTTTTAATCTCTTATCTGAGTTTGTAGCAAAGTTAAGTTGTTGATGTAACATTTTCCAATATTTAATTTTTAAGCTTTACCCCTAAGCAAATTACTGCTATTTGGATGGCGACCATGTTGTTGTTGTTGTTGTTAACAGCAAAACACTCCCCGAAGGTTTTGGGGAGTGATGCCGAAGTTGACAGTCCTTGGCCGGATATGACCCCGGTACGCTGCGGTACTCCCTTGCGGTACTGCCCGACTGTCGTGGTAGCGATTTGGTATGACCAGTGGAACCTTCTAGGTCATGTCATCCCTCCATCCGTGAGGAAGAAGAAGATGGGTAATGAGAGGTGAGAGGAATCATATCCGTAGATCAACCATCGAGTAGCACGTCATTACCTATGTGCATAATAGTAGCCTCTTACGACCGGTATGCCTACCTCGGGCATATTCTAAACCCGCAGGCGTGCCAGAGTTTTCTAAAGAGATTTTATTTTTGTTTTTTTTTAATTTTTAATTCTACCTTACGCTGTCATTCTTGCTGCCCACGATATTGATTTCGTAGGATTCTTACTGCTCCACTACCTCTAATTTCAACAATTTTTGGTCTATTGCATTGAAATATTCTACCCTTATGCGCTGATATTGTTGCTGCCTTTCCAACAGGCGAGATGATTTTGTGACGCCTTTTTAATATCACCATATGTGGCCTTCCATATACCACATTGTTACGTTGAAATATTTCACCCTTATGCGCTGGTATTGTTGCTGCCTTATCACGGAAACATTTGTTATCTGCTATATTACCACCATACTTTTGCTGTTTTCCTTTGATATTGGAATTGTCCGTATACTGTATTTATGCCATATTTTAGTCAGGAAATAAGTTCTTCCGAAAACATTTGCTGTGCTGCGTTATGCGACATTCTTTGTTGCCAGGTTCTGCATCAAAATTTTCTCCATGTGTAGATGAGTTAATAAGTGCACATGTTTTAATTAAATGTATAGTGCAGTAGCTTAGTTATTTTATTAACAAAGGCTAGCGATATCGCTGTGTAGAGCGGGGTGAATTGTTTTTTATTATTTAAAAGCCTGGCGGGATCGCCATATAGCAAATTAAATAAAACGTTTGAAGTTTGGTCAATGATTGATTTTCTTTATTGATTACACTTTCTTTTATACTAAATTCTTACACTAATACTTACAAATTATTTACGAACTAAAACCTACATATGTGTATATTACTAATACCTACAAACTAGAATGCAAGTTACGGTTCCTTAAATTAAAAGGAACCAAAATAGTTTTATTGGACAGCGTGTCCGCTTTATTTGAAGTCAAATATCAACTCAAAAACTTAGATATAAAATGTTCACTATTTATACTAGAATTATGCCTGCGCTGCAACTGCGGTTGACCTAATTTCTATGTGTGCGTTTCTTGTGAAAGCATTTCACCATATCCGAAAATAATTGATTGTATTGGTGAGTAACTGTCGAATTGGGAAATAGTTTGTTTACTTAAGTTGCATTTTCCCATATGACCCATTTCTGTCATTGTTAGCTCAGCGTTTTAATATTTCGCAAGCATTGTGTGGATGTTTGTGCTATGTCACCATTTAGCGTAGCTGAGTGCCGCTTTGAAGTGGATATGACTTAGGCGGCTGAATTATGATGAGTAGTCATATTTCAGGCGACTTACGAAATTAATTGCTTTTTAGTTGTTTCTTACAGAAAAATGTTTTGACTTTGCATAAATGCATTGCATTGTAATTTATGGCGTGCGATCGGAGTAGGGTAGGTTAAAGAAATGCAATGCTTCGGAATTTATTTGAGTTGACCGACTTATGAGTGATCATATTTCGGGTAGAATTCTTTAGAATGATTTTGTAAGCAATTATTAAGAAGAATTTACGGGCAATTACTATGAGCAATTTATGGGTGATTATTGGGGAATAATTTATGGGGGTTGGATCGGCTATTTTGTAATAGGCGATCCTGTTTCACGCAATGTAGGTGGTCTTAACTTGTTACAAGTTAACTCTTCCCCTCTTAAGTCGATTGTCCTCAATCGGCATTAGCATTAGCGTAATAAAAATTACTATGAAAGCAAGTGGTGTATGAGAAATTATGGAAAATTACTACAAATTGGGTTTTATCCGCAAGAATGGTCCATTTGTTATATTTTCAATGTTTCGCGTTGGCAATTGCAGCTCAGGTGATACATAAAATTTTAGTTTATATTTATAGATGTATATAGAAATAAAAATTGATATAATGACAATACATATAATTAGCAAATCAGAACTTAGACTAATTAAATGAATTTTACTATTTTTCTCAATTAAAAATTTTATATGTTCTTCCTGTTTGATTTGTTTAGTGTCCAATTGTAAATTTTTATTTGTAAAATTATGATTTCCTTTTATTTTTGTAATTTTATTTGGTAAAATGAATGTATCATAAATCTTAATATTATAATTTTCGAATGTATTATTTGTAATTGAAATTTTACAATTTTCGAATCTAATTAAAAAGGTTCCTGTCTGTTTAATTTTTAGCTTGTTACAATCGTGTTCAATGGATGAAAAAAAATTTTTAAATACAATTATTCCTGCCATTATTTCACTTATACATGATTTAAAAAATGGATTTAGATTCCAAAAATCTTCTTCAAAGTTTAAATATTTGTTATACAGTCATTTTCTATTATTTTTAAGTTTTTTTCCAAATTGTCTTTTATATATTTATCGTAGATATTATTGTTTTCATCCAACAAAATTTCGTTATTTTCTAATACAATTGTCATATTGTTTTTGTTTGGAATTGGTTCGAATCTAATTTTGGAAAGATTTTTAGAAGAGAATTGTGGTATCAATATTGTTATTATAATATTGTTGTTTTGAAAAATTACAGCAATTTTAATTTCCTTATAACTGTCAAAATCGTGAATATGATTAAGTTCAATTTGAGTTAAAATGTCCGTAGGAATTATACCTATTTTGCTAGAAAAAATTATTTTTCCGATGTCGTTAATATGATTTTGTAAAAGGGTTATGTCGTTATTAATTTGGTAAGTATGTTGCATAAATTGTAAGTCATCTTCTAATGTTTTGATTTTATTTTGCGTTGTTTCCCTAAATTCGTTTATATAAGTTTGTATTAATATCTGTTGTTTATTTATGTGAGTCGTAATATTATTAATTTGGTTAGTTACAAAATTATTATTATAAATCATTTTGTTTACATCGTCTGTTGTAGCCTGTTCGTTTTTTTTGTATTTTGTCTAATGCATTCATTATTTGTTGTTCGTCGTCGCTGTCCATAGTACCTGCTATATATTTAAATCCTTTACCTAGTATATTAATCAAAGCTCGTTTTGTCTTAAATCTTGGTTGTAAATAGTCTATTTTTGCTTTTAGTAAGTTAAAGCTTTTATCTAAAGTGTCTATTAGTCGTTCATCTTCAAAAGTAGTTGCCTTTAATGCTTTAATATTGTCCGCGATTAATGAAATAGGTTGATCATACGTAGTTAAGTTAATAAAGTGAAGAATTTTGTCATAATGATTAATTGTTCGATGTTCTCCGATTTTAATTGGGATGTATCCGTTATTATTCGTTAAATCCTGTATATCAATTTGTTGCCCTTTAGTCATTAGTATAGTTGCAATGGTAGTTAATATAATAGTTATTGTAGCCATTTTGCCTTTTATTTTACCTAGTAGAGAAAGAAAAAGGAAACCAATTTCAGCTTTGTTTAATATTATTTTTATGTACTATTCTACCTGATTGTGTTTTAACTGTAGTGTTATAATTTTGGGCGACTATCTCTTTTTTATACCTAGGTGTAAGTTTATTTCCTAATCTTTAATTTATTTTAACGTAAATTTGATCCCCTTGGTTATATTGTCTTACTGCTACCCTATTCTTGTTGTGGTAGGCCAGATCTGTAGTTTGCTTTTCCCTAATTTTATTTGTTGTCTCTAACCTATGTTTATCTAATAGTGAAGGGTCACTGCAGACTCTTCTACCAAAATATACTTCCATTGGTCTTTTCCCTGTTGTGGAATGTATTGAATAATTATACTCTTTGATTGATCTTTCTAGAAGTTCATTGAAATATTGGTGAGCTTTTTCGCGTTGTAGGCATCGCATTATTTCTTGGAGAGTGGAATGAAATCGTTCCACCTGTCCATTAGAGCAACTTGTATATGGTGCCGTTCGGTGAATTTCTATGCCGAACTCATTTTCCATCATGAAGATTATTTCTTCTGATTTAAATGATTTTTCGTTGTCCTTCACAATTGTTTCTGGTACAAGAGAGAAGAGAATGTCTCGTAATGGTTGTTTTATATCCTCCGCTGACTTGGACTGAATTAGTTTTGCGATTGCATATTTTGAGAATTTGTCAATTGCGGTTAAAATTAATTGTTTCCCCATATGCAATATATCAATATGCACAATTTGACCCGGGAAAGTGGGTATTGGCGTTGCCTGAATTTGTGGCTTTGCTGGATGACGATCATATTTATTTTCCTTACACGTCACACAATTTTTTATGACCTTTTTAATCTTACTGGTCATTCCAGGAAAATAATATTTTTCTAAAATTTGAATTTTATTTTCTTTGCAATTTCTATGCGCTCTGTTGTGTTCCTTAATTATTATCTCCTGCTGTCTATGGTTATTGGTTATGTCCTCCACCATTCTTTGTGTAAATCTTATTTTGAAATTACTAAAATGCAGTGGGTAAAGTATTTGTATTTTTCCCATGACAGACTCTTCTGCTTTAATGCAGTTTATAACTGACGGATTTAAATACTTTTTTAATATAGTCAACAAGTTTTTTTCCGAATATTCTTGCTGTCTCACTACGTGGCGATGGTACGTAGGAAATATTATTTTGAATTCGTAGGATGGCGTGTTACCAATATTCAAAAAAATTTGATTTTTGAATGCATTTATTGGTCCTTCAACACTGTAGATTAAATTATGAGATGAACTGTCATCCGACCTTGATGCTACTGATAAACTATTGACCTGTGTCTCTTTGACGGGTATTCGCGATAGTGCATCAGCGACTACATTTTGTTTACCTGGTTTGTAACATAGCTCATATGAGTATTCCTCTAGAGCTGCTTTCCATCTTTTCATTTTTGCATTATTATTTTTTATTGCTTAATGCGTATGTAAGCGGTTGGTGGTCAGTAAATATTTGTATTTTAGCTGATCTACAAAGATAATTTCTTAGTGAGTTCAAAGCCCATATTATAACCAACATTTCTTTCTCATTAGCTGCATAATTTTCTTCAGCTTTATTTAATGTTCTTGAAATAAATGCTATTGGCTTTGACTCTTGCGACAGCACAGCTCCAATAGCAAAATTGGATGCGTCTGTCGTCAATTCAAATTTTTTACTATAATCAGGGTATGCAAGAGTGACATCCCTTGAAATGATTGAGTTTTTTAAACTGTTAAAAGCATTTACTGCTTGCTTATTTAAGTCGATTTTTACTTTTGAGGATTTATTTTTTGATATCCTACCTTCTTCCCCTTTGCCATTTTTGCATAATCCTTTATGAACTTCCTATAGTATCCGGACATACCAAGAAAACTACGGAGTTCCTTTAAAGTTCTTGGTTGTGGGAATTTCGCAATACACCGTTTGCTGATATAACGAATCCCAAAAATTCAACCTCTTTTTTAAAAAAATGACATTTGTCTAGTTGCACTTTCATATTTGCTTCTAGCAATGTTTTAAATATTTTTTTAATATGTTCAATATGCTCTTCTTCTGTTTTACTGAAGATTATTATATCATCAATATATACGTAAGCATATTTAGCTATGTGTTCATGCAAAATGTCATCGAGCGCTCGCTGAAAAATTGACGGCGCAATTTTTAATCCAAATGGTAAACGAGTAAATTCGTATTTACCATTATTTACTGAAAAAGCGGTCTTTTCAATATCAGATCCCTTCAAAGGAATTTGATGGAAACCACTTTTCAGATCCAATACCGAGAAAAATTTACTTTCTCCTAAATTAGAAATTACCTCGGAAATTTCAGGTATTGGGTATTTATCTGCTGTTGTTACCGAAATCAGCTTACGATAGTCTATTACCATACGGTATTGTTTATTCCCTTCTGAATCCGCTTTTTTCGGAACAATCCATATTGGTGAATTGTAGGGTGACCTTGATGGCCTAATAATTCCATCAGCTAACAGTTCTTTTACCTGATCTCTACCTCTGGTTTGAGAGAAGCTGGATATGGATAAAATTTTGAGTAAATAGGAGTTTTATCTAACGTCGTTATTTCTCCAACAACTTTTGTTGTATATGTTAATTTCTCATTTGGTTCTGAGAACAGTTTTGGGAATGCATGAATTATCTCGTTCATGTCCCTCTTTTGTTGTGACGATAAATGCTCGTCTTTTATTTGGATGGCATTTACTGCCTTGCAGGGAAGCTTTTGAGTGTAATCCTTTTACCATTTCCCAATATTAGGTAATTTTCCCTAGTGTGGAGTACAGCCTTTAAATCCCTTAATGTGTCGTTTCCTAAAATTGCATCAAATGTCTTTAGAGATGGCATTAGGAAAAATTCTATTTCTTTATTAGTATCGAATAATTTCGCATACGTGTGGTTTTCGATTTTAATGTTTCCTACTACTGACTTGGCGTAGAACGGAATTTTATTTTTAATAATTGTCTTTGCTAACTGTGGTTGGATATAGTTCTTGCTAGATCCTGTGTCCACTAGAAATTTTAGTATTGCGCCCCCCTCTGCCTTGGCTTCGAAATAGGGCAACGAGGAGCTCATAAAACTAAAAAATTGACATCCGATGGTTCATCTCCTGGTTGATGTCCTTCTTCTTGTTCCGATATATGGAAGGTCCTTTGAGCCTTGCTATTTCTTTGCACAAAAGATTCTGCAGATCTTTTTCCCTGGAATTGGTCTTGGTTATTCATATAGTTGACTCTACGAGAGTGTATGCTTTGGTCCACATCCATGGGCTCGGGACTAGGTTGCGGTTTGGGTGGCCTGGGTGGTGCATTTGCATTCGTGTTTGAACGATTATTTTGCCACGTTTGTTAGTTTGGTTGCGGGTTATGGGCTAATTGGGGGTAAAAATTCTGCTGTTGTTGTGGTGAGGAATTGTATTTCCTTACTGGGATTTGGTTTTTTTGGTACGATTGCCTTATATTATTGGCATGGTTCGTCCTAAAGTTTTGATTATCCAATTTTTGGCACAGATGCAGAGCCTGAGGTAAATCAACAGGTTCCTTCATACCTAGTAGCCTTGGTAGATCCCCATTCAAACCTCTTATAAAGGTGTCTAACGCCTTATTGCGGTACGATTGCGTCAGCATACGCAGCGTTTCATTGCTTGTACCTTCATACCCTAGCTTATTTAATATCAACGAAAGGTGTTTGTATACCTGTTGATAAAATTCGTTTATTGTTTTATTACCTTGCACCAGTGTCGTCATCTGGTACTCCAAGGTTGACAAGTCGCGTCTGTCGGCATAATGCATCGCTAAGCATTTTGTTATTGCCGGCCAATCAAGTGGAGTGTTGTAGGATTCTAAGGCTGTGTCGGCTTGACCAGTCATCTTATTCCTAATCACACTCAGGATTCCATAATACTTGGGAGTTCCTTTTATTGGTTCGTATACATTGGGTATACGATCCACACTTTTTTCCAGGAATTAAATTCGCCTGATTTTCCTGAGAAATCCTTCAGACATTTTTCTACGTCTGGTATTTTGTCTAATTCATTTATATTTCCCCTATGCCTTTCCTCTATGACCTGGTCAACTGCTGTGGCCAAGCTTGCGTTCGGATTCAGCACATTTTGGACCACCTGCGGTCCTTGTTGCGTCAATACGCTTGTAGCGATGTCTGATATTAGTCTTCTCAGATCTCTAAAAGCTTTAAATAAAAACTACAGAAAATTTGGGAAAGGCACCCTTTCGAGTGCCGTCTGCCAATATGAATGCCTTTATTTCAAAATCAGCTTCTTATTTATAGCTTACACCTCTTATGTACTGCTTATTTACTACAATACATATTTACTTTAATTCTTACAAGCTAAGCCTAACTCCATGCACATATGCACACATATTCATATCTGCATAGGTCCGAGTATATCTCAGTGCAGTCACCAACGTGCACATAAACATATCTACATGTTATGCTGCTAGCAATGCAGTCATATACATACATACATGTACCAAGCGTGGAGTCGCCAATAATGCAGTCGCTCACATCCACACATATGTGGCTAGCGCATGCAAACCGACGTTACTCCATAGCTTGTGCTGTTCTTGTAGTTAGCGTGAGAAACTGAACGTAATTAGAAATACGTTGACGCTGCAGAATGTTTACATTCCATGCCTTAGAACTCGGCGTGTGCATCGTTGTTAAAGTGACATGCTCTGATATACTACACCTCCTTTCCAAAAAAAAATCGTGAATACATACATATGAACGATTTTATTACTGTGATATACTTAAGTTGTTTTTTTTTTTTATACATATCTACATTTAAATTATGAGTTTTCATTTGATACTTTAAAATTTTTATTGTTTGATATTTGTTTACAAAATTTTTTATGTTCTGTGTTGGTTTTACAATGTTTCAGTTTTGTTTATTATTATTTTCAAGTGTTGAATAACTAATGTTTTTAGATGTTTGTTTACTTGTAAAAATTTTCATATGATACATTTTTCTATTTTGTATTCAGGTTTTTCTGTTGATTTTTTTTCAAATGAGTGCTTGGTTTTTGTTTATGATGAAACTTAATCATATTTTGTATACAACTATTTGCTTATGCTCGTAAAATTTTAAGTGAAAAATGAGTAAAAGTTAAGAATTAAAAAAAATGAATTTAATCAAACAACTTAAGCCTATTTTTATGAATTATGATGCTCTTATCGCTTAATTGGTTATTTGAGTTTATTTGTTCTAAATTATATGGAATTAAAGTAAAGTTATTATTTTGATCGATCTTTATTACTTTGTAGGGCCCTTTATACTTATTATCTAATTTATGACCTGCTTCGTTTTTAACTAAGACTAAATCTCCTATACTAATTTCTTTAACCTGAAGATTTTTATCATAATAAATTTTTTGTTTTTCTTTAGCTTCTTTTACTAATTGGTTAGCTCTTTGTTGCGCGATTTGCAACCTGAATTTAATTTCTTTATCATAAGCCTCGTAATTATAAACCGGGCTAATAATATTTTCTTGTAAAAAATCGTAAGTCAGGGGTATTTTTCCAAAAACCAGTTCAAATGGACAATAGCCATGAACCGTAGATGGTGTTGTATTGTAACAATACGCAAAATATTTCAAATATTCATCCCAATCATTTTTGTCAATGGATATGTAAGAACGAATGTATTCATTAAAAGTTCTGTGGCTACGCTCGACGGTGCCTAAAGTTTGATGGTGATATGGGGTAGAAGTTTTGTGTTCAAATTTTAAAAGTTTACACAATTCCTCAAATACGTTATTTTTGTATTCAGTCCCCATATCAGTTATGATGGTTTTCATACAACCATATACCAAAATAAAGTTTTCAAAAATGGCTTTTGCTACCATTTTCGCGTGTTTACTCGCAATTGGAATTGCCATCAAATACTTTGTCAAATCACACACTATGGTAACCGCATATTCATTTCCATTTATTGACACGTGCAATGGTCCAATTGTATCGATTTGCACCGTATCAAAAGCTTTTGTGGGCGTTTCTGTTATGATCATTGGTTCTTTTAAGTTTTTATTTACTTTATTTTTACTGCATTTAATACATTTTTTAATATAATTCTTAATATCATTTTTCATATTTCTCCAATAATATTTTTGTCTAATTTTATTATTTGTGCGATTGATTCCTGGGTGGCCACCAGTCACAGGATCATCATGATATTTTTTCAATATACTTTTAATTGTATCTTTATCAGTCACATGCATAACCTCCGGAGTTAATGCAATTGTTAAATTTTTGAGAACTTTGGTACCGATTTCTTTAAATGTGCTTACTCGAGTATAATTATTCTTAAACAATTTGTCTCCTAAGGACAACTGTATTTTATTTATTTCCAAATTGTCGGCCTCTTTCATTAGCCTGGCAAAGAATTGGTCTAAATCAATCTTCGCCTCAACAATTGATTTATTATTAATAGATGAATTGCCGGCTTCATTTGAAAGCCTGGCAAAGGATTGGCCTGAGTCAACCTTCGCCTCAACAATTAAATCATTAATATCTATTTTGCTACAAATTTTCTTTCCCTTTTTGAACTGCAGTTTCGGGGGGTCGAAAACGAGCTGAGCTAGCTTTTTTACTTCACATTTATTTAGCGCTTCATATATTATTGGGTTCTCCATGTGACTTTTAAATTCTTTACTAATATTTTTATTATTATTAGTTTTTTGTTTAGTTTCCGATCTAGTCGTAACTTTTAATATTTGACATGCCTTAATTGACATTTCTTTTAAATCATTTATATTGATGCGTGAAAGTGCATCCGCTACATAGTTTTCTTTTCCAGCTATGTACTCCACCTCAAAGTCATATTCCTCCAACTCTAATCGAACTCTAGTTAATTTCGATGAGGGATTTTTCATCGAAAATAAGTATGTTAAGGGGCGGTGGTCTGTTTTAATCAAAAATTTTCTGCCATAAACATATGGTCTAAAATAAGTTATAGCCCAATGGATTGCTGCCAACTCTTTTTCGATTGTGGCTTTGTTGCTTTCACCTTTTGTGAATGCTCTTGACGCATAGGCAATTGGTAATTGTTTGCCTTCATATTCTTGACTAAGAACTGCGCCGCAGGCATATCCACTGGCATCTGTTGTTATACAAAATTCTTTATCAAAATCTGGATATTGCAAAATATTTGGGTGTATTAATGCTTCCTTCAAATAGACAAAAGCTTTTTGACATTCTTCTGTCCAATCGAAAGAAACATTCTTTTTACACAATCTTGTTAAAATTCTGAAATGAGCTGCAAAATTTGGAACAAATCTTCGGTAATAATTACAAAATGCTACAAAACGTTTAATTTCGTCAGCACTTTTTGGTATTGGATAATTTAAAACAATTTCATATTTACTAGGATCGGGCAAAATTCCTTTATTTGTGCATTTATGTCCAAGGTAAGTGACTTCTTGGTTAAAAAATAAACATTTATCCGGATGTAATTTTAAATTATATTTTCTGCAAGTAGAAAATACATCTCTCAAATTTGTAATCATGTGTTTTTCAGAGCACCCTAATACCACTAAATCATCCATATATAGAAAAGCTTGGGATGGCTTAAGGCCAGCGAATGCTAGTGTCATCATTCGTTGAAATGAATTAGGTGCTACTTTTAAACCGTATGGCAATCTTTTGAAACGATATGTGCCATCGTCCGCCGTAAACGATGTGATGTCTCTAGAGTCTTTATGTAATTCAATTTGATGAAAGCCGGACATCAAGTCCAGACATGAGAAATATTTAGCTCTACCTAATTGATCCAAGATATCATCAATTCTTGGCAATGGGAATTTATCCGCTGTTAGTTTTTTATTTACCTGTCGGTAATCGACTACCAATCTCCATCTTTTATCGTTTTTTCCTGGTAACGGTTTTTTCGGTACCAGAAGAATTGGGCTATTATATTCTGACATAGACGGCTCTATTATGTCATCTTTAATTAATTTATTAATTTGCTTATTAATTTCACCTTTTTGGGCTTGAGGTAATCTATAATTTTTAATGTAGATAGGGGTATTATCTTTCATATGCAATTTTTGTTTGTAAAAATTATTAGCAGTAATTGGTTCTGTATCTAATGAAAATATATCAATGAATTCTGAGCATAATGTATTAAGTGATTGACTAGCGAAAGGTGGGAAATTTTTATTTAATTTTTCTAATTTTTCTTTATTATTTTTTGCTGATTCAGATTTAGTATTTACTATTGTATAATCATTTAAATTTTCTGTGTTAATTTTAAAATTTTGAATAGTTGCATTTTTATTTGTTGTATTAATGACTCTAATGAATGTTTGTTGCGAATTTACTAAGGTGTTTGCAATAAAAATGCCTTCTCCTAATTTTTGGTGAGGTATTAATAAATCGGAATTACTATTTTCAATATGTACTTGTCGGATTACTTCCGATCTTGCAGGTATTGTTATGCAATTAACGGATGGTCTATTTGTCATTTATATTATAATGTTTTCTGGGTAATCATATGGGCTTAGTATTAGGCTGTCTCCATTTTTACTGTAATCTAAAATACAATTATATTTTTTAATAAAATCAAGCCCCAAAATTCGATCACAAGGAATTGGAAAATTATCTTCAACTATGTGAAATTTATGTGCAATCAATAAGTAATAATCTTTTAAATCTGCTTTAACTGTTCCAATAGTGCTTGTTAAACCTTGACCTATTCCCTTTAAATCAGTTATTTGTGAATAATTAATTGTGACATTACTGTCAATTTGACCCTTTTTTATTATTGAAATATCCGCTCCTGTATCAATCAGGAGGGTTGAAATTGAATTATTTAGAGTTGTTTCGCAGGATATGTAGCTGTTTAGGTGTAAATTGAAAACACATAATTTTTTATTTTCAGAATTTACTGTTGAGATGGAGTCTGCTGGTTTTCCTGTTGGTTTACATTTCTTACCGTTCTGGTATTGTTACGATTAGAGTTTCGTGCTCCAAAGTTTCTACCTGACCTTTGATAAGATCGATTATTATTATTGTTATTATTATTATAATTATTATTGTTATTTAATCTTGATGGAAATGTGCGCCTTTGGTTACCTCTATAAGAGTTATTTTGGTAACCCCTGCAGAAATTACCGCGAAAATAATTTTGTTGGCGTATGTGCAAAAGTGAGTTTGGGTTTCCAGTTACTTCTGTGCAACTGTTTGTAAATTTAGATACCGCTTCGTTCATTGAGGTGAACGTTCCAGCTTGCATAATGGTTTTTACTTTCTCATTGGAGCAGTTTTTACACATAGCTTTGACAGCTGTTTGTGTAGCATACTTAGTTGCGAGGTCGGTTGTTAGACCGTCGGATATGTATGCTCCTTCCAATGATTTTGTGAGTTTTTCAATCTCAGCAGTGTACTGATTTGCAGTTTTACTGCGCTGTTGGATGTTTAAGAGTTTTGCAGTTAAAACTTCCACTGACTCACCCTTTATTTTACTTTTTAGTTTTTGTTTAATTTCTTGAATTGAAGTTTCACAGCTTATGAAGTTTCTAGCTGTGCCTTTTAATTTAGTTTTTATCATTGAAACTGCGATAGCCTCATGTTGCTCTTTAATTTGTTCTAGGATATCAAGGGCATCCAGAAAACTTGATAAATTTTCGGGTTTGCCATCGAACTCGGGTAAGATCGATGACGCAGTTTTGATAAATGCTACTGTTGTTTGTGCCATGTTTGTATCTGTTTGTGAATTTTGTTCAATTGACGTGACAGTATTTGTTTGTGTAGCTGTTTCTTCTTGCACAAAAATCTCTGTTTGAGCAGATTTATTGGTATTTATGGGGTCTTTTTGTTCTTCCTCGGTATCTGATCCACCTTCGAACAACCAAACGGCGAAATCGATATCGATTTGTTGCTCATAGGAGGTTGGTATTTCAACATCAACGATATACCTGGATAACGAGGATACCAATTTGTCTCTGACACTCGAAAATACTTGATAGGATTCCAATTGATGAGCTTTCGTTAGAGTATGATTTACTCTGCATATGATTTTTCCTATATTATTTAATGATAACAGTAGAACATTTAAATGTTTTTTACTGTCTCTGTTTTAATTTTTATGTAAGATTTTTTCCGCATTTACCTTATTTTCAGCGAGTTCATTTGAAATTTCCACCCATTTATCCATTGATTATATATATAAAAAAATTCAAATTAAACTTTATCCAGACCGTCTGCGCGGCTCTGGTATCTCTTTTTAAGAAATTTATTGTGGGTTGAATACAACTTCAAGAATAAACTCACTGCGTTGATAACAACGATAACAATAAGGTAAATTTTAATTGCATCTAAGGCTTCAGTGTGGTCTATTATTTGAACTGTGTTTACCACATTAGCGTTTGGGTCACTGACTTTCGATTCCTTACCTCCCATTACGAGACTATTATTCAATATTCAATTAAATGGCAACATTTTTTTTTTTTTTTTTTTTTAATTTATTTATTAATAAAAATTTTTTTTTTTTTTTTTAACAACAAGGTTGGAAACCGCACAAACTCATCATGCGATTAGTTTCTTCTACTAAAGTAGTGGGATTTTTTAAATCTTCCACTGTGGGTTCCCTAGTCATCCCTATCGATTTCCAAAATTGAGTTACCCAAACCAGCTCTTTTTCGTAATTACGTGGTAGAACTGATTCGTCTATCTCTTTCTGTATTTCCTCCGATGAGGCAAGTGGACCTTTATATCTAATATTTGACATTGAAAAGAGAAAATTTTACTGTGAACTTTACATTTATTATTATTATTTTTGCTTCCTTAATTTCCTAACATTATTTTTTAGTTTAATTTTTTCTTCACTATTGGTGCTTAAATTAATATTAGGTTTGTGGTTTTTTTTTTTTTCAAAAGAAGAAAAAATACATACATAAAAAAAATTAAAAATATACATATATCTACTTGTACTACCGGAACATGAGGATTAGAAGCTTGGGGAGTGACTGTCTATTGATGTTTCTTGGTGAGTTGTGAAAGTGCCGGGACCCAATAGCGATATCCTTCTATATCATCAGATTTATATTCCACTTCTCTGCGCGCCAATACCAGCCATCAGTCAAAAAAAAATTGTGGTGCCGCTGCTTCGAGCGAAAATATAATTCCTTTTTGTACGAGATCAATCAGGATTCAATTAAAATATACTGCAGCTCTTTCGCCGTTTGGTAGAGAAAGACTTTACTTTTTAAATTTTAATCCTGTCAGGATTATTCGGCTGCTGCTATGGTAAGCGGTTTGCCATTTGAGCCTGGCAGGATCGCCATCTAAAAGTTTTAAATAAAAACTACAGAAAATTTGGGAAAGGCACCCTTTCGAGTGCCGTCTGCCAATATGAATGCCTTTATTTCAAAATCAGCTTCTTATTTATAGCTTACACCTCTTATGTACTGCTTATGTACTACAATACATATTTACTTTAATTCTTACAAGCTAAGCCTAACTCCATGCACATATGTACACACATTCATATCTGCATAGGTCCGAGTATATCTCAGTGCAGTCACCAACGTGCACACAAACATATCTACATGTTATGCTGCTAGCAATGCAGTCATATACATACATACATGTACCAAGCGTGGAGTCGCCAATAATGCAGTCGCTCACATCCACACATATGTGGCTAGCGCATGCAAACCGACGTCACTCCATAGCTTGTGCTGTTCTTGTAGTGAGCGTGAGAAACTGAACGTAATTAGAAATACGTTGACGCTGCAGAATGTTTACATTCCATGCCTTAGAACTCGGCGTGTGCATCGTTGTTAAAGTGACATGCTCTGATATACTACAGATTGGGGGCCTGATAAAATTGTTTTGGTTTGCCATTTTTCCCTATTTTCTTATTTTAAAAATCAAATCAATTGTAAAAAACTGTATTAGTTTTTGCTTAAATTTGTATTTATTTTGCGAAAAGAAAAAGAGAGAAAAAAAATTCCTTTATAGCTTTTCTTTATTATAGCGCTTATTGGCCCTAATTATGGCTGTTATTTCTTGCTCTACTGTATCTTTATTTTCATAATCTGCTAAAGTAGCCCTTTTATTCTTGCCTATTATATTAAAAACCATTTGCATACACACAACTCTACCTATTCTTTCTTCTTTCGTTGTCCACGTCAGATGGCAAAGCGTCCATATTATAATAATTTTGCAAGGATTTATTTGGCAAGGAGTCTTTGTCCTTTTTTTTAGTTCGAAATTTTATTTTTATATTATTCTATTATTCTGTCTATAGATCCAGAATTCTCCACTAAAATATCCTAAAAATCTAAATCTATAATTATCTAGCAATAATTTAGCGAATAAATTACTGGTTAAAAGTCTACAAATAAAATTTCCAAGTGCACAGAGAATAATTAATGGGTCAATACTTATGACTTAATTCTATGACTTACTCGTTTTTGTTACTTTAGGTGTAATACTATGCGTTATCTGCTTGTGCGTGCTGTTGCTGTTCGTATGCGTGCGTTGTTGATATTCGCGCTGCTGATTTTTGCGCCACTGTTCGTACTCATGTGCTGCCGTCAGCCTGACGTGACAAAATTCCAATCCGCTGTATTAAATCCACCAGGCTTACGCTGGCTTCGCGTGACATTAACTAGTGGTGTTGTATTAGCTCGCCGTTAAGTTTTTGGCCTTTGGCAAATTTTTCATATGTAAACTGGATTATTACGGCACTTTTTTCAACCGTTTCAGCCTTTGGCAAATTTTGCCTATACAGTAAATTTTATGGCTATACGGCACGATTGTACTATTACTGTACTATTTTTTCCGTTACGTGTACCGTATTCTTTTAGATGTCAAATTTCGGGTTTTTTTTTTTTTGTTTCTCAACTGCACTTTTAGCGTTTATTGTTTTTTTTTTATATTCTTCTTTTAAAGTTTGTTTTTCTATATTCTTCTTTTAAAGTTTGTTTTTATTTTTTTGTTGAGAACATGGGGTGGCTGGCACTTAATGCCGTCCCTTTTGCTTGTGGCTACTAGGGTACCACTTCCCAATGTTCATGCGGTGGAGTCTTTCTCGTAATTTTTATTAATTAATTTTTTCACCGCCGGATATTCCGGATTTTTTTATGCACACGTACCCTTACTTTTTGGTTTTCAGGGTTTTTCACTACCGTATATTTCGGATTTTTTTATGCACACGTACCCTTACTTTTTGGTTTTCAGGGTTTTTCACTACCGTATATTTCGGATTTTTTATGCTCCCGTATCCTTACTTTTTTTTCAGGATTTCTAAACTCGGGTTTTTACACTCCGTATTTTCGGGATTTATTAAGCTCGGGTTTGCCCACGCGTATCCTTACTTATTATTATTTTTTTCAGGATTTATCCGCGACTTTGGCATCGGGCGCCAGTTACGGTTCCTTAAATTAAAAGGAACCAAAATAGTTTTATTGGACAGCGTGTCCGTTTTATTTGAAGTCAAATATCAACTCAAAAACTTAGATATAAAATTTTCACTATTTATACTAGAATTATGCCTGCGCTGCAACTGCGGTTGACCTAATTTCTATGTGTGCGTTTCTTGTGAAAGCATTTCACCATATCCGAAAATAATTGATTGTATTGGTGAGTAACTGTCGAATTGGGAAATAGTTTGTTTACTTAAGTTGCAGTTTCCCATATGACCCATTTCTGTCATTGTTAGCTCAGCGTTTTAATATTTCACAAGCATTGTGTGGATGTTTGTGCTATGTCACCATTTAGCGTAGCTGAGTGCCGCTTTGAAGTGGATATGACTTAGGCGGCTGAATTATGATGAGTAGTCATATTTCAGGCGACTTACGAAATTAATTGCCTTTTAGTTGTTTCTTACAGAAAAATGTTTTGACTTTGCATAAATGCATTGCATTGTAATTTATGGCGTGCGATCGGAGTAGGGTAGGTTAAAGAAATGCAATGCTTGGGAATTTATTTGAGTTGACCGACTTATGAGTGATCATATTTCGGGTAGAATTCTTTAGAATGATTTTGTAAGCAATTATTAAGAAGAATTTATGGGCAATTACTATGAGCAATTTATGGGTGATTATTGGGGAATAATTTATGGGGGTTGGATCGGCTATTTTGTAATAGGCGATCCTGTTTCACGCAATGTAGGTGGTCTTAACTTGTTACAAGTTAACTTGCATAACTCTAAAATATGCTGAGTCAACATATGGTTGCAATAAATATATTAATATGTCAGTCGCATTGGCACACTGACGTGGTTGATCAGTTGGGCATTGCGACTGACTTTGGCCGTGTCTTTGACCGTTCGCACAAGTGTAACAAGATCCTCCCGCTGAGTTCAATGTGACTGATTTGGGTAGAATGTTGTTTGTGTTCATTCATATTTGTTTATACATTATTTATGTGCACATGACAATTAAAGTAAAAGGGCGGTGTATTTATGTAATGCTGCATCGGTTCTCGGTAAAGACAGCACAATTTTTTTTTTATGTTTTTTAAATTATGTACTTTATTGTATTTTTAATTTAATTATTGAATTCAACTTGCAATGTCTCCTTTCAAGTTGCGCGTTCGTCAAGTTTGATTATATAGGTAAAGGCCCAATTGTATTATACTTTGTGGGATCCACTTTCATAAAAAGTTTTAAGAATAAAGCGAAGCAAAATTTTGGCAAATGCTCAAGAACGGTGCGCGCATTTGTCAAAGTTTCCCAAAGTTTGTAATTGGGGTTTAGGGTTGTATTTTTACGTAAGGTAAATTAAGGTTACTTAAGGTTAAGTTAGTCGACCACTGCGGAGTTCCGGTCCCACGTATGTCATCAAAAAGAGTCAAAGTAAGACTGCTTTCATTCTGGGCCATAAACTCTAGTTAAAGGAGCTTTGTTAGAGTTAATTTAAATTGTTGTTGTCAATAAACTCAAGTTTATACAGCAACGTAAAAAAAATGGTGGTTATAAACCAACAGGTTGTCATAACCTCTAACGAGATTTTTGCCGAGCTTCTCTTCCAACTTATAGTGCGCTGCTTTGATTTTTTTCCTACAGTTTTTTTTTTAATTGACAAATCCAGAGCGTTGTCAAGTAGATCATCTAGAATTATATCAGCTATTGTGGGGGAAAGTGGATTGCCCATTGGCATACCGAAGTCTGTGTATATACTTCATTGTCATAAATGAAGTAGTTGTTATCACGTAAAACGAAACTAAGTATTTCTTGGAATTTGCATCTGGGTATATTTGTATGTGCTTTAATTTTCTCCCATTTTCCCATTATTATTTTTGTGGCGTGATTAATAGGAATGTTAGTAAATACCCTGCAGAAAAATGGTAGACAGTCGCTCTACGTGTCAGTTTCACTCTATAGAATTTATGACTAGCCCCGAACTGGTGCTAAACAGATGCAGAGCGGGACAGTTGTTGGCCATACTTTAGCCAGAGCTGATACAATTACCGATTAAAGTGAACAACAATAATCGATTATCGGCCTGGTCTACAACAGGAAAACCAACATAATTTTGCTAAGTAATTTTATAATTTTGTGAAAATTAGCAAGCGGCACATGAGGAGATTAGGTAAAAAACAGGCAGATGCTTATGATAGGACTTTAAGTAACTTATGTGATAGTGATGTAGAGGAAGAACTACGACACAATTGCCACTGAACGCACGTCCAGTTGTTGAGCCAATTGAAATTTTATTATTTTGGTATCAAAAATTTACAATTTGTCCCTCATTTATGTACATGAAAATGCCATTTCAAAGGATCCCGAGGAGCAACTCCGTGCAGCTTTGCGTATCCACAAAAAGAGATATTTTAAAAACTTTTAGAAAAGACTTTCCTATTGTCTTATTTTACATTTAATATAATAAATATGTATACTAAAATGAATTTAAACAAGTAAGGAAGTCTAAGATCGGGTGAACCGAACATTACACAGCGGTAATTTTCAGAACGGGATAACAATGATATAGGCCCCAGGAGGATTTACCTAAAGTTTTTACTATCTTTGCTATTTACCTTACCGAATTATGTCAATTTATGTGATTTTCGAAATTTTCCATATCAAAAGTGGGCGTGGTCGGGAAGCGATCTCGTCCAATTTCATCACCTATATATATGTTGTGCCAAATTTCATGAGTCTGAAGTAATCACTTTAAAAGTTTTGACCAGTCAAATATTCCAAAAGGCCTCCCTTAAGGTGGGCGTTGTCACACCCAAATGTAACCATTTATCAAAAAATCGTAATAGAATGATTGGGGGGTTCATCCTACCAAACTAAATCATTTTACCCATTTCCGTTACCGAATTATGTCGATTTAGGTGATTTTAGAAATTTTCGATATCGAAAGTGGGCGTGGTTGGAGGACGGTTTAATCCAATTTCAACAGGTATACTCCCAACGATACTAGTATTCTTTGTGCCAAATTCCATTGTTCTATCGTAATGAGTTTAAAAGTTACGACCAGTCAAATTTTCAATAATGTCTCCCTTAAAAGTGGGCGATGCCACGCCCACTATAAAAAATTTATGGAAAAATCATAAGAGAATGACCAGGGGGATTCACCTATAAAATTATATCATTTTAGCCATTTCAGCTATCGAGATATGTCAATTTGTGTGATTTTCTATATCGAAAAAAGGGGCGTGGTTATCATCCGATTTCGCCCATTTACAATAGCAACCTACCTTGGCCAAAAAGTCACCTGTATATAAAATTGCATGCAAATATCTCAATTTTTACTAAAGTTATCGTGTACACAGACGGACGGACGGACAGACGGACGGACATGCCTTAATAAACTACTCTTTTCAACCTTAGTACTTTCATATAGGGAACTCTATATCTTTATCGATTATTTTGTGCCGTTACGTACTAACGTTATGTGAACAAAAATAATATACCCTTGTACTAGTACTAGTACGCTGGGTATAAAAAAGACTGAACACCAACAAACGAAATCTATGTTCGAAATAAAATTTTGCTTTTCAAATAAATATGTAGTTGGTATTTTTACTCGAATATTTAATCCGGTTATTAGAGGTGTCCGTTAGGAGAGGTTTCTCTGTAGTTTGTTTTTTTACTCGAATATTTAATTTTTTCTCTGCCTTTTTTGCATCATTTCGTAGCTACAAACATTTGAACTAGTTCTAAACTATCCATTTTGGATAAGGATCGAAGTAGTAATTCTTACACCAGCTCTGGTCTACTGTTTTCCGAACCATCTGCAAACCGCCTACCAATGAGAGAGTTCAGAACGCGTTCTTGAATTCTGCAGAAGAGTAATTGCCACTTCGTAGGACATCACAATGTTAAAAGTGTCACTTTAAAGCATTGCGTGGGGATAGGCGGAGAACCAGTACCACCTCCTAATGCGATAGTTCAACGACAGTTCGGAACTAGCGTCTTTTACTGCAGGGTAACGAGGTACCACGAAATAAATCCCAAATGAAATAAATCCCAAAAAAAAATGAAATAAGTCCCAAATATTTTCAATAGAAATTGGGACTTATTTCATAATGAAATAACTCCCAATGCGTTGGGACTTATTTCATAAAATTTTGTTGGGAATTATTTCATAATGAAATAACTCCCAACGGGATTTCGTTGGGAGTTATTTCATTTTCCAGCATTGGGAGTTATTTCTTATTTGTTGGGACTTATTTAATTTCTCTTAAAACTAAAATTTAATATTTTTTACCATTAGGATTTATTTCATTTTCATTGGGACTTATTTCATTTCTCTTAAAATTGCAATTTAACAAGCTTTCACGTTTTTGTAACTGTTTCTATAACTGTTTTAAGGTAAGATTTTAGCAAAACAACCAACAGTCTTATTACATCGAAAGTTTTTGCGGCATCTCCGAAGACTGTAACTGATATTGTTGTGTCAATATGTTCCAAAAAGAACTCTGGACAACAACAATAAAAAGATTTTGATCGATGACACATTTTCAATTGTACCGCTGGGGTGTTTTAAACAGTTGATGTTGATCGCCAAAAGGTCCTTTTGGTTCAATTATTGGCCGATAACTTAGATATCGACCGATAACTTTGAAATCGGTTGAGTTATCGGAATAATCGATATCTTAAATTTAAATTTAAAGTTTCATTGAATTCCAATCAGCGGTTTTCGAATGATACGTCCACAAACATACATACATATTATACGTAGAGATTCTGAAAAGTTAAGATATAACCCGCAGGAAAGAAAAAAAGAGTTGGAAGGGGAAAGGGGGGGCGGCGCGAGCCATAAATCCTAAACGAATCCACCGAAAAAATGAAACTTACTTGAAGTTAAACTTTGAAATATTTACTTTCGTTCGGCATAAAAAAAAAGTTGTTTCATATCTTATTTAACCAAAATTGTTTAAACAAAAACAGCACTTTTTCCAAAAATGCTGTTTGGTTGTTTGTTTGCTGTTAAACGAATGAGCCATTAGATTCTAGATTAGAACTTGACAGCGAATAAACACACAAACAGCGTTATGAATGAGGTGGGGTGAGATCGTATGGTGAAAGAACGCTGTTTGTGTGTTTGTTCGCTGTCAACCGATTATGCGGGAATCTCACCCCACCTCATTCATGTTGAATTAAATCGTATGGTGAAAGAACTCGATACGTGTGTATGTAAGTACATATGTACGAATCTCTCGCATAATTAAATTTCGGACGTATGTATGTATGAATGTATTTTCCACAGTATAGACCACAGTATAACCAGTGTTTGCACTGAGGTGAAAGTTCTCCATGGAGGTGAATTTTTCAGAGTTGAAATCCATGGTAGGATGGAATTTCGCGGACGCATGGTTGCATTTCAGTAACAAAAAAAACTTTAGAAATATTTCAAGAAAAAAAATGAATTTAATGTATATATTCCATGAATTAATATAATATCATGAATTTACTGCACTACAAGAAGTATAAAAAATGTATATTAAAGGCCATATTGTAAAATTTCGTACAAATGCATATTGATGATCGGCTCTTTATGAACGATGCTATTAAATAGTAGTTTTGCGCAAAAAAGCACCCCTGTTAGTTGAGGACATTGAGGTGAATTTGAAATTCTTAGAAATTTTCCAAAACAAAATAAAGAAAATATTTTGCTTGCAGTTTTATATTTATTTATACTATTTATTTAATAGTAATATACGATTATCTGGTAGCTTTAATGTCAAGGTACGGTGTTAATGAACTATGAGTCATCTTATATATAAAAACTAATGTGTTTTTATTTTAGGAGTGTCCAGTCTAAATATTAGCTGGAGAAGTTGAAATACTTATTACTAACCGGATAAGTATTTCCAGTACCAGGCAAATGAGGACTATTGTTATTGTGAACAAAAACCATGAACTACAAGTTGCGATGGAGCATTGCAAGCTGCACGTAATCGTGGCTGCCGCCGGAGGCCTTTTTATTCCATCTATACAATGTCCCAGGGGGTACCATAACAGTCGCCCATACGGAAGTTGCTACCCTAGGCCTTTTTTGTTGCATGTTGAATGAATGAATTAATCTTATGCACTCTGCGTGGTATTAGTTTCCTTTAGGGGTCAACTTCTAATAAATTAGCTAAAATTATGTGATATAGCTCAAAAGACGGCGTTCGGCCTCAGGATCTCGAATCCGGAATCTCTTTTTTAATATTTTGCTTCTCTGCAGAGATATTTGCAATCAAAGTTTCAAGTTTTCATGTGGTTGTTGTAATTTTATTAGACTGTCCCTAAAAACGTGCAAAAAAAGTCCCGCCGTGGCGGTAGCCACGGTTATGTCACACGTCCGGACTTGGGATGGCGTAGTCCAGGGTTATTTTTTATAAGCGCGGCCGAAGGCCGCCAACTCAGAAAAGTGTTTCGTACATAAATACCATGGATTGCGCCCCATTTTTGGTATTGGACCCGGGTAATTTTTCGGTTTTTTGAGCTATCTCCCATAATTTTAGCTAATGTATTAGCAGTTGACCCCTAAAGGAAACTAATACCCTCTGCGTTTATGCTCCTTTTTGGGGAGGCTAAAATCAAATCTGTTATAAATGAAACAAATTAATATAAATTTTCATCATTTGCACAACTTTTTTTATTATACCTTTCATGAACATGAAATGGTATTATAACTTTGGTCCGATGTTTGTAAATATGAGAAGAAGAAGAGATAGACCCATCAATAAGTATACCGAAATGATCAGGATGACGAGATGAGTTGATTTAGCCATGTCCGTCTGTCCGTCTGTCTGTTTGAACGCAAACTAGTCCCTCAATTTTTGAGATATCTGGCTGAAATTTTGTATGTGGCCACCATTTTGTAATATAGGAATCATTTGTCGGAACTGACAAGATCGGACCAGTATAACATATAGCCCCCATACAACCGATTGTTCAGATATAAGGTTTTTTGGCCAAAACTTCTGCAATTAAAAAGTTAGAAACGTAAAATTTTGCAACTCGAGTACTTTCTATTTATGTAGTGTATATAGTGAAAATCAACCAGATCGGGCAAATGTAACATATAGCCCCCATACAACCGATTGTTCAGATATAAGGTTTTTTGGCCAAAACTTCTGCAATTAAAAAGTTAGGAACGTAAAATTTTGCAACTCGAGTACTTTCTATTTATGTAGTGTATATAGTGAAAATCAACAAGATCGGGCAAATGTAACATATAGCCCCCATACAACCGATTGTTCAGATATAAGGTTTTTTGGCCAAAACTTCTGCAATTAAAAAGTTAGGAACGTAAAGTTTTGCAACTCGAGTACTTTCTATTTATGTGGTGTATATAGTGAAAATCAACCAGATCGGGCAAATGTAACATATAGCCCCCATACAACCGATTGTTCAGATATAAGGTTTTTTGGCCAAAACTTCTGCAATTAAAAAGTTAGTAAAGTAAAATTTTGCAACTCGAGTACTTTCTATTTATGTAGTGTATATAGTGAAAATCAACAAGATCGGGCAAATGTAACATATAGCCCCCATACAACCGATTGTTCAGATATAAGGTTTTTTGGCCAAAACTTCTGCAATTAAAAAGTTAGGAACGTAAAATTTTGCATCTCGAGTACTTTATATTTATGTAGTGTATATAGTGAAAATCAACAAGATCGGGCAAATGTAACATATAGCCCCCATACAACCGATTGTTCAGATATAAGGTTTTTTTGGCCAAAACTTCTGCAATTAAAAAGTTAGGAACATAAAATTTTGCAACTTGAGTACTTTCAATTTATGTAGTGTGTAGAGGAAAATCAAGAAGATCGGGTAAATATAACATATATTTAGCCCCATACAACCGGTTGTTCCGATATAAGGTTTTTTGGCCAATACTTCCGCATTTAAAAAGTTAGGAACGTAAAATATTTCACCTTTAGTACTTTCTACATATGTAATGTGTATAGTGTAAGTCAGTACAATTGAACACGTATAATATATAGCCTCCATACAATCGATTGTTCCGATAACTCGGATCCTATTATTTTGTAAGTTTTTTTTTAAATTATAACAAAGATGTGTAATGTGTATAGTAAATATAGTTAAATTGAAACAGGCTGTACTGGGGATCGAACAGTGAAAATCGTGACGCTTATTCATGAAAGGTATATAGCCTTCGGCACAGCCGAAGACAGCTTTCCTTACTTGTTTCCATTTGATTTTCACCACGCGTGATAGGGTTGGGTTTAATCACTCAGGGCTGCATTTTGTTGAAGTATTTGTTAGATAGTGATTTTTTCTCTAATACTTCACGTTGACCTGCAAACTGGTTTTCCTTTCAGTTTAAAACGGTTAAAACAATTTAAGCATGTTCATAATCGATATAAAGTAGGTACTTAAGTTAGCGTCAACCCTTTGATACCCTTTCCAAGGGTCTATCTGACGCTAAATTTAGTACCTACTTTATTTCGTTCAGATTGTTGGACAGAGACAGATAAATATACAAGACTAAATGGGCTTGCTCAAGAACATCCTACAAATTATGACGGATAACACATAATAATCAAAAAACTAAATTTATAATAGAACTATTTTTTCTACACCTTTTTCACTCGTACTTCAAAAACCGTAAAAATACTTTAGATAAGGTTAAATGCATTTAAGAATAGTGAATGGTAGTCCAAGACCCATACAATTATTTTCAGAATAGTCAATTGTATCTTAAAAACTGTAAAATATGCTTTAGAATAATCAACTGTACTCCAAAAACTATAAATTGTACTTCATAAGCTGTAATTTGTACTCGATACCGTAAATTAGACTTCAGAAGCTTAAAAATGTACTCCAAAATATACAGTTCTACTTCAGAAACAACAAATTCCAATCCAGAAGATGTTTCTGAAGTACATTTGATTTTTCTGGAATACGTTTTACAGTTTCTCGAATACAATGGGCTTCTTCGTAGCAAATTTTGCGAATATTAACAACCATTTACGTTTTTTAAAGTACATTTTACACTCTAACCCACAATAAAATATACAGGCAGACTCTAAATAATTTCTTACCTTGCGGATTTTCTCCCTCTCATATAATTTGTGAGCGAAAATGTATGAAAAAGGTTCACTAGTAAAATTTATTTAGATTGGCACGATAAGCTTTTTGTCGAAAAATTCTCAAATTTCGAAATTTGTTTTGCGTAAAATTTTGCAAAAATCATTGGATCATGTGTTTCAATTTTGTGATATTGGAGTACTTCAATTGTAATACTTTCTAATACCTCAGCGGACCACCTCCAGCTTATTGAAAGCCGATCATTGCCCATGCTTTATTGACCAAAATCACGACACGATCGCTCTGAAAATAGATACTCCAAGGAGTAACAACATTGGAATACATTGCAAAGTACTATGAAAACAGAAACAACTGTAGCGTCTCGTTGTGACATTTAATTTTGACAGCTGACATAAATGCACGTAGACAAAGGCAACCTGTCTTATAACCGCGTTTTAACACGCGTTAACGCAGACTTGATCTAGTTTTATCTTTTTGGGTACGATGACATAATCAGCTGATTTTTCCTTGTATATTTTTTGGTTTTGTGCGTATTTGTCAAAGTTATAAATGTCACGCAACGCAATAAAGCTGTATTTGTTTTCGACTGAATACTCCTATGCGTGAGAAAAAACGCTGTGCATTGGTTCTTGGTTGAGTTGTAAAATAGTAATTTCTTTTTTTTTAGAAATATAACCTAATATTTTCAGCTATTTCAGGGTGTTGTGTTGCAAATTTTATGAGGTAATAAATTACTTTAAAAGAGGAGAAATAGTCAAATTTAGGATTTTGCGTTTTAAGTAAAACTATATATGTATATATTAGGTTATATTTCTAAAAAAAGAAATTACTATTTTACAACTCAACCAAGAACCAATGCACAGCGATTTTTCTCACGCATAGGAGTATTCAGTCGAAAACAAATACAGCTTTATTGCGTTGCGTGACATTTATAACTTTGACAAATACGCACAAAACCAAAAAATATACAAGGAAAAATCAGCTGATTATGTCATCGTACCCAAAAAGATAAAACTAGATCAAGTCTGCGTTAACGCGTGTTAAAACGCGGTTATAAGACAGGTTGCCTTTGTCTACGTGCATTTATGTCAGCTGTCAAAATTAAATGTCACAACGAGACGCTACAGTTGTTTCTGTTTTCAGAGTACTTTG
This sequence comes from Campiglossa producta, assembly GCA_964058755.1. Lineage (NCBI taxonomy): Eukaryota > Metazoa > Arthropoda > Insecta > Diptera > Tephritidae > Campiglossa > Campiglossa producta. The sequence goes on from CAXKVI010000001.1 coordinate 112,027,043, forward strand.
CAATGTATTCCAATGTTGTTACTCCTTGGAGTATCTATTTTCAGAGCGATCGTGTCGTGATTTTGGTCAATAAAGCATGAGCAATGATCGGCTTTCAATAAGCTGAAGGTGGTCCGCTGAGGTATTAGAAAGTATTACAATTGAAGTACTCCAATATCACAAAATTGAAAGACATGATCCAATGATTTTTGCAAAATTTTACGCAAAACAAATTTCGAAATTTGAGAATTTTTCGACAAAAAGCTTATCGTGCCAATCTAAATAAATTTCACTAGTGAACCTTTTTCATACATTTTCGCTCACAAATTATATGAGAGGGAGAAAATCCGCAAAGTAAGAAATTATTTAGAATCTGCCTGTATATTTTATTGTGGGTTAGAGTGTAAAATGTACTTTAAAAAACGTAAATGGTTGTTAATATTCGCAAAATTTGCTACGAAGAAGCCCATTGTATTCGAGAAACTGTAAAACGTATTCCAGAAAAATCAAATGTACTTCAGAAACATCTTCTGGATTGGAATTTGTTGTTTCTGAAGTAGAACTGATTATTTTGGAGTACATTTTTAAGCTTCTGAAGTGTAATTTACGGTCTCGAGTACAAATTACAGTTTATGAAGTACAATTTATAGTTTTTGGAGTACAGTTGATTATTCTAAAGCATATTTTACAGTTTTTAAGATACAATTGACTATTCTGAAAATAATTGTATGGGTCTTGGACTACCATTCACTATTCTTAAATGCATTTAACCTTATCTAAAGTATTTTTACGGTTTTTGAAGTACGAGTGAAAAAGGTGTAGAAAAAATAGTTCTATTATAAATTTAGTTTTTTGATTATTATGTGTTATCCGTCATAATTTGTAGGATGTTCTTGAGCAAGCCCATTTAGTCTTGTATATTTATCTGTCTCTGTCCAACAATCTGAACGAAATAAAGTAGGTACTAAATTTAGCGTCAGATAGACCCTTGGAAAGGGTATCAAAGGGTTGACGCTAACTTAAGTACCTACTTTATATCGATTATGAACATGCCTAAATTGTTTTAACCGTTTAAAACTGAAAGGAAAACCAGTTTGCAGGTCAACGTGAAGTATTAGAGAAAAATTCACTATCTAACAAATACTTCAACAAAATGCAGCCCTGAGTGATTAAACACAACCCTATCACGCGTGGTGAAAATCAAATGGAAATAAAAAAAGTTGTGCAAATGATGAAAATTTATATTAATTTGTTTCATTTATAACAGATTTGATTTTAGCCTCCCCAAAAAGGAGCATAAACGCAGAGGGTATTAGTTTCCTTTAGGGGTCAACTGCTAATATATTAGCTAAAATTATGGGAGATAGCTCAAAAGACGGGTTTTGGACTCAGGATCACGAATCCGGAAGCGCTTTTTTTAATTTTTTGTTTTAGTGAAAAGTTATGGTCAAAAAACCGAAAAATGACCCGGGTCCAATACCAAAAATGGGGCGCAATCCATGGTATTTATGTACGAAACACTTTTCTGAGTTGGCGGCCTTCGGTCGGGCTTATAAAAAATAACCCTGGGCTACGCCATCCCAAGTCCGGACGTGTGACATAACCGTGGCTACCGCCACGGCGGGACTTTTTTTGCACGTTTTTAGGGACAGTCTAATAAAATTACAACAACCACATGAAAACTTGAAACTTTGATAGCAAATATCTCTGCAGAGAAGCAAAATATTAAAAAAGTGCTTCCGGATTCGAGATCCTGAGGCCGAACGCCGTCTTTTGAGCTATATCACATAATTTTAGCTAATTTATTAGAAGTTGACCCCTAAAGGAAACTAATACCACGCAGAGTGCATAAGATTAATTCATTCATTCAAGATGCAACAAAAAAGGCCTGGGGTAGCAACTGCCGTATGGGCGACTGTTATGGTACCCCCTGGGACATTGTATAGATGGAATAAAAAGGCCTCCGGCGGCAGCCACGATTACGTGCTGCTTGCAATGCTCCATCGCAACTTGTAGTTCATGGTTTTTGTTCACAATAACAATAGTCCTCATTTGCCAGGTACTGGAAATACTTATCCGGTTAGTAATAAGTATTTCAACTTCTCCAGCTAATATTTAGACTGGACACTCCTAAAACAAAAACATATTAGTTTTTATATATAAGATGACTCATAGTTCATTAACACCGTACCTTGACATTGAACCAGATAATCGTATATTACTATTAAATAAATAGTATAAATAAATATAAAACTGCAAGCAAAATATTTTCTTTATTTTGTTTTGGAAAATTTCTAAGAATTTCAAATTCACCTCAATGTCCTTAACTAACAGGGGTGCTTTTTTGCGCAAAACTACTATTTAATAGCATCGTTCATAAAGAGCCCATCATCAATATGCATTTGTACGAAATTTTACAATATGGCCTTTAATATACATTTTTTATACTTCTTGTAGTGCAGTAAATTCATGATATTATATTAATTCATGGAATATATACATTAAATTCATTTTTTTTCTTGAAATATTTCTAAAGTTTTTTTTGTTACTGAAATGCAACCATGCGTCCGCGAAATTCCATCCTACCATGGATTACAACTCTGAAATATTCACCTCCATGGAGAACTTTCACCTCAGTGCAAACACTGGTTATACTGTGAACGACACTAAAGCTTCTTCTTTTTCAATTTTGATATCTCTCAATCTCTCTTTCAGCCTTATCACATTTGTTATATTTTATTATTGTTCCTATATGTTTTGACAATTCATAGCAGGGTACGTTCACGGATGATGCGATCTGTCGTAAAGGTGTGTTGGGCTTGTGTATTTTTGGCAGCCCATGAAGTCTTGGCGCAATACCAGCTGGGCACGATAGTTTTAGTTTTTCTTGGATGTTTATGCATTTTTGTTTGAACAGATCTTCTACTACTTAGTTTGTTGTTTTTCTTTTGGAGTATAGGTTATGGGTCCGCTCTCAGTTTTCTATATGTATTTTTGTCTTCTGATAGTTCTCCCATTTTCTCCTTTGAGTCACTTTTGTATATGATCACAGTTTTGTTCCCCTTGTCAGCGTCGGTTATAATTATATATAATAATTCGGCGTAGCCTATATTCCAAAACTTACTGAAAACCTTAAAAAAAAACAATAGCCAACAACAACGAAAACATAACATTAGCATACAAGTCTAATCAAACATTGTCCAATATATTCACGAACACGAAAAGCCCTATCGATAAATTACAACAAAACAACTTAATATATGAGATCACATGTCAAGGAAAAGAAAACGAAAACTGCAACAGGGTATACATTGGGACCACCAAACGTGCACTTGGGGTGGTAATAAAAGAGCACGAAGTGGACATACGTAAGAAGAGAAACACCACCGCATTATCACAACACGTCACAACAAGTGGACACTCTGCAAACCTAACACACACAAAGATAATAGACAAAAATAAACTAGGGAGAGCACGATATACGCTGGAGAGCTTGAGAATATTAGAAAAAAGGGAAAATACTGTAAATAAAAAAAGAAGATACACAACACATCGCGGTCTCATACCTTTTATGTTTGTAACTTAGCTTTAGGGCCGCTTGCATAAAAGCTGATAACGACTAACCGGAGTTTAATTGACGTATTTTGTATGGTTAGCTGTCAAGTTAATCACCGATTAGGCTTAATCGGCTTTTATGCAAGTGGCCCTTAGTATGACAAAGCAACCAGTAATTACTGGTACTAATATGTTTTTAGCATTAGGAAATAAATAAATGAAATGTAAGTGTTTGACCTCAATGTCATGTTTGTATCTCTATGTTGGTTGTCGTCTTTGTTATATTTATATATCGACAAATTTCTAAAAATATTAATTTCGTGTATATGTTTATATATTTGTTGTTGAAAAATAAAATACAGATCACCCCTGATGAAGCTAGGAAGTCTAGCGAAACGTTGGGTATGAAAGTGGAATAAAATCTCTTATTTTGCACTTGAAGCCAAAATTGGTCAAAAAGCCTACAAAAAAACAATAATAAATATTATTCACGCTATGTATGAACGAAATTTCTGCAAAAAAAATTTTAAAAATTAACTCCACTTTTTTATGAGAAAAATATTAGATTGGCAACTAAATTAAATATGTAAATCAGCGAAAACATTAAAATGAATGGTGCTTTCTGGGACGAGCCTAAACATTTATTTTTCGGACCTTTTAAACTTTTTTCAATGGCTTCATTTAATTATAGTCAAATTTCCTCTTTCTGCTCGCAATATGGTCATCAGTAGTACCAGGTTCCAGCATAAACGAATACACCAAGCCACATGGCTGTCTCCTGATCAAAGAACAAGAAACCAGATTGATCATGTCATGATCGACGGCAGACATAGCTCCACCGTTCTGGACGTGCGTACCCTTCGTGGTCCCAATATCGACTCGGACCATTATCTTGTTGCAGCCAAGATACGCACACGCCTCTGTGTAGCAAAGAAAGTGCGCACAGTAACGGAAGGAAAGTTTGACGTCGAGAAGCTGCGCACGACACAGACAGCTGACAATTTCTCCACTCGACTCTCACACCTGCTATCGGAGAGCAATCCTCGACCTAACGATGCAACCGAGCAATGGAAGCATATCTCTCACTCATTACGTACTGCCGCTGAGGCCACTATAGGGTTCCAGCGAGCCCGCAAAAACAACTGGTACGATGAGGAATGCAGCACTGCCTCGGACAAAAAGGACGCTGCCTACAGGGAGACGTTGCGAACGGGCGCAACCCGCAGTGTATGGCAACGCTATCGTGAGGCAAAGAAGGAAGAGAGACGCCTTTTCAGAAAAAAGAAACGTGAGGCCGAAAGGCGTGAGTGTGAGGAGCTTGAGATGCTGGCTGACAGGAATGATGCCCGAAAATTCTATGAAAAGATCCGGCGGATGACGGAAGGTTTTAAGACCGGGGCAAGTTCCTGTAAGGACAATAATGGCGACCTGGTAACCGACGTACAGAGTGTACTTAAATTATGGAGGGAGCACTTCTCCTCACTGCTAAATTGCGAGGGAGACGTCGAACCCGATACCCCAATCCCTGACGATGGAAAAGTCGTCCCACCACCTGACTATGATGAAGTGAGGATAGCTATATCCCGGCTCAAAAACAACAAAGCGCCTGGAAAAGACGGACTACCCGCCGAGCTGTTCAAACACGGAGGCGAAGAGCTGGTAAAAAGCATGCATCAGCTCTTATGCAGAATATGGTCAGACGAGTGCATGCCTCCAGATTGGAATTTAAGTGTGCTCTGCCCAATCCACAAGAAAGGCGATCCCGCTAACCGCACCAACTACCGCGGAATCAGCCTTCTTAATATCGCATATAAGGTTCTTTCTAGCGTATTGTGTGAAAGACTGAAGCCCATCGTAGACAAGCTGATTGGACCTTATCAGTGTGGCTTTAGACCTGGTAAGTCTACCATCGACCAGATTTTCACGATACGCCAAATCCTGGAGAAGACCCATGATAAAAGAATCGACACACACCATCTCTTTGTCGATTTCAAAGCCGCTTTTGACAGCGCAAAAAGGAGTTGCCTGTATGCCGCCATGTCTGAATTTGACTTCCCTGCAAAGCTTATACGGCTTTGCTAAATGACGTTGAGCAATACTAACAGCTCCGTCAGAGTCGGGAAGGACCTCTCTGAGCCATTTGAAACCAAACGAGGCTTCAGACAGGGCGACTCCCTTTCGTGCGATTTCTTCAACCTGATGCTGGAGAAGATAATTCGAGCAGCAGAGCTAAACCGCAATGGTACAATCTATTACAAGAGCGTGCAATTGCTGGCGTATGCCGATGATATTGATATCATTGGCCTTAACAACCGCGCCGTAAGCGCTGCCTTCTCTGGACTGGATAAAGAAGCGAAAAAAGTGGGTCTTGCGGTCAACGAGGACAAGACGAAGTATTTGCTGTCATCAAAGAAAGAATCGGCGCACCTGCGCCTTGGCAGCCACGTCACTGTTGATAGTTACAAATTTGAAACTGTGAGGGACTTCGTCTATTTGGGAACCAGCATTAACACCGAAAATAATATCAGTCTAGAAATCCAACGGAGAATCACTCTTGCGAACAAGTGCTATTTTGGACTGAGTAGGCAATTGAGAAGTAAAGTCCTCTCTCGAAGAACAAAGATCACGCTCTATAAGTCTCTCATCATACCTGTCCTGATGTATGGCTCAGATTCATGGACAATGTCAAGAGAAGATGAGATGGCCCTTGGAGTATTTGAGAGAAAAGTTCTCCGGAAGATTTATGGTCCTTCCCGTGATGCCGACGGCGAGTATCGAAGGAGATTTAACGATGAGCTGTACGAGCTTTACGCAGATCTGACCATAGTCCAGCGAATTAAAGCCCAAAGGCTCCGCTGGCTGGGTCACGTCATGCGAATGGACAAAGAAGCTCCAGCCCAGAAGGTTTTCCAATCATCACCCGAATTCGGCAGCAGAGGAAGGGGGAGGCCTCGACTGAGATGGAAACAACAGGTGGAGGATGACTTGAACTCCCTTGGGGTTTCCAATTGGCGTCAGTTATCGCTAAAAAGGAATGACTGGCGTGCTTTGATAGGCGACGGCCAAAATCGCTTAGGCGGTTAAGCGCCAATAAATGATGATGATGAAATTTCCTCTTTCAGAATTTTGATACTGAGGTCAAAACGTGTTTTTGTAATCTTCCTCGACAATCTTAAATAAAAATTTTTCCTTTACCTTTTTGTAAAAGAAAATACCTAACTGTCCACTAAAAGAAGTAAGACATTAATAAAAATATGAAAGCCGTTTGGAACCGGTTCCGGCTTTTGAAACGGTTTCGGTTTCGTTCTTTTTCAGATCAAAATAACGGTTTCGGTTTTGAAAAATTAATCGGTTTTAATCGGTGCAGTCCTTGATTTTCATCCATAATGCATAATGCGATCAGGGAAAAACAGCAAACATCGATAATAACTAAAAGTTACCAAACACGCGCAGTTAAATAAATTACGGCCGAATACTTTTCGTACTTATTGTTAAAAGTCTGTATTATTTTTCTCGTTTTTCAAAAAAGGGCTTTAACCCGGGTCTTAACATAGGTACTACTACAATATTTTTAATAGTAACCCCGTTTTTTGTCCACTTTGATAAAATATTATTTTATAATTACTGAATTTAGCCTTTTGTTTTACAGTTGGGCAATTTTGATATGGCCACACATTGCAACAATTTACTAAAAGAGTTTGGTATTTTAAAATCCAACGCTGCGGCCCTTGTTAACGCTAGTATTGTTGATTATGAGTGCAAAAAATATGAGGAAGCCCGAGCAAAGCTAGAAAGTGCTCTTCGAATTCATCCAGACAATTTCGAAGCAAACTATAATCTGGGTCTTATTTCATCACGGGAAAATAATAAGGAGTTAGCCACGGAACGATTTGAACATTTCTTAAATAAAATGATGATGCCTCAGTCAGTACCCCATAGCCATGCTTATTTCCAGTTGGCTAAGCTCAAAGACAATAACTACCTATCGGACAGTAGCTCTCAAAGTGCTTCAATACCATCAGCATTGCAATCGTATCTACAAGTATTAGGGGTATTAGCAGCTGATACCGATTCACGACTATTTAACAAACTCGCCTCGATATATGAGCACCTTCAAGATCTCCAGGAAGCCAACCAGTATTATAATGAGGCTTATCGCATTAATCCGAGCAACATAAATATAGCCAGTTCTATTGGATCATATTATATTAAATTACAAGCAACGGAGAAAGCTATTTACTATTATGAACGCGCTGTTCTCGCCAATCCCAACGATCCTAATCTGATGTTACGTTTTGCCAGCTGTTTTCGAAATGCATATTTACCTCCTAAACAATATGTTAGTTTATTTGAGAAGATTTATAATCGTTTTCCTGAAAGCCTGGCATGTGCACGCGCATTAGTGAATTTAACCAAATCATATGGCTTGTCGTATTTGAATGAAAAATATACCATGGAATATGCGCGCTTGCACAAAATACAGACGGAGCGAAAAACTGACCACCTTCACCAGCCGCAAATACTTTATGCGGGTATATCAAGAAAAGATGGACAATTAACAGGTATCAATAGTATTTATTTTGTTATGTTGTCATTTTAAATATTTTCTAACTAGATTTAGCTGTTAATTTTGTCGTTTAGATATATGTAGAAATTTGCGATTTGCTATTAGGTAACTATTTTTTTTAGCTTATTCGTTAAGCAGGGATGAGAAAAATTTTATTTTTGAGTGACGAGTGACGAAAAAATGAAAAATAAATTTTATTCATTATTCAAAAAAATTTGAGTGATGAGTGACCGGTTATTTTTATTAAAAAAAATCAAATTGATTGATAAAAAGTTATTTTTATTTCAAACGATTCTTGAATAAAATGACTTGTTATTCATCACTCAAGCGTACTAGTACTAGTACAAGGGTATTATAATTTTGTAATAATCGAGATAGATATAGAGTTCCATATATGAAAGTTCTTAGGTTGAAAAGAGTTCATTAAGGCATGTTCGTCCGTCTGTCCGTCCGCCCGTGTACACGATAACTTGAGTAAAAGTTGAGATATTTGCATGCAATTTTGTATACAGGTTACTTCAAGGTAGGTTGCTATTGATATCGAAAATTTCGAAATTCACCCAAATTGATATATCTCGGCATTTGAAATTTCTAAAATGATAAAATTTCTCTCTGGTCATTCTCTTATGATTATACCAAAAAAATTATAGTGGGCGTGGCACCACCCACTTTTAAGGGAGGCATTTTTGAAAATTTGGCTGGTCGTAACTTTTAAACTGATTACGATAGAACGATGGAATTTGGCACAAAGCATACTAGTATCGTTGGGAGTATACCTGATGAAATTGGATAAAATCGCCCTCCAACCATGCCCACCTTCGATATCGAAAATTTTGAAAATCTCCCAAATTAACATAATTCGATAACGGAAATAGCTAAAATGATATAATTTTATAGGTGAATCCCCCTGCTCATTATATAATGCTTTTTTGATAAATTTTTTAAAGTGGGCGTGGCACCGCCCACTTTTAAGAGAGGCATTTTTGAAAATTCGACTGGTCGTAACTTTTAAACTAATTAGGGTAGAACGATGAAATTTGGCACCTTATATAATCCAAGAAGATATCTGTTTCTTTACTTTGCGTTAAGGTTGGCGAGATTCTGATGGGTTACTCTGTTTTTTTACACGGTCACTAGTTTTTAAGGTGGGTTACGGGTGTTTAGAGATTTGAGAGATTATTAAAATTTGAGAAACTTATTTATTTAAAATTTTTTTTTAAAGAAGAGTGTTTATTTGCTAAGTAATAGGATGAGAGAGATCTTGAATTTAAATATTCACGTTACTAACGAGAGAGAAACAATTTTAAAAGCAAAAAAAAATTTTGAGGGTATCTGTACTGTATTTTGTATGTATATATGACATTTTTTTAATAAAAAATAACTATCCTTAGGGGATGAGAAATGTTAAAAAACAACAAAAATTGGGTAGTGGACTAAGGTGCTAGACCTTCTAGCATACAAGTCACTACAGTGTTGTGAGTTCGACTCTCACGATGCCGGGAAGAAAGGTCATTGAAGAGATGTAACTCCAGTATCATCGAAACATATGTCGGCTTGTCTGGTTCCTGCAGCGCGTAGGTAAATTTTTCTCAAAAAAACACATTTTCATACAATCCCGAAAATTGCTTGTAAATACCGTCGGTATTTACAGCAATAGACTACAAGTCAAAAAGCAACAACAAAAATCATGTTTTTGTAAATATTTATTAGAAAAACAACACGCAGGAAGCGTTATTTGTACACTGAAAAATATTCATATTTTATTATGTACTAACGGACCCTCACCCGCTTCGCTGGGTGAAAGAAAAGAGAAATGCAAGTTGTTCTTTGTTTTTTTTTTTTCTTGTTTTATCATTTAATTCATGTTCGGCCATTATTTTGTGACTTATTCTAATACCAATGTTTTATTTATTTTAGTGAATTACTCTAATTATTGTAAACTAACAACTTATTCGAAAGCAAGCCCCGGCAGATGGTGGGACAATTGTCCGTAAATCTGAGAACCAATGAAATTGTTGGTGCGCTTGTGAGAGCGCTATGATCGCACTGACCAATCAATGGACGTCATTGGTTATGCCTAGTCGCTCACTGACAATCAACGACTGAACAACATACGATGTTGCTTTGGTGCTTGCGAGTGAGCGACGGAGAAAAAACAAATAACAATTCACAGTAGAAATTCATCTGCCGGGCCCTGTTCTAAAGTCTTCTGATACACAACATTTTTGGTTTTATTTTCATGCGGTGTATAAATATACAGTAACGATGGTTTCCCTACTTATATATCTATCCTAATTTTCAGCCCCTAGCCTTAACCCCATTCAGAGACATTAAGTTAAGAAATTAAGTTTGTGTGGTTCTTTTCAGAAAAAAGAAAAGTGAGGCAGGCGTGAGTGTGAGGAGCTTGAGATGCTGGCTGACAGGAATGATGCCCGAAAATTCTATGAAAAGATCCGGCGGATGACCTGGTAACCGACGTACAAAGTGTACTTAAATTATGGAGGGAGCACTTCTCCTCACTGCTAAATTGCGAGGGAGACGTCGAACCCGATACCCCAATCCCTGACGATGGAAAAGTCGTCCCACCACCTGACTATGATGAAGTGAGGATAGCTATATCCCGGCTCAAAAACAACAAAGCGCCTGGAAAAGACGGACTACCCGCCGAGCTGTTCAAACACGGAGGCGAAGAGCTGGTAAAAAGCATGCATCAGCTCTTATGCAGAATATGGTCAGACGAATGCATGCCTCCGGATTGGAATTTAAGTGTGCTTTGCCCAATCCACAAGAAAGGCGATCCCGCTAACCGCACCAACTACCGCGGAATTAGTCTTCTTAATATCGCATATAAGGTTCTTTCTAGCGTGTTGTGTGAAGTAAGACCAGATTTTCACGATACGCCAAATCCTGGAGAAGACCCATGATAAGAGAATCAACACTCACCATCTCTTTGTCGATTTTAAAGCCGCTTTTGACAGTGTAAAAAGGAGTTGCCTGTATGCCGCCATGTCTGAATTTGACTTCCCTGCAAAGCTTATACGGCTTCAGACAGGGCGACTCCCTTTTGTGCGATTTCTTCAATCTGATGCTGGAGAAGATAATTCGAGCAGCAGAGCTAAACCGCAATGGTACAATCTTTACAAGAGCGTGCAATTGCTGACGTATGCCGATGATATTGATATCATTGGCCTTAACAACCGCGCCGTAAGCGCTGCCTTCTCTGGACTGGATAAGGAAGCGAAAAAAGTGGCTCTTGCCGTGAACGAGGACAAGACGAAGTATTTGCTCTCATCAAAGAAAGAATCGGCGCACCTGCGCCTTGGCAGCCATGTCACTGTTGATAGTTACAAATTTGAAACTGTGAGGGACTTCGTCTTGGGAACCAGTATCAACACCGAAAATAATATCAGTCTAGAAATCCAGCGGAGAATCACTCTTGCCAACAAGTGCTACTTTGGACTGAGTAGGCATTTGAGAAGTAAAGTCCTCTCTCGAAGAACAAAGATCACGCTCTATAAGTATCTCATCATACCTGTCCTGATGTATGGCTCAGATTCATGGACAATGTCAAGAGAAGATGAGATGGCCCTTGGAGTATTTGAGAGAAAAGTTCTCCGGAAGATTTATGGTCCTTCCCGTGATGCCAACGGCGAGTATCGAAGGAAATTTAACGATGAGCTGTACGAGCTATTCGCAGATCTGACCATATTCCACCGAATTAAAGCACAAAGACTCCGCTGGCTGGGCCATGTTATGCGAATGGACAAAGAAGCCCCAGCACAGAAGGTTTTCCTTTCGTCGCCTGAATTCGGCAGCAGAGGAAGGGGGAGGCCTCGACTGAGATAGAAACAACAGGTGGAGGATGACTTGAACTCCCTTGGGGTTTCCAATTGGCGTCGGTTATCGCTATAAAGGAATGACTGGCGTGCTTGGATACGAAACGGCCAAAATCGCTTAGCCGGTTATGCGCCAATAAATGATGATGATGGTGGGAGGTGCCACGCCCCCTTTTAACATAACCCCTACTTACGGTTTTGATATCCTATAGCTCTATAGCGATTTCCAGGTCCTTACCTTAAACCCTTTCACAGATATTCTGCTTTGAAATTTAAGTTTGTATGGGAGATGCCACACCCCTAATTCTGATTACCCTCACGTTTTATGTGTGAGAATGCTTTTGATATTATATAGGTCTATACCAAATTTCAGGTCCCTACCTTGAACCCTTTCACAGATATTCTGCTTGAAAATTTAGTTGGTATTAGAGGTGACACGCCCTCTTTTCTGATAACCCCCTTTTTATGTGTGAGAATTCTTTTGATATCATATAGGTCTATACCAATTTTCAGGTCTCTACCTTGAACCCTTTCGCAGACATTCTGCTTGAAAAATTTAGTTTGTATGGGAGGTGCCACGCCCCCTTTTCGGATAACCCCCCTTTTTGAAGTGAGAATGCTTTTGATATCATATAGGTTTATACCAATTTTCAGGTCCCTACCTTGAACCCTTTCACAGATATTCTGCTTGAAAAATTTAGTTTGTATGGGAGGTGCCACACCCCCTTTTCTGATAACCCCCCTTTTCATGTGTGAGAATGCTTTTGATATCATATAGGTCTATACCAATTTTCAGGTCCCTACCTTGAACCCTTTCACAGATATTCTGCTCGAAAAATTTAGTTTGTATGGGAGGTGCCACGCCCCTTTTCTTATAACCCCCTTTGTTTAGACCATCGGTCTAAATATATCGGTCGCCCCTCGTAGCAAGCCTTAGTATCTGCCGCGCTATCACTTTTTTTATCTCTATACCGATAACAGCTCTTACCCCTTCGAATCCTACAAATGTAGGATTCGGCGGAGGTACAGAGCTGATTTTTATCTAGACACTCGTTCACTTCGTTTTCGATTATACGAGCACCATCATCAGCCACTCCAGGTAAGATCCAAATTTTCCATAATTTTTCCATTTTAATTTTCGTGCATTTCCAAACAAGATTATTAATTGTACACATTAATTCGTTAATAATTAACTGTGTACCTTATATTCAATAAAGAGTGCTATTATATTGTGTGAAATAGAAAGACAAGTGTTTGTTTACTTATTAACTCGTTGCACATTCTTTCTTTCTCTTTTGCATCTTATTACGTGTGAGCATCCCGCCATTGCCACTGGCCGCACGTAACATTGGTCCTTCGAGCCGGGAATTTGAACTGGCGTCCTAAACACTATTAAACAAAAACCTACTGCACTATCAAGGAACATTTTTAAAATCCAGCACAATTTTATTTGGTTTTAATTACCAAGGCACAAAAGTCTGAAGGCAATATAGCGAGCTAACATACCAGCGAATACCATACCAGCGAATACCATACCAACGAGCACACACGTATACAGCCGCAAACATCACATCACATCGCATACACTGTAACACATCATATCATCACATCACATCTGCATCAGATCACAAATTGATTGCACAACTCATTATTAACAAATACAGTCCATTTTGCTCAATATACACTCAAGGTACGTTGGTTTGTTTAGTTCATGCACCATATTTTTTTTTAATACGTACAAAACGTAAGTGAACTTTGTGAGTGATTTTTTAAGGAACAAAGTAAGTGAAAACCTTGTGTGCTTGACAGCGCAAAAACGCCTTTTGACTATCGGTTAAGTCCCCCACCAGTGGTAAGACTTATCCGACACAGCTCAAGGCAAGCAGTCAGTGAATTTTTATTGTTTTTTTTATAGACACTTATCACTGCGATGAACTACTGTCTGCTCTACCACTTCGTGTGGAAACGTTCTCCAAAATAACTTTTAATTTTCACTTAGTTGATGCTTTTTTAAATAATCCATCACAAAGTTCACATCAACACACCATATATTCATCATCTACGTTGGGTGGCTTGTGATATAAATATTTAAAGCGTACACAATTTACAAGTGTCGCTTAACAAACACATTTACTTGTATAATTTAAAGATTAAATAAACAATTATCACTAGTCCACGAATATCTGGACAAACACAATTGCGTTAATTTTTGTTTGGAAATTTCACTTTATTTTACTTGGTTTGGCTATACAGGGTTCACAATACCCAAAGCACATTGAATCTGTATAGAGATTTCTATCTGTGCCACATACACTTTGTTGATACATTGAGTCTTCAGAGACTTTTATTTGTTATCACCATACATTTTGGAAACACTAAACCTCCAGAGGTTATCTGTCACACAAATACTTTTGAAACATTAAATCTTCGGAGATTTATTTCGGTTTCATATACACAGTCCTTGTTACACTAAATCTTTTTTGTTTGTTGAGACATTAAATCTTCAGAGATTTCTTTCGGTTTCACATTCTTTTTAGAGACATTAAATCTTCAGAGATTTGTTTCTTATACACTTTAGAGAAATTAAATCTACAGAGATTTCTTTCGGTTTCTCATTCATTTTAGAGACATTAAATCTTCAGAGATTTGTTTCTTATACACTTTTGAGACATTAGATCTTCAGAGATTTGTTTCATATAATCTTCAGAGATTTATATCACACACACTTTTAAAGACATATATCTGTCTATCACACATTTCGTAAGATTAAATCTTCAGAGATTATAATCAGTAACACTGTTTAAATTTCGCTTATTTTCCAAGCAAGACACCTTCCTGAGTCCACTTCTCTGTAAATATACAAAATATTCAAACAAATAAAGAGAATGGAGACATATATTCGTCAGTCCGACTGCATAGTGGAGTTCGAGCAAGAATGGAGCTCCATTATTATTGAAGAAATGGATAAGCACACCCTTGCCCTACAGCAAGAGGAGCTGAAGTCACTATTGAAGAAGACGAAAACGACTTATGACAGCCTATTGTCCCACAAAGAGACCACCAAGGAAGATTTGCAATCCATAAAGCAAAAAAATAAAACGTGTTTCGCATGCTACACGAAATGCATGGCTGCTATGAATGCTCAGCTGGAAAAGCTGTCAGCACAGCCCATACAACCACAAAAACAACAAAGTACTGATGATACATCTAGCCGTGAAAATAATATTCGGCTTCCGCCCTGTGACACCGATGTGTTTAAGGGTGATTATTTATCATGGCCAACATTTAGAGACATGTTCACGGCCATATACATACTAAACAAACGCCTTACCCCGGTTGAGAAATTGTATCACCTCAACCAAAAAACTCAAGGGGAGGCGAAGGAAATAGTCAGGAGGTGTCCACTGACCAACGAAGGCTTTACTACAGCCTGGAAAAATTTAAGTGACCGGTACGAGAACAAGCGTATCCTGGTCAATACACAATTGAAATCTTTGTTTAGTCTGACCGCAGTTGAGAAGGAATGCGGTAAAAAGATTAAGCAATTACAACGCGACATCAATAATTGCATCTCGTCGCTTCAATGTCATCAAATTGACATATCTAATTGGGATGCAATAATAACATATTTATGCTCCACCAAGCTTCCGGAATGTACTCTGGCTCTATGGGAACAGACCATTGAGAACAAAACAGAGATACCAAAATGGGAAGATATGGACAAATTCCTGTCCAACCGTTTCCAAACATTGGAAACAGTTCCGACCTGAAGGGTAGTACAGGCCCAAAAACACCCATGAATCAACGGTCAAATAGTTCACGGGAAACGCCGAGGAAACTCGGAGTTTACCAAGCCAGCGTCCCTCCTGGCTGGTGTCAAATGTGCAACACCAAGGAGCACAGATTGCGGGATTGTCAAAGTTTCCGAAGGCTGTCCCCACAAGACAGAATAACCTTTATTAAGGAAAAAAGGTCTTGCCTTAACTGTTTGTCAGACATACACACCGTGACACGATGCCCTCATCCGCTTATTTGCACCTTGTGTCACTTGAGGCACAACACCTTACTCCACCTGCCAACAGCACAACCCCAAGGAAACCACCAAAGTTGGAACCGGAACACCAACTCCAACAATCAAAGTCGGAACCGAAACACCAACACAAATAATCGAAGTTGGAACCGCAACTCCAACGATGATAGGCCCTCAAGTTCGCAATAGGCTAGGGCAAGGCTTGAGTCTGCAAATAGAAACAAAAATGTTAATAATGTTTCTACATTACATGCTAATACAACTAAAGGGGTATTGTTGGGAACCGCACGCATTAAGATCCACTATAATGGAGTGGATTTCTCGGCCAGAGCACTTATTGACTCCGGCTCTGAGTGCTCTTTCATAATTGAAAGACTGAAAAGGAGAATAAACCTGCCATCTAAACGCCTGAACATCCAAGTGTCAGGCATAAACAATACGCTGTCCGCGCAGGTAACAGAGTCGTGCTCTATTACAATAGGCTCCCTCATCGACCCATTAGTTAGCATTGATACAATGGTCCTAGTCCTACCACAACTTACAGGGGACCTTCCGACTTGTCAGGTCAGTGCATTGACCGAGCAAGCGTTCCCTGACTTGATTCTAGCGGATAAGAGGTTCTTCGTTAACGAACCAGTCGACCTCATCCTAGGAGGCGACATATATACAAAGATAATATTGAACGGTATAAGGAAGAACGTGATGAGCACGCTTCTTGCCCAAGAAACCGTCTTCGGGTGGATATTGACCGGTCGTGCAGAAACAGCACAGCCCACTAATAATAGGGTATCATTTTTTAACGAGATAAGCCTAGATAAACAGTTAACCGCCTTCTGGGAGTTGGAAGATGTGCCTAAGAAAAAGGCACTAAACGACGATAATGCCTATTGCGAGGCACTTTTCAAAGAAACAACGGAACGGGGCTCTGATGGCAAATACATTGTCTCGCTTCCCTTTAAACAAGAGTTTCCCAACGATATATGCTTAGGACCCTTACTTAGCAATTAGAACACTGCATCAGCTCGCGGACGACGTGGAAACTTCATTACCCGTCGCTGCCAATATTCTACGAACAAGCATGTACGTCGATGACGTCCTTTCAGGAGGGCATACCATCGACACAGCCATTAAAGCGCGCGATGAAATAACACATGCATTACAGTCTGCAGGTTTATCCCTTCGAAAATGGACGTCAAACTGCAGCAAAATACTACAGGGAATACCCAAACCTCATCGACTAAATGAGGACTTTTTGGAGTTCGAAGACTCCAGTACAGTGAAAACACTCGGAATACGTTGGAACGCGCATTCCGACCAGTTTTATTTTACAGCTAAGCCCATTGAAAATAAGGATAGCATAACCAAACGGGCAATACTCTCAGCCATCGCTAAACTCTTCGATCCATTAGGATGGCTGGGCCCAGTCATCATAGTAGCCAAAATGATTATGCAAAACATTTGGTTAGAGGGGACGGACTGGGACGAGAGAGTATCGACTGAAACTTTAGAGAGGTGGCGCAGCTTTATGCACGACTATAATGAAATTAATAACATTCGGATTCCACGATAGGTGTATTTCACGCCATCCAACGACGTGGAAATACACGGATTCTGCGATGCCTCCGAAAAAGCATACGCAGCCACAGTTTTTTAAGAGTCAAAATGAAAGATCAGGTTTACGTTAACCTGCTAATGGCGAAAACAAGAGTAGCCCCAGTGAAGACCATCTCCTTACCCCGATTGGAGCTGTGTGGAGCGGTTCTGTTGGCCGAGACTTTGGAATCCGTCATCGAAAATCTGAATTTAGGCACATTCAAAATTCACCTTTGGACGGACTCAACCATCGTCCTAGCATGGATCCGAAAACCACCGTGTTCGTGGTCAACGTTCGTGGCGCACAGAGTCACAAAAATTATGGAAAAGGTAGGAAATCAAGCGTGGCGACACGGGGATTCCGCATCAAACCCAGCAGATCTGGCCAGCAGAGGACTATCAGCGCGGGATCTAGTCGACAACGTTCTGTGGTGGCAGGGACCTTCTTGGTTACAAGAAGACGAGAATAAATGGCCAGCCCAAGAAAAAGAGTATGGTACAAACATCGAAGAAAAGAGAGTACAAATCCACGCAACTACGCAAATAAACAATAAAGAGGACATCCTAGATAGATTTTCCGATTTTTCGAGGGCTTTGAGGGTAATATCATACGTTATGAGATTCTCTCAAAGAGCGAGTCCCAAAACAAAATCCACTTTTAAAGCGGAGTCTTACCTCATTTCGCCCAACGAAATCAAGGCTACGACTCAACGGCTCATTTCCATCCACCAACAGAAGCATTATTCTGAGGAATTAGGGAATTTAAAATCAGGGAAACCTATTGGGACAAAAAGCGAAGTCCTTGCTCTCAACCCCTTCATGGATAGTTGTAACATCCTGCGGGTAGGCGGCCGTCTGTCTGCATCCCTGGACCTTCCGTACAACGAACGCCATCCAATTATCCTCCCGTACGCCTGTCATTTTACGCGCCTCCTGGTCCAGTTTATCCATAAGATCTCCCTTCATGGCGAACACCAAGTCATGTTGCGGCTCCTACGCACGCAATACTGGATCCGAAAAGTAAAAAATATGATCAAGTCAGTTATCCATAACTGCGAGATCTGTACCATCTTTCGTAAGCGGGTTCAGACCCAACTCATGGGAGACCTACCTAACGAACGCACCACCTTTTCCCGGGCATTTACAAACACCGGGGTAGATTTCGCCGGACCCTTCGACATCAAGTGCAACAGCGGCAGAGGGTGTCGCATGTCAAAGGGCTACGTTTGCCTGTTCGTATGCTTTACGACCAAGGCCATTCATCTAGAGGCCACCAGTGACCTTAGTACCGCCTCGTTCCTGGCAGCCCTCGACAGGTTTGTTGCCAGACGAGGATGTCCAAAAAATATCCATTCCGATAATGGAACGAACTTCGTCGGTGCCTCTCGAGCTCTCCGATCCGAGTTCAAGGCTTTTCTAGCGGACGCCCGCAACCAGACCCTTTCCAAATATTGCCACCAAACCTTGACCTGGCACTTTATACCAGCTGGGGCCCCTCATATGGGTGGACTCTGGGAATCGGGGGTAAAAAGTTTCAAGAATCACTTTAGGAAGATCGCTTCAGATCATAAATTCACCCTAGAAGAATTTAGCACCCTCCTCTGTCGAATCGAGTCTTGCCTTAACTCGCGACCCTTAACTCCCTCTTCCAACGAACCGTCAAACTTGGAGCCGCTTACCCCAGGACATTTCCTCGTTGGAGGGCATCTATTAGCACCACCAGAGATCGATGTCAGCGAGAATCGGGCTTCACTCGTCAACCGATGGGAAAAACTCAAGGCATTACACCAAACGTTCTGCAAACGATGGAAAACCGAGTACCTCACCGAGCTGCAGAAACGCGTCAAGTGGAAACATCCTCAAGCAAACTTGAAACAAGGGGACCTGGTTGTCCTAAAAGAGGACAACTTAGCTCCCAACGAATGGAGGCTAGGACGGATCGCGAACTTACATCGTGGACCTGATAATCGAGTTCGAGTCGTCGAACTAGACACCGCCAGGGGCCGAACTACTAGACCAATCGCAAAATTGGTCCTGCTTCCACCCATCAGTCAGGATGACGGAAGGGAGTAATATTCCACTTCTCCTTATCCCTAATTCCACTTCGCATTATATTCCGGATTAGGGAAACGCTCGGTAGGGAAATTCTCATCGTAACCACCGCAAAAAACATCTCCAACCCTTCCCCAACAACAAAAACACATGCACTCGTTAGACTTGGTAACGAGGCCAACATAAACTTCAAACTACAAACAATCCAATCAGTAGTACTAGGTTCCAGCATAAGCGAATACACCAAGCCACATGGCTGTCCCCTGATCAAAGAACCAGAAACCAGATTGATCATGTCTTGATTGCCGGCAGACATAGCTCCACCGTTCTGGACGTGCGTACACTGCGTGGTCCCAATATTGACTCTGACCATTATCTTGACGCAGCCAAGATACGCACACGCCTCTGTGCAACGAAGAAAGTGCGCACAGTAACGGAAGGAAAGTTTGACGTCGAGAAGCTGCGCATGACACAGACAGCTGATAATTTCACAACTCGACTCTCACACCTGCTAGCAGAGGGCAATCCTCGACCTAACGATGTAACGGAGCAATGGAAGCATATCTCTCACTCATTGCGTACCGCCGCTGAGGCCACTATAGGGTTCCAGCGAGCCCGCAAAAACAACTGGTACGATGAGGAATGCAGCACTGCCTCGGACAAAAAGGACGCTGCCTACAGGGAGACGTTGCGAACGGGCGCAACCCGCAGTGTATGGCAACAATATCGTGAGGCAAAGAAAGAAGAGAGACGCCTTTTCAGAAAAAAGAAAAGTGAGGCCGAAAGGCGTGAGTGTGAGGAGCTTGAGATGCTGGCTGACAGGAATGATGCCCGAAAATTCTATGAAAAGATCCGGCGGATGACGGAAGGTTTTAAGACCGGGGCAAGCTCCTGTAAAGACAATAATGGCGACCTGGTAGCCGACGTACAAAGTGTACTTAAATTATGGAGGGAGCACTTCTCCTCACTGCTAAATGGCGAGGGAGACGTCGAACCCGATACCCCAATCCCTGACGATGGGAAAGTCGTCCCACCACCTGACTATGATGAAGTGAGGATAGCTATATCCCGGCTCAAAAACAACAAAGCGCCTGGAAAAGACGGGCTACCCGCCGAGCTGTTCAAACACGGAGGCGAAGAGCTGGTAAAAAGCATGCATCAGCTCTTATGCAGAATATGGTCAGACGAAAGCATGCCTCCGGATTGGAATTTAAGTGTGCTTTGCCCAATCCACAAAAAAGGCGATCCCGCTAACCGCACCAACTACCGCGGAATTAGTCTTCTTAATATCGCATATAAGGTTCTTTCTAACTGATTGGACCTTATCAGTGTGGCTTTAGACCTGGTAAGTCTACCATCGACCAGATTTTCACGATACGCCAAATCCTGGAGAAGACCCATGATAAGAGAATCGACACTCACCATCTCTTTGTCGATTTTAAAGCCGCTTTTGACAGCGTAAAAAGGAGTTGCCTGTATGCCGCCATGTCTGAATTTGACTTCCCTGCAAAGCTTATACGGCTTTGCCAAGGACCTCTCTGAACCATTTGAAACCAAACGAGGCTTCAGACAGGGCGACTCCCTTTCATGCGATTTCTTCAATCTGATGCTGGAGAAGATAATTCGAGCAGCAGAGCTAAACCGCAATGGTACAATCTTTTACAAGAGCGTCCAATTGCTGGCGTATGCCGATGATATTGATATCATTGGCCTTAACAACCGCGCCGTAAGCGCTGCCTTCTCTGGACTGGATAAGGAAGCGAAAAAAGTGGGTCTTGCCGTGAACGAGGACAAGACGAAGTATTTGCTGTCATCAAAGAAAGAATCGGCGCACCTGCGCCTTGGCAGCCATGTCACTGTTGATAGTTACAAATTTGAAACTGTGAGGGACTTCGTCTATTTGGGAACCAGTATCAACACCGAAAATAATATCAGTCTAGAAATCCAGCGGAGAATCACTTTTGCCAACAAGTGCTACTTTGGACTGAGTAGGCAATTGAGAAGTAAAGTCCTCTCTCGAAGAACAAAGATCACGCTCTATAAGTCTCTCATCATACCTGTCCTGATGTATGGCTCAGACTCATGGACAATGTCAAGAGAAGATGAGATGGCCCTTGGAGTATTTGAGAGAAAAGTTCTGCGGAAGATTTATGGTCCTTCCCGTGATGCCAACGGCGAGTATCGAAGGAAATTTAACGACGAGCTGTACGAGCTCTACGCAGATCTGACCATAGTCCAGCGAATTAAAGCCCAAAGACTCCGCTGGCTGGGCCATGTTATGCGGATGGACAAAGAAGCTCCAGCACAGAAGGTTTTCCTATCGTCGCCTGAATTCGGCAGCAGAGGAAGAGGGAGGCCTCGACTGAGATGGAAACAACAGGTGGAGGATGACTTGAACTCCCTTGGGGTTTCCAATTGGCGTCAGTTATCGCTAAAAAGGAATGACTGGCGTGCTTTGATACGAAACGGCCAAAATCGCTTAGGCGGTTAAGCGCCAATAAATGATGACGATGACAAACAATCCAATACTTAATATACATACAAACCCATTTTTTTGAATGGTTTCGTGAGGGTTCATCAGAAGCTAGAACTAACGACAAAGCTAAATTACAAAAAAAAATCAACCGAAAACAAGAGCCAAAGCTGGAGCTAAAACAACACGAAAACTCAAATGAGAGGAACTCACTCGGGTCGTTCGAGAGAATGAAGCTATAACGCAGTACACATTAAACAGAGCTAGCCACAAACGGCTGGACTGAAGTTGAAAATCTTTATACATATTGATAAATCATATACATGATATATATATGAACCCGCCCATAGCTAACATAATTAAAAGGAAATTTAAAGAGCAACTCAATAAACAATAAACCTATAGACATTTGACAAAAGGAAACACTCACCCGAGTTTGCAGTTGTTGACCTTTTTCAGGATCAGCAGACCTTTCTCCATAAGAATCATCCGAACCTAGGGAACTCTCGTCGCTATGCCGTCTAGCTCTTCTATTTGGAACGGACAGCTGCCAACCGGTCGTCATCTACTTTCGGAATTTGCGCTAAAAACAAAAATGATAACGTCAAGTTAGTGTCCATTTTTGAACGCACAGCTTTCTACAGTTCTTTAAGTACCTTCTGAGTCTGCACCACACACGAAATGATCCAATGTACGCAAAATCGGTTGGGGCAACTTCGGCATCATTCTTCAACTTCACCATGTCGAAACAGGAATCCAACTACGGTTGGCGTTCATCGGTTACCGGTCTGCCAGACAATAAATAAACGGCGCAGTCAGTTGCATCGAAACAAGTTCGACATTGGGGCTGACCAGGCTCATCATCAATGCACTCCATAGGCATATGTAGTGCCTTGCACCGATGAACAACAAGAACATGTCAGCTAGTTCCTTAAAAGATCACTAAATGGACCCTGGCAGTTATTCATTTGCCCGAGCTAATGATGATTGAGATGGTTGTTAATTGCTTAGATGCCGGGCAGTAATACCACGCATCCAAAAGTTCCGACCAGCTATATTCCAGCCAAGCAACTCCATCACCTTTAGAACTTCAAATCTAAGATTTCTTGTCTTTTCAGAAGCAGTACGCAACCTTATTTTCTAGGTCCCAATTTCATTTCACTCTTCGCATACAGGAAAATGGCAATTTCTATTCACGTAAGATAAATGTAGATATGGATATACTCGAAAATGTATGTAACTACTCAATACGGAATATTACGCTGGTGACGTTTGATACTGCCGAAGAAACATTTAAGCAGAAGATGCGTTTATGGCGTTATCCTTATATAATTATCAAGAATACATACCCACGATTTGGTTTGTATCTGGTTGGATCGACTATTTCTGGTTTTGGTGCAGATACTTCAGATGTTGATATGTGTTTGGTATCGCGTAGTGCGTCTACCGTTGAACCCCGCATGGAAGCATTAATCAACCTAACCGTATTACGGGACTATTTGTGCAAATCTGCCGAATTCGAGAATTTCAATCTCATCGAAGCCAAGGTGCCGATATTACGATTCAGAGATCGTGTTCATCAACTGGAGGCAGATTTAAATTTCAACAATTGTGTCGGCATTAAAAATACACATCTACTCTATTTCTATTCACAGCTTGATTGGCGATTACGTCCCATGGTGCTAGTTACAAAGCTTTGGGCACAATATCACAACATAAACAATGCGAAAACTATGACTATATCACTTCTAAAACGAAAAATTGTCCATTACGCACAGTTTGACAGGTCAGACTACTATCGACTATTATATAATTATTAAAAATAAAACCCCGGCGCATTAAAAATTGCTGCCCCCTGCGCCATGCCTGTGTGTGGCATAAATTGTCGTGCCACAAAGCATTCTCGTTGGGGCATATGTTCAGCTGCCCATTGGTGGAGCATATGTTTGGCTGCTCATTGATGGGGCATATAGAAAGCTGCCCATAAAACCTGAAAAGACAAAAAGAAAAATTAATACGCAGGTCTAAATAGTTTGTTCAGGTATGTATCCATCGCTGGGTGCCGGCTACCACAGCGAGTGATACATACACGAACAAACATATATATTTTTACGATACACTTACCTTTTTCCATGTATACTTACCTGCAACCTTTTGGGCACGGCCATGCTCCTCTGGTTTCCAACCCACCGATCATCCTGCCAGTGCACCGATCATTCTGCAACCTGAAAAATAAAAGAAATAGAAAAATTATTATAAATACAACAATTAAAAAAGGATAATTTACAAATTTTACCACTTACCTCGTGTAATTTTTTTTTTCTGAATGACGTTTATTCATTGATGGCGCCGGTTTTCGTGCTGCCACACTATCCCCTTTTTTCGTACCAAATCGAGTTACCAAATGCACGAATACTAAATCCTCCACCGAAGGCCCGATTACACGAAATGTTTCACTGCACGCACGGTATGAAATCTACCAATTTTCACCAATACAAGCCGGAGTGAAAATCGTTCGGTGTACCCGCATAAATAAATAAGTAAAACATAGTAAGGTATTTCGGACATAAATACCATGGAGCCTGCCCCAATTTTGGTATCGGATCCGGGTCATTTTCCGGGTTTTTAACCATAACTTCCACTGATACAAAAAGATAAAGTAAGCGCTTCCGGATTCACGATCCTGAGGCCAAAATCCGTCTTTTGAGCTATCAACCCATAATTGTAGCTAACTTATTAGCAGTTGACCCATAAAGTATACATTACCAATAAAATATTATATCGTGGCAAATACCCATTTCTGGCAGTTACTACCTTCACAGTCGTAATCGTATAACATCGTACACCATCCCCCTAAATTAGGCTCCCCAAATCGTGACACGGTATGGGAAATGTCACCACAATGACGGGGTGAACAGTGTGAATGTACTATTAGCAGCTGCCGTGGAGCATCTGCCTGGGCCTTAACATCCCAAGAGTACTAGTCGCCATCGGCGAGATGTGGCAGCACAGACTGTTGAGGGAGCATGTCAGCTGTTCGGGCTCCGATTGGTGAGACTTTAGGGTGGGTAATGTTAGCTGGTGATCAACGACAGCGCGATCAGCTGGTCATATAATCACCACGTAGACCAAAGCTCGCGATACGAAAAATTAAGTTTTTTAGCAAAATATCTAGATTTCACCATTACCTACTAATTACTAAAGTAAATGGAATCAGAGCGTAAATTATTACCTCCAAAAAAATTACGTAATTTTAGATCTTCTTCAGAGGGTGCGTACTCTGAAGTGTCAGCACATATAAAGTGTTCACGCACCTATTTCCTGTTTCCTTGAGTGGCAGGAAATTGTCAACTGACAAACAATACCAGATCGGAAAAATTCTGCGATAATACGAATGGTCCTGCCAGATGGGGGTAAATATCCCAACCTACCCAAAAATTCACTGAAGTGTAATAATACATTTACACCGCAACAAATTTGGTAAATGAATAGCACATTTACATCGCACCAAATTTGGTAAATTAAGCACAAAAATACCCAAATTGAAGCGCAAAAAGGCCCCAAATATCAATGTCGCAATAAATAAGAAAAATATCCACGTAAATTCAAAGCCCATAAGGCAAAACCCATATTAGGGACACAAGACACCCAACCATACAAAAATTCACATAAATAACGGGCTATTAATTTTTAAAATGACTCGCTTCACAGCAACACGCGATAAAACCGAGGAGAGGTCTCGTCCTTTTGCCATCCCGTGCCGCTTATGCGGAAATAACCACGGCATCCGCTTTTGCCAGCAATACCGTCGGATGGCGGCTGAAGAGCGGTTGCGGGTAGTACTTATCCACAAGTACTGCCCCAATTGCCTGTCGCCATTCCACCGCCCGGAAGCATGTCCGTGCAAGGACCGCTGCTACCGGTGTGACGAGCCACACCATACCACACTCCACATCGATGGAGTGAGAGGCGAGTCATCGAAATACACGCCGCAAGACGAAGAAGACGGAGAAATTTCTGATGGCGCCCTATCAATAGCCATAACAGAAACCACGAAATCCTGGGCAGAGCAAGTCGCAGAGGAAGAGGAAGAAGAAGAGGCAATACGGTCAGCACCGACAGGCACTCCACAGCTCGGCGGCTCGGAAACCCGTTCTTTCCGACCGCTACTACGGCACGAGCAGTGGAGACGCCGCGACCCAGTCCCGACAGAGGACAAGAAAAAGGGTGGCTCGGAAACACGTCCTTTCCGACCACTGCACAGGCCCGGTAAGGTGAACCCTGGTGGCTCGGAAACGCGTCCTTTCCGACCATCTCGCCGTCCCACTGAGGTAAGACGGGGTGACGCGGAAACGCGTCCTTTCCGCTCATCACGCCTTACAGCGGGTCGGACGGCACCTTATCCGGCCACAAAGGTCACCGACAAAACACTCGTCCGCCAGAAAAATCCTCCCGCCGCATTTCGGTCGGGTCGAGCAGCCAACACGCCCACCTCCAACATCATCCTGCGATCGTTTGTCGCCATCGCCCCAACTGCGACCGTTTGTATTGAGTCCGGCGGCAGACTACACTTTGTCCGCGCCCTGATCGACCCGTGTTCACCCACCTCGGTCATCGACAGCGAGCTCGCTACCGAGCTCGACTTGGAACGATTTGGGGGGACTCGGCCGATCAGGTGCACTCTAGTGCTGAGAGGAGAGTTTGGGGTGGGCAGAAGGGTCACGACCCAAGCCACGATCGTGGCACGTCACCAGCGGATGAACCCGACGACAACCATTGATGCAACAGTTGCGGTGCCGTTTCAGTTTATGAAGCTGGCTGACCCCGAGTTCTTTCGCGCCTCACCAGTGCGCCTCACGTTAGGCGCCGATGTGTACGCCAGCCTCATGCTGAACGGCACACCGCCATCCACTATCCACGGCCTACTGGCCCAGGCCACAATATTCGGCCTAATCATATCTGGGGCGTGCCAACAATAGGCGGTATCCACCCCAGATATTATATTAGACGACAGTAATCTTAAGGTGCAATGAACATAACAAAACCACGTCCATTTACTAATCCTTTTCTCATCCACAACAGGGCAATTTGTAGCAGCTACCATGGAGAGCCTATGGGGCATCATCCCACCATCCACATAGTCGTAGTCTTAGCTTAAGTTTTAGATTGGAGCGGTTGCTGGTGGTCTCGCGTTTTCCTTCATATTGCGTATCGCAATGGGGGCCGGCATGTTTAGACCATCGGTCGCCCCTCGTAGCAAGCCTTAGTATCTGCCGCGCTATCACTTTTTTATCTTTATACCGATAACAGCTCTTACCCCTTCGAATCCTACAAATGTAGGATTCGGCGGAGGTACAGAGCTGATTTTTATCTAGACACTCGTTCACTTCGTTTTCGATTATAGGAGCACCATCATCAGCCACTCCAGGTAAGATCCAAATTTTCCATAATTTTTCCATTTGAATTTTCGTGCATTTCCAAACAAGATTATTAATTGTACACATTAATTCGTTAACAATTAACTGTGTACCTTATATTCAATAAAGAGTGCTATTATATTGTGTGAAATAGAAAGACAAGTGTTTGTTTACTTATTAACTCGTTGCACTTTCTTTCTTTCTCTTTTGCATCTTATTACGTGTGAGCATCCCGCCATTGCCACTGGCCGCACGTAACACCCTTTTTATGTGTGAGAATGCTTTTGATATCATATATGTAGGTCTGTACCAGATTTCAGGTCCATACCTTGAACCGTTTCACAGATATTCTGCTTGAAAAATTTAGTTTGTATGGGTGGTGCCACGCCCCCTTTTCTGATAACCCCCTTTTTTAGTTATTAACCTTCTCCACATGTGTCTCTTCAATGTGGCAAAGTTTGATTAAAATCGGTTCAGCCATTCTCCGTAAAGTTCATTACAACGCGAAAAACGGCTAAATTTTTATATACCGTCGCCCGGATAAATGATTGTCGTATGTTACATTTGACGACTTTTAGAAAACGAGACTTGATGTTTGGAGTTCAATTTCTCAATAACGATTCATTGCATTTAGTCCAAAGTTTGGGAGAATTTTACTGGCCTTACACAGAGCCAAAAAGGTCACCTATAATCAAAGAGATCGACGTCTAAAAAAGCTTTTTGGCCGGGGAGAGCGAGTGGGGACAAATTTGAAGAAATTTGTGCAAGGAAATCTTCTAAATCTTACCTTGAATTTCTTCTCAAATTTATTGAAATGGAAATCGGCTAAAAACAAGGAGTTATCTTCTTATTTATGAATTTTTTATGTACTTTTGTCAAAAGTTGGAAGAAATCTGCTTGTTTTTCTGAGAAAACCTGTTTAAAGTAAATTAAGGAGAACATCCTCTTATTTTCTCTAGATTCATATTGAATTTATTGAAAAGGAAAACTATATATTTTTAGAAGATCCCTTCTTAATTCAAATTGAGGTATGCTTTCTTCAAATGTGTAATTCGACGCTACCAAGCCCAAGCATCATGGTAGAGATCTCCGTTCAGCAGTAAATAATTCTTAGTTCGATTCGCGGTGGAGGCAATAAGGCAAGTGGACATGTGGTGAGGCAAAAACAACAAAGGTGTAATTAAGACGTTGGCAAGTTAAGTATACGAAGGCATGGTAGTGTAGATTAGACTAGACTGACTAGACATCTGAGTTGAGCGTTCATTTTTTTTCTTTTAATTTGAAATATTAAAAAGGAAATCTTCTTAATTTTATGTGATTATCTACTCAGTTTTATTAAAAAGAGACACCCAGTCATAATAAGACGGACATCTTATTGGAAAAATATCATAGAGAAATCCTTCTAATTTAGAGGGCATTGTATGTGACTTTTTGCTCTGTGTAATTAATTGATTTTTAACTGTATTTGTTAATTATTTTAGAATTTATAAAAGATTTTCTTCAGTAAAATTTTGTCGTATGTTACATTTGGCAACAGTTTTGCAGGGACAGTGTATGACATACAACAAATAATTATCGGATTTTGGTCTACATTTAAGATGTTTGAAATTAGTTAAATACGACATTTTGTTTTTTATGAAAATAAAATAAACAGTTTTTCACTTATAAGCACATTCTGCTTATAACCAAACAAAAAATGTATCATAAATATAAAAACTTGAAAATTTTCACTCAATATCTCGGAAACTAAAAGAGATATCAAAACCCCGATGGCTCCATTCGAAAAATCACGATCAGTTTAGTATAACTGCATTTATAACTCAATTCGACCAAATTTTCACATACCGTCGCCCGGATAAATGATTATCGCTCGTTCTGCACAGTCTTTCACAAAATACGCTGGAAAGAACCTTATTTGCGATGTTAATAAGACTGATTCCGCGGTAGTTGGTGCGGTTAGCGGGATCGCCTTTCTTGTGGATTGGGCAGAGCACACTTAAATTCCAATCCGGAGGCATGCACTCGTCTGACCATATTCTGCATAAGAGCTGTTGCATTCTTTTTACCAGCTCTTCGCCACCGTGTTTGAACAGCTCGGCGGGCTAGTCCATCTTTTCCAGGCGTTTTGCTGTTTTTGAGCTGGGACATAGCTATCCTCACTTCATCATAGTCAGGTGGTGGGACGACTTTTCCATCGTCAGGGATTGGGGTATTGGGTTCGACGTCTCCCTCGCAATTTAGCAGTGAGGAGAAGTGCTCCCTCCATAATTTGAGTACATTCTGTTTGTTGGTTACCGGGTCGCCATTATTGTCCTTACAGGAACTTGCCCCGGTCTTAAAACCTTCCGTCATCCGCCGGATGTTTTCATAGAATTTTCTGGCGTCTCTCTTCCTTCTTCGCCTCACGATATCGTTGCCATACACTGCGGGTTGCGCTCGTTTGCAACGTCTCCCTGTAGGCAGCGTCCCCTTTGTCCTATGCTGTGCTGCATTCCTCATCGTACCAGTTGTTCTTGCGGGCTCGCTGAAACCCTATATTGGCCTCAGCGGCGGTACGTAATGAGTGAGAGATATGCCTCCATTTCTCGGTTAAACCGTTAAGTCGAGGATTGCTCTCCGATAGCAGGTGTGAGAGTCGAGTGGAGAAATTATCAGCTGTCTGTGTCATGCGTGGCTTCTCGACGCAAACTCTCCTTCCGTTACTGTGCGTACTTTCTTCTCTGCAAAGAAGCGTCTGCGTATCTTGGCTGCAACAAGATAATGGTCCGAGTCGATATTGGGATCACGTAGGGTACGCACATCCAGAACGGCGGTGCTATGTCTGCCGTCGATCATGACAAACGTGTTCAAGTTTTTGAAGATTGCGGACACGTTATCTGTAACCATTGCATTTCAACATTGAGGCGTTTGAAAAATTGGATAAGGAATTCAACCGGAGAAGATAGGCTAAATGGACTTGCCGTAATGAGCATTAATAGAAATATCAATATCGCAGTTGAAAAAGTTATTGGCCGATTTTCTCTCATTTGCCTTTTTACTATTAAATTTTTTTTTTAATATTAATTATTACAATAATCAATAAATGGATCCACTGAATCAATACAATTTGATAACAACAATTTCTGTCCAATCACATTATTCTATACAATAAGTACTTATCATCAATTAACAAAATTTTTCTCATATACACAAAGCCAAAAGAACCTAATAAAATAGAAATCTTATGGATGTTTTCAAAGAGAAATCACATATTATAGAAAATATATTCTTGACGTGGCCAGCACCAGCAGAGGACTGTCTCGCAGCATTCCTGTAAATACAGAGAAGCGGAGGCGGCCCGGTAGGAGCAAGCGAGCGACTCCACGGAGGAAAGCCATCTGTGATCAGCGCTTGGCTGCCAAGATCCTACGGCAGTCAGGATGGTTCTCAGGTTTCTGAGAAGCATTCCCGTACGCTGGAGTGGACCAGGAGCGTGATGAGCGGCGCTGACCAGACTCCGACATCCGTGGGGTCGGTCCCGCTTGGGACTCACGCTCTGCGAAGTAGGCAGAGTGGGGAAGCGGAGAACAGGAGGGCCCGGGGTGATGAAGCCGCGCAGCGTAAGTTTGGCGAAGTCGCTAGACGTGCCGGCTCTATTACCTTGGGGGTAGTCGACAGGAGCAGGGAGGACGGGGCAATCTTCAGGGAAGAGTGGAGCTGGGTGGCCAACGTCATCTCTGCAGCCTACTTGCCTGCTACTTGTAGGTACATACCCGGGGCCACCGCCATCCATAGAATATTTGGGATGGTACCATGGCTTCAGGTTGGTTGAAATCGGTGACGAGCGGGCGGCGAACTTCTTCCGGTGCCTCGTCTCGCTGGTTGGGGAGTTATGGAAGGGAGCTAGACTCGAGGCCGTGGAGAGGAGGGATCTCCCTCTTCGGCCAAGGGCTCGGGTGTGGCTACCTGCCGAACCGTCCCAGGCAGATGGAATTCTGGAGCAGTTGCGCTACTGCAACCAGAACCTTCCTACCCACAACTGGAGGGTTCTCAGGGCGGAGGAACCCGAGGGGCCACGTCGGCAAGTGCTGATGCTGCTTAATGCAGAGGCCATGGGTCCTCTCGTGAGTCAAGGGGTCTTATCTCCTATGGTATCGAGCGTGTGGTCCTCAGGGTCTACAATGCCGATGCCAGGGGGGATGACGCCTCGCCTTCAGAGGTGGTTCGGGAGGGTGAGGTGCGCTTGGAGGAGTCGGAGGCCGTTAATACGGTGCCCAAGTCTGCTAGATCGGGTAGCATCAGCTCTGTGGGCATCCCGTCTGTGGCGGGATCTGTCTGCAGGGTTGGAGTGCTATTCGACAGGGCTGAGGAGGAGAGGCTTTTAGCTTCTGAGGGGGAGGCTGCTGAGGTGGAGGAGATGGATTTGTCTGATGATGATCATACGAGAAATTAATCTTCAGCACTCGAAGGCGGCCACCGCCAACCTCCTACTATGCCTTGAGCAAGGCGGGGTGGATGCTGTCCTCATTCAAGAGCCGTGGCTGAGCTTTAACAGGATATCTGGATTGAGGACTGACAAATATAACACATTTGTGCATGGTACGGCAGGTAGGCCAAGATCATGTATACTGATTAGGAAGAGTATTAAAGCTTTTCTTCTCTCCAATTTCAGTGACGATGACGTAACGGCTGTATGTCTGGAGGATGGAAACAAGGGATCGTGGCTGGTCTTGGCATACATGGCCCATGATGATACCTATGGGCCACCTCCAGAAATCATATGCAAGATTACCGCTGAGGCAAAGCGAAGAGGTATAGGTATAATAGTCGGAGCGGAGGCGAACTCGCATCATTCACTGTGGGGCAGTACGGATATAAATGCAAGGGGTGAGTTACTTTTTGCTTATATTATAAATGAAGGGCTATGTATATGTAACAAGGGTAATCACCCAACGTTTGTCACCTCAGTCAGGGAGGAGGTTTTGGATCTCACTCTTGCTTCAGGAGACCTGTTTCCCCTTATATCTGACTGGCGCGTTCTTTCAGAGCACTCCTTCTCGGATCATAGGTATATTCAGTTCTCACTTGTTAAAGCTAGACCCAGTAAAATCATGTTTAGAAATCCTAGACATACTAACTCACCCCTGTACTGTAATAAGTTGGATGAATTTCTCGCGAGAGCACCCGTGGCGGGCTCGGATTTATCGGAGAAATTCACCTATGCTTGTAATAAAGCGTATAACATCGCATGTTCTCTGAAAACCGTAAGTGGAAAGCGACAACCACCCTGGTGGACGAAGGAAGTAGGCGACCTTAGGGCTTCCAATAGACGC
This sequence comes from Campiglossa producta, assembly GCA_964058755.1. Taxonomy (NCBI): domain Eukaryota; kingdom Metazoa; phylum Arthropoda; class Insecta; order Diptera; family Tephritidae; genus Campiglossa; species Campiglossa producta. The sequence continues at coordinate 112,059,857 of CAXKVI010000001.1, forward strand.
AAATTTAACAAGGCCAGAAAGAGTAAATTACCTTCTGACTGGGAGCTCTAAAAGGTCGGGTTGGGTATTTTCAAATCTGAGATTAGGAAGGCCAAACGGGACTCCTGGAAAGTTTTCTGCGAAAGCGTGGAGGGTTGCAATGAGTCTGCGAGATTCCGGAAGATTCTCTGCGGGCAATGAGTAGCGAGGAATCTCTCCAACTTCTCATGGACGCTCACTTCCCTGACGTCCCTGTTTCACAGGACCGCTGCGCCTCATTGTCCACAAATGTGGACGTGGGGGGTCGGCCAGCCATCTCTCTGGATGAAAGCCAACTTGTATGGGCCATTAAATCTTTTAAGCCTTACAAGTCACCCGGACCTGATGGCATAACTCCTGTGCAACTGCAGAGATCTCTGGGGATTTCTTGCAGCTGGCTGACTCCGATCTACGCCAACTGTTTGAGGTTGGACTGTATCCCCGCTTCCTGGAATATGGTCAAGGTTATATTTATTCCAAAGGCGGGGAGGTGCTCTCATGTTTCCCCCAAGGACTTCAGGCCAATCAGTCTTTCTTCGTTTCTTTTGAAAACGCTGGAGCGCCTGATTGACCTACACATTCGCAGCAGGATTCCTAGGGAGCGTTTTTCGGCATCGCAACATGCTTACTGCAAAGGTAGATCAACTGAAACGGCGCTTCACTCCGTTGTAAAGCTAATAGAAGGGTCTTTCCAGCACAAAGAGTACGTGCTGGGGGCCTTTCTGGACATCGAAGGAGCGTTCAATAATGTTTTGCCATCTGCGATTGTGAGGGGATTAGCGAGTTTGGGGGTCGAACCGAAGTTGATAGAATTTATCAACAGATTACTATGTGGCAGGATTGTCGTGGCCGAGTGGGAAGGTTCTGGGGCTCAGAGAAGGGTGAGAAGGGGTACGCCGCAAGGTGGTGTTCTTTCTCCACTTCTCTGGGTCATAGTAGTCAATGGACTGCTCCAGGCCCTCGAGCGCAGGGGCAGTCAAGTGATAGCCTATGCTGATAATCTAGCAATCCTCGTCAGGGGTAAGGTTCTTAGTACCATAAGGGATGTTCCGCAAGGGTACCTGGGTATAGTGACCGAGTGGTCCGAATCCTGTGGGCTGGCTGTCAACCCGAGTAAAACGGATCTAGTTCTGTTTACAAGAAGGTATAAGATTGATGGGTTTGTACTACCCTCCATTGGGGGAGTACCGTTGGTGCTTTCCGAAAAGGTTAAGTACCTAGGGGTTATTCTGGACAGGAAGCTGTCATGGAAGCCTAATGTAGAGGACAGGGCCAGGAAAGCTTCGGTCGCCTTGTATTGTTGCAGAGGGGCCATTGGCAAACGATGGGGTCTCTCTCCAAGGGTGGTATATTGGTTGTACGAGATGGTGGTAAAACCTATTATGTTTTATGGGGTACTAGTCTGATGGAGCGCACTGGACACGGCTTTCGTCGCGAAAAAGATGGTCACTGTGCAGCGAATGGCCATGGTTGGGATCAGTGGGGTCATGCGCACCATTCCTACCCTGGCATTGAATGTCATGCTCAATCTGCAACCAGTGGACATTGTAGGAAAATTAGGTGCGGCTCGAGCTGCAATTAGGCTCCGAGACGCTGGATATAAGCTTGTTCAGTATGGTCACTCCAACATACTATCCAAGTTTGAATTCATCCCAAACAGAACAGATTACTGTGCGCGAACCTCTACACCCTCGAAGGGTTTTTCGACTTATATACCCGAAAGAGACGAGTGGTCAGCCGGAGGACCTTTCTCGGAGGAGGGGCAGGTGAACCTGTTTACGGATGGGTCAAAGCTGGATGGATGTGTCGGGGGGGTGGTGTTTTCTGTCAGGGGATTGGGATCTGTAGGAAATTTAGGCTGCCTGACCACTGTAGCGTTTTCCAAGCAGAAATTGCCGCCATCAAGGATGCGGTGGATGGAATGCTGTCTAGCGCATTCGCCGTCAAGGGGTTCAACATCTACTCCGATAGTCAAGCGGCAATTAGGGCGTTGAGAGCAAGCAACGTTCGATCAAGGTCGGTTAGCGACTGTCTGGAATCGCTTGCTGTTGCGTCCAACTACTTCAAAATAAAAATTATTTGGGTGCCAGGCACTGCGAGAGCTGCATGAAGGATGACGAGGTGGAATCATCAGATCACTTCATGCTCAACTGTCCCGCTTTTGCCAGGACAGGTGCAGGTTTCTCGGGTCGGACGTACTTAGGTCTCCGGAGGACGTATCGAAGATCAATGTGTGCTTTATACGGAGTTATATTGTCGCTACGCAGCGATTTGAGAGGTAAATTTGTATATGAGTTAGTGTCACCGTTTAGAATGTGGTATCACAACGGACCATTCAAGTGTCCAAGTGAGTAGTCCTCTCAGTTGGGCTGCTACCACCCTACCTAACCTAACCTAACCTAAGATACAATAGGTTGATCTTGGTAATCTTACACTATTATGCCTCTTAGACTTTTCTAAAGCATGCGATTTAGTAAACCATGACCTCCTCTGCAAAAAGCTAAAATATTAATTTTGGCTTCTCTGATAGCTCTCTTAAGCTTATGGTCAGCTATCTTGAAGGAAGGACTCAAAAAGTTACTTGCAGAACTGAATCCTCTGCTTTCAGTGCCGTTGTTTCGGGAGTGCCGCAAGGTTCTGTCCTGGGTCCCCTCTTATTCAGTATTTTTATCAATGATGTATTTTCTGTTTTCCAATATGTTAAGGTTCATGGTTATGCCGATGATATTCAATTGTATCTGTCGAGTCGTCTGGGTCTTGTGGAAGATTTGCGTTACAAAATTAACTGTGATCTAACATCAATTTCACAATGGGCTTCCGATAACTATCTTATTCTCAACGCTGCTAAGTCATATGTGCTGCCCATAAGTAACAGTATAGTATATGCTGAAGATATTCCAAAATTGTCTATTGGTAATAGTGTTTTAAACTTGCTGACAAGATACGAAACTTAGGTTTTATTTTGAATTCTACGTTGAGTTGTTCTGACCACATAAATAAAGTTGTCAGCAATGTATATGTTATATTACGTAGTCTAATGATACATTTACACTGCACCAAATGCGTCGCATTTGGCGAAGTTATTTCGAGAAAGTATGTGAGCAGAATGAATTTGTTTGCCAAATTAGATGAATTTAATTTAATTTGACCTAATTTGGTGATCAATCTGCGGATGAACGGTCTCGAAAAAAACTTGGCCAAAAGTGACGCATTTGGTGCAGTGTAAACGTAGCTTAAAAATGAGTTTAATTTTGTGAAGTGAGCCACCTACAATTTTTTCGACGGCCATATATTTTAATGAAAGTTGGTAGTATGGCTCACGACGATTAAACAAAAATACATTATAACAATTTTTCGAAATTGGAATTATTTTCAAAGTTATAGCTATCAACACTTTTCGAAATTCCTCACTTTTTGATGATTTTCTCATGATTGGGCAAACCGATTTTGCTCATTTTTGCAACGATTAAAATTTTTGCGAACATTTTTCGCAACTTTCAACTTCTCCATCGTGTTCAGTTGGCGCTTTTGTATGATGATGTTGGGCATTCCATTAGTAACTATTAGCAAAAAAAAAATTTTTGGCACTCTAAGGGAGTGGAAGTTATTCACATTTTTTACCTTTATAGTACACAGTACGTAGAGAATAAAAAAATTCATAAAAAATTAACTAGTCTGTAAAAAAATGTAAATAACTCCCGCTCCCTTACAGTGCCAAAAAATTTTTTTTTGTTAATAGTTACTAATGGAATGCCCAACATCATCATACAAAAGCGCCATCTGACAACGATGGAGAAGTTAAAAATTTGCGAAAAATGTTTGCAAAAAAATTTTAATCGTCGTTTGGTAGAGGGTTTGGAAGATACCGTCTTTTATATATATTTAAAAAATTAGCAAAATCGGTTTAACCAATCTTGAGAAATTTATCAAAAAGTGAGGAATTTCGAAAAGTGTTGATAGCTATAACTTTGAAAATAATTCGAATTTCGAAAAACTGGCCCAAACTTATTTTTTTCTTGTTGTTGTGAACCATACAAAAAAGTTTTAGAAAGATAGTACAACTTCGAAAAAAAGTGGCTCACTTCACAATATTCAACTCAAATGCCTGTTTCATTTACGCCCCTAGATCAGTAGCCGGCAAACAGAGAGGACGCAATATGTGGGAGTATTAGTGTATTACGCTCAAAAATGCTTGTGTATTGGTGGTATTGCACTGGAAAAAATTTGTATGTTGTATAACTTAACACAAATCTTGACGACGGCCACTAAATTTATATTTAATAAGAAAACTTATGTATATATGTATCTTATGTTTTGTGTATACTTGAATATTTTTTTAAAGATTTTTGAAGAGTGTAACATTTTTTTTTATTAAAGAATTCAGGTTTTTAACGAAATCAAGCAAACGGGCTTTCAAGCACTATGAATTTAATTTCAAAATTCAAAATGTAAATGTTGTATAACCTATCAGATAACTTACATATTAATAGAAAAACCACTATTTGTGTTTATTTGATTTTTCTTTTAAGTTTCTTAAGAATGAATAAGAATTTGTTTTAAAAATTAAAATGCTGGTTTTCAACGAAATAAACGGGTGCTTCAAGCACTATTTTTTTTTGTCACCAACTAAAAATAGTGTTTTTTTTATTCAAATGTGGGCGTTTAGAAAATAAAGCTTACGTGCACTACGAATTTGTTTACAAACAAGGTTAGGTAAAAAAAATCGTTTTGTACCTCCATCTTATTAATAAAATATATTTTGCATTTATGCTCAGTGTACCAATATAAGCAAGAAATAATAGAAGCAATGCGGTATCGACCTGCTTCAATCAATGCTAGCATAAAACTGAATAAAATTTGATTCTTTTCTGCTCTGCTTGTTGACGTTCGTGCTGTGTGCGTGTAATTACGAACTGTGTACGTGAGATGGCCGAACATACTTCGACTCCCAGGAAAATATCTGCCGGCCTTGGCCCTGGATACAAGAAAAAAGTTAGCTATTCAACTCATTTTGCCCCACTTCACGTGTTTTGAGCTTGTATATAGCAAACTTGATTCTGTTTCGTCACACAAAATTGAGGTTGCGTTCAACAAACGTTATGTTTATGGGCTGAAAAGATATGATCATATTTCTTTATGGCGATCTTAAATTTTAGGATGCACCATTTCTGACTATTTGGCGGCAAGGAACTGTATATACATGTATAAACTTTTAGAAGATAAAATTCCGCAATACCTCTATGAAAAAATACAATTGACGAGGTCTAGAAGGCATCAACATCTGATAATTCCAAAATATTCCTACTTGTCTTCGTCAAGATTAAAAAAAAAAAAAAAAAAAAAACTAATGGCGGCGATATACCAACAGGTCTTCATAACCTCTAACGAGATTTTTAGCCGAGCTTCTCTTTCCAACTTGTGGTGTGTTGCTTTTTGAGTTTTCCTACAAGTTGGCGGGCCCTACAGTTTTTTGCCGACTCCGAACGGCACTTGCAAATCAAATGAATTTTTTGCTGAGAAGCTTCTCATGGCAGAAATACACCCGGAGAGTTTGCCAAACTACTGCCGAGGGGCGACCCCGTTTAGAAAAATTCTTTTTCTAAATAATTTTGGATGTTACTTTTGCCGGGCATCGAACCGACACGACTTGGTGTAGAAGGCCGAACACTTTTTTTTTTTTCGTCAAGATTATTCCTTATTAATGCTGCGAGGCTCTGGAACTACATTCCAGTATCGGTCAAAGCTGCTATGAATCAGAGTAACTACAACATTATTTTAAATTCAACTAAACTTGTTGCAAATTGGAGGTTTTTTTTTCTTTTTTCCTTTATTTTCTTTTTTATCTGGCTTTATCTGCTTCTTCTTTCCTAAAACACGTCTCACTATTTTAATTAATTTTACAATCTCGAAAACTAACTAATGAATGTATTAAGATTTACTGCATAATCTGTTAGATGTAATTATTATAATAGAATTAAGTTAAATTTTTTTTATGCTTTTGTTATTTCCATGCTGTAGTAAGACGAAAGTCTTACTTGTGCAACCATAAAATTCAAATACAAATACAGATAACAAATATTCTCAAGAATCGCGCATCTCCCACCACTATCGTATTTCCACCACTAGCGTCACTACGACAACTACAGCTGTTACATGAAGTGAGAGCGAATAACCGAGAAATGTGTAGACATTTCTAGGTGGTGTAGCTGTATCATCGCTAGGGTATATAAAGGCGCATAGCGAACGCACATCAATCAGTTTATTTTGAAGTGTTGTACAGTGAAGTACTGAACAGTGAATTAACAGGCGATATTGTACTACGGTTTTTAGTATTGAATAAAGCGTACTATTTATTAAGCAGAATCTAAGTGTTTTTTTGACGTACAGTGATCGAACTCAAGGAAAATATTGTTAAATAAATACAGGATAACAAGGGCATTGCAAGGACGACAAGGATATTGTAAAGGTAACAAGGACATTGCAAGGATATCAAGGACATTTTAAGGATAACATGGACATGGCAAAGTTGAATGAGTTGACGATCCAGCAACTCAAAAATGAGTTGGAACGACGTGAATTGGCAACAACGGGCAATAAAGCAGAGCTACAATCACGGTTACGAGAGGCTATGGAAGCAGAGGGCATCAACGTTGACGACCACGTTTTTCAGCTTTTGGATGAAGTAGCGAAAATAGAAGAGCAAAAGGATTCTGCGGAATCAGTGGCAAATGTGGACCCAAACTGTTTATTTTCTGGCTTGGCTCAGATGTCAAACAACATAATATCAAGCATGGCATCGCAGTTGGAGGCACAGAAGACACACATGGCATCTCAGTTGGAACAACAAGAGACGCGATTGGCATCTCAGTTAGAAGAACAGAAGGCATACACATGTATGATGTATGATACATGGCGTCACAGATCAAGGAAGAGTTGATGGAACAGGAAACATGCATAACGTTAAAACTAGAGGCACAAGAGCAAAGAGTCTCATCGCAGCTAGAAGTTTTCAGTGGAAGGCAGGATAAGATCGAGGCCGAGGTGGATGCGTTAAAATCCCATATCCAGAGGTTGCAGCTGAATCGTCCAAGTGTTTCCACAAGCACGCCCAAGGTAAAAACTCCATCTTTTGACGGATCTGTTCCTTTCCAGGTGTTAAAGCTACAATTTGAGAAGACCGCATCGGTGAATAACTGGAGCTGTGCGGACAAAGTCGCTGCACTCTTCGTAGCAGTGAAAGGACCGGCAGCCGAAATCTTACAGACTATTCCTGATGGCGAACGAAACAGCTATGAAGCATTGATGGGTGCTGTGGGGAGACGTTATGGTAGCGAGCATCGGAAGCAGATTTACCAAATAGAGCTACAAAATCGATGCCAGAAGCCCAATGAGACCTTAGAAGAATTTGCATCGGACATCGAGAGGTAAGCGCACCTATTAAACGCGGATGACCCATAGAGTACACGGAGAGGGTAAAGATACAAACTATCATAAATGGGATACGTGATGTGGAGACGAAGCGGGTCACCTATGGAAATCCAAAGAGATCATTTGCTGAGACGGTAACACATGCTCTAACTCAAGAAACAGCATCACTTTTGTGCAAACCAGCGTACAAAGCTCACCGTGGGGAAGTAGAATGACCAGAATTGGTGGACGCAATCCTAGAAGCATTGAACGGAAAGAAAGAGAAAAAAGAAGCGGCCATTAAATGCTTCAAGTGCGGAAAATCTGGTCACATTGCACGTTTGTTGCGGATCGAGATCCAATAATTCCAGCAATGCAGGTGGGCGTAAGCGCAAAGCTGATGGAGATGACGAAGTCTCCCAATCCAAGCAACCGTTAAACTAAAGTGAGTCAGCCGCAAGGGGCATAGGCTGGCTCCCGCAATTGGATGCCCCATATTATGCCAAATAATTGGTTATAATTGGTCAGCAGGTTTCAGTAATTGGTCAGCCATAGGCAAAATTGTATGCCAGTTTAAAATTTTCCAGGGTGGCCGTAAGATGGCACCCCATTGGTCGAAATTTGGAAAAGTTAGTATGCCAAATAATTGGTCATAATTGGTCAGCAGGTTTCAGTAATTGGTCAGCCATAGAAAATTGTTTATGACGTTTTTAAATTTTCCAAGCGAAAAGATATTTACTTCCGCAGGCACCCTGTATTCTTTAAATTTCAAAAAAACAAATATGCCAAATAATTGGTCACTAATTGGTCATAATTGGTCAGCAGGTCTCACTAATTGGTCAGCCATAGAAAATTTTTAATTAATTTTTTTAAGTTTTTTGAGTGGTATCGATTAAGATGTTGGCACCCCATTGGTCGAAATTTGGAAAAGTTAGTATGCCAAATAATTGGTCACTAATTGGTCATAATTGGTCAGCAGGTCTCACTAATTGGTCAGCCATAGAAAATTTTTAATTAATTTTTTTTAAGTTTTTTGAGTGTTATCGATTAAGATGTTGCACCCCATTGGTCGAAATTTGGAAAAGTTAGTATGCCAAATATTTGGTCACTAATTGGTCATAATTGGTCAGCAGGTCTCACTAATTGGTCAGCCATAGAAAATTTTTTATGACGTTTTTAAATTTTCCAAGGGAAAAGTCATTTACTTCCACAGGCACCCTGTATACTTTAAATTTCAAAAAACAAATATGCCAAATAATTGGTCACTAATTGGTCAGCAGGTCTCACTAATTGGTCAGCCATAGAAAATTTTTAATTAATTTTTTTAAGTTTTTTGAGTGTTATCGATTAAGATGTTGGCACCCCATTGGTCGAAATTTGGAAAAATTTAAAATTATTGTCACAAAACCCAGAAAAATTACTTTGGTTCCCGGATAGGGCGCGTGATCCATGGTATTTGCAGAACAATTTTTTGAGTTGGCCGCCGCGATTAAAAAAATAACTCTAAGCGGCTCCACACCTTTGCACTTTTTGTTTGCAATTTACTAAAATAGTTGCTTTTTAAAACACTTCCAAAATTCCGGGAGTGGTATTAATATACGCAAATATTTAATTGTAAATAATGTTTCAAAAAAAAAAAAAAAATTATAATAAGAAGAGAAGAATGCATTTTTTTAATAAATACTTATTATGACTTATAAATTATAAAAAAAAACACACTTACTCTAACCAGCATGTAACTTAAGTCACACCCGCCTTGATAATCGGAATGCCTAACGCCTGGGCTACAGTCGCATGTTCAAATTGATGCCTAATGAGTTATGTTGAAGTGATTGTATCTGTGTGCACAGTAGTTCACGTAATTGTAGAGACCGCACATCTTCTTGGGAAAGAATCGATAATTGTCAACGTCAGTAATTGGTGGATGATCAAGGTAAATTACTTTTGCCTTGCAAAATTTTAAAAATTCATAAAAAAGTGTCCTATGGCTGACCAATTAGTGAGACCTGCTGACCAATTACGACTGACAGTGGCCAATTATGTATTTGGCATACAAGCTTTTCCAAATTTCGACCAAAGGGGTGCCAGCATCTTAATCGGTAACACTCAAATACTTTAAAAAAATTGATTAAAACATATCTATCAATGATCAATTATTGAAACCTGCTGACGATTTATGACCAACTAGTGACCAATTATTTGGCATATTTGTTTTTTGAAATTTAAAGTATACAGGGTGCCTGCGGAAGTAAATGACTTTTCCCTTGGACAATTTAAAAACGTCATAAAAAATCTTCTGTGGCTGACCAATTAGTGAGACCTGCTGACCAATTATGACGAATTAGTGACCAATTATTTGGCATACTAACTTTTCCAAATTTCGACCAATGGGGTGCCAACATCTTAACCCTTTCGCGATATTGTTGCCATATGGCAACATCCAACTTTAGAGGGGCCTAGCTACTCCTGTGTATAAAATATCACCTTCTTTCTTACGTTTTGTTGAAGATTGATGTTTAAAGAGTAGACAAAAATCAAATAAGTTATCATCGTCCATTAAATATCGATAATATACAATTTTTCATAAAAGGCTTTGCAATACCTAATTTTACTATAAAATTTGTCTTTTACTTATATACATTTTTTAGTAAATTATGACAATAATTTCACTAAAAGTTGTATAAAATAAGTAAAAGAATCTTCAATCTACGCTTTGTAAACAGTTTACAAAGCGGTACTGATTTTTATAACTTTGCGTGTTGCCAAATGGCAACAATTTTGCTGTAAGGTGTAAATTTGCTCTAGATTGCAGAAGAAATTTATTTGCGATTGAGACCTGAAGAGTTTGGATTTATTATTGTTAGCGAATTAAAATTTGAAAATAAGTCAAGGAAAATAAGCTACAAAGTCAAAGAAAAGATTTTGGAGAATTTCGGGGAGTCTGACTTGTCAGGTTTGGAGGATTCTGAAGGGGAGAAATATTAGGAGCATTTGACAACAATGAATAGAATTCCAATACTTTAGAGAAAAGACTTACAGAGATACACAGTTTAAGAGTTTCAGTTTGTATGGAAGGTGTCACGCCCCTTTTACAATACCTCCCACTTTTACACAATTCTACCGGAACTCAAACTAATTTTCTCATACAAAATACCAATGCTTTAGAGCAAACACCTGCAGAGACATACACTTTATAATTTTCGGTTTCTATGAGATATGCCGCGCCCTTTTACAATAACGCCCACTTTCACATAACCGCAAGTCAAACTAATTTTTTCATACCAAATTGCAATGCTTTTTTGAGCAAACACCTATAGAGATGTGCACTTTATAAGCCCAAATTTTCATTTGTATGGGACGTGCTAGTCCTCCTTTTCCAATGACGCCCACTTTTACATAATTCTACCACAACTCAGTATGCTTTCATAGAAAACTCCAATATTTTACGGCAAATAGATGCGAAGATGTACAGAGCATGAGAGGTGCCACGCCTCCATTTATATAAACGTCCACCACATAATTCTACCGCAACTTGAAACTTCACTTTCATACAAAATTTCAACGCTCTAGACCAAGCAGTGTGAGATAAACATTTTAAAAATTTCAGTTTGTATTGGAAGTGCAACGCCCTTTTAAAAATATTTTTACTATGCCAGTTAACTTTCTGCTAGGGGAAGAAATAAGTTGACAAAGTTTTATTTCAATCCTATGGACGGTTTGGTAGGTAGAGGGGTAGATACATACATTCATTTTTATATATATAAAAGATATACATACATATATAATAGATAAATAATAGATATATAAAAGATAAAGTTAAAATTTCGAAGTAAAACCGTTTTAAAATAAACTTATATTCGTAATTTCAAAACTTAAAATTCCCTAGTTTTTCTTTACCGTACAGTATATTTGTTGCCATATGGCAACATGTAAAAAAACAGACTTATAAAAAAAAATTTTATTAAAATTTTATTTTTTATTGTTACTGGGGCTTAAACAAATAGTTGGACAAAAATTTGGATTTTTTGGCCAGCGTAGTAAAAAGATGTAGCGAAAGGGTTAATCGATAACACTCAAAAAACTTAAAAAAATTAATTAAAAATTTTCTATGGCTGACCAATTAATGAGACCTGCTGACCAATTAGTGACCAATTATTTGGCATATTTGTTTTTTGAAATTTAAAGTATACAGGGTGCCTGCGGAAGTAAATGACTTTTCCCTTGGAAAATTTAAGAACGTCATAAAAAATGTTCTATGGCTGACCAATTAGTGGGACCTGCTGACCCTTTATGACCAATTAGTGAACAATTATTTGGCATACTAACTTTTACAAATTTCGACCAATGGGGTGCCAACATCTTAATCGATAACACTCAAAAAACTTAAAAAAATTAATTAAAAATTTTCTATGGCTGACCAATTAGTGAGACCTACTGACCAATTATGACCAATTAGTGACCAATTATTTGGCATATTTATTTTTTGAAATTTAAAGTATACAGGGTGGCTGGGGAAGTAAATGACTTTTCCCTTGGAAAATTTAAAAACGTCATAAAAAATTTTCTATGGCTGACCAATTAGTGAGACCTGCTGACCAATTATGACCAATTAGTGACCAAATATTTGGCATACTAACTTTTCCAAATTTCGACCAATGGGGTGCCAACAACTTAATCGATAACACTCAAAAAACTTAAAAGAAATTAATTAAAAATTTTCTATGGCTGACCAATTAGTGAGACCTGCTGACCAATTAGTGACCAATTATTCGGCATATTTGTTTTTTTGAAATTTAAAGTTTACAGGGTGCATGTGGAAGTATATGAATTTTCCCTTGGAAAATTTAAAAACGTCATAAAAAATTTTCTATGGCTGACCAATTAGTGAGACTTGCTGACCAATTATGACCAATTAGTGACCAAATATTTGGCATACTAACTTTTCCAAATTTCGACCAATGGGGTGCAACATCTTAATCGATTACACTCAAAAAACTTAAAAAAAAATTTATAAAAAGTTTTCTATGGCTGACCAATTAGTGAGACCTGCTGACCAATTATGAACAATTAGTGACCAATTATTTGGCATATTTGTTTTTTGAAAATTAAAGTATACAGGGTGCCTGCGGAAGTAAATGACTTTTCCCTTGGAAAATTTAAAAACGTCATAAAAAATTGTCTATGGCTGACCAATTAGTTGTAATGTACCGAAAAAAAACACCGTCATTTTGTAATGTACGGGGGGAAAAAATAACTCAATTTGAATTAACGGAAAAAGATGTTGGCTCCGCCTGGTGGCCAAGTTAAATAATATAGCCGTGAGGAGTAGGTCTATCGGGACCCGTCTAGTGGCTAGCAAACAGTGGTTGGGGGATTCGCGACCTTTCCTCACAACTGCTTACCATTACATTTTGTTATTGCAGAGTCCCTATTTATTTATTTAATTACAAAAAAAATTTATACGCGAAAAGTTTCATCAGCATTATTCAGGTGCTCTTGTATGTGTAAAGAGAAAAAAATCTAAAGGCAACAACATAGGCGAAAGGCCTACTCTAATTAACTATGAAATAGTGACCCCACTCTACTCTTACCGCATAATAGGCACTTTGATGTTGTTGTGCCCCGCTTCTCTACCCACCCTTCCATGACCTGCCATTGAGCTGCTATCTTATTAGGACAGGTCCCTTATGCAAAAGGACGACTTACCCGATTACTTCGTTACCACCATTTTAATAAAATTTAGCAATGCATAATATCAAATTTAAAATTTCACATTATTTATTAATAATAAAAATCAAAAAAAAAAGCTTATAAGTATGTATATGTGTAAGTTATTGAAATTTTAGGTAAAACGATAAGTATTTACATGAGCAATATTTTACAGGCTTCAACGCCTAACGATAGGCTATAATTATTACTATCCAAATATACATATGTATGTGTGAACTAAATCAACAAAAAAAATTTCGGGATTCGATTAATGTTAAAAATTCAAGTAACTAGATCAGAAAGCAATTTAGGTAAATGTTAAAGAGCGAGCTGTACACCTGGTTACATACAAATATACACCCCTGCTTACTTATATTCTGCTACTGCAGATCAGCAACAATAATAAACAAAAATATAAAGTTAATGAAGTTGGCATGTGTACCTAAACATGCTTTACTCAACTAAGCTGCTAACTTTGCAGCATCATGTTAAACTTTATTGACGAACCGAACTAAAACACTGTTAATTTCTTTACAGTCCCTGAGCGCAACCGATATTAACAGACGAACATGCTGTTAACCACTTTTTTGCTGTAAACCGCGCAAAGTGCTCGAGATTTTAACAGTCGCTCTAGCAAAGAAAAACAAAATTTAACAGCCTACACTGCTCACGCTCGCAAATCAAATTTTAATTTCAGCAAATGTAAACAAACAGAGAAGAAAATTGATTTTACATACCCGATACTGTTGTGTTTTTTTGAGTCTGCAGGTCCACCGATGAAAGCGCTTCCATGTGTGCGTGCCTTGATTGCTGCTACATTAGAGCGTCCCAAATTCTGGAAAATTCTCTAAATTTTGTTACATTCCGAAATTAGATTTTGGATTTGAGTGGGATTTTTAAAAGCGAAATTTACTTAAATTCTCACTCATATTTCACTTTACTAATTTATTTCCATTTAAATGTCAATTATACCTTATTAAACATTTTTTTTTTTTATTTTTTTGTTTGTTTTTAATTTAGATTAAAGATAATTGCATATGATTTTTTTTTGTTTTTCGCGTTAAAAAAAAGACTGGGAAGATTCGAAACGAAACTAATGAGAGAGATTATGTTCCCCTTAGAATTTTGGGTTACTTTTGAGTACACTCGAAAAACTTTAAGGTTGGGTTTATTTTTTTAAACACTTATTATTTGATTATTTTAATTTTCCACTTATGTTCTCAACTAATTTTCGTTTGGTAGCCGGATAGGTATATATATATATATGCACTCAAGTGCCGCTCTACCTAAAACTTGTTTTTTGCTTTTTATATCATTTTCTAAATTCTCTTATACTTTACTTTGGTTTTTTTTTTTTTTTTTATGAAAATTTATGTACACATGTAGGTGAATATTCTACCTGCACCAAATAAAAAAAATATATAAACTTTTAACTTTTTTGACATTACACTCAATATATCTTTCTTTTCGTTCTCTTAATTTATTATTATTGTTTTTGTTGAACAAAAAAAAAATGTTCTTGTTTTTTTTTTTTATAGTTTTTATTAAATTTTCTTTTACATTTGGCCTGTATAACTACTTATGTAGGTACACCCTGCCAATTTATAGCTAACTAAAATATTTGATTTTATTACGAATTTAGTTATTCACTTTTCTTTCAAAATTTTGTTTCTGCTATATTTCTTTTGAACCTTAACATTTAGCGTTAATAATCTTGGTTCCTTATTAATTTCACTTAGTTCACAAATTTTTCTTGGTTTTTTTTTTTTTCTTTGGTTTTTTCTGGATGTCTGAAGAAAAGTACAGTGCGCTCGTACAACGCGAGGTTCGGTCGCTAGGTATAATCTTTATTTTGACTGCTTCCTGAATGATGTTGGGGATTTGGATGTATCGGCCCAATTAGTAACTTTAGGCTCTGGAATTTACTTCTTGTATGTCCTGTAACAAAGATCAGAAATTGACTGCTCCGTCCGATGGCTGAATCCAAAAGAACGATATCAGCCCATCGGAAGTTCGATGTGAGTTGAGAGCAGAGAAATCAAGCATATGATTTCCGCTCCGAATTACACATTTCAGAACTTTTCCTAGCCTACACTGAAAAAAATGCTACTATTTAGTACTGGTGAATGCTAACTGGTTATATCTCTGAATGACCAGTTAGTATCGTATATCTTTTCAATGACCAATTAAAACATAAAAAATAAAGTCTCTTAGAATAAAATTTAAGCAATACTATAACAATCGACGTCCACAGCCAAAAGATGATAAGTCGATTATGCGCGATTTAGGTTTTTTTTTTTTTTAAATGGAAAACGAACTAATAAAGCAATTTGAGAATATTACCAATCGATTACAAGCGATGGGGGTAATTAAATTTTATACAACGGACTGAGTAACATTCGATACTATTCATAGAAAAACCAATTTGGTAAAATCGGAACCGATGCAAACCGACAAATCGATTAATAACCAAGAAAGTTATTGAATTGATGTTAAATCAAAAAAGGTGAGCCTAACCGAATAAATGCAGTGAGTCTCGATAACGATAAGCGATTATTAGAAAACAAAAGTTCGACTATTTGAATTCGCTAACCGAAGTAACTATGTAAAAAATATATTTGCATTAGGAGAGTAAATCCGAGGAGTCGAAGGAATACAAAAAAAAAATGGATTTAGCGATTTCAAAGTTTGCTCACTACATAGTGAGACCTGCTGACCAATTATGACCAATTAGTGACCAATTATTTGGCATACTAACCTTTCCAAATTTCGACCAATGGGGTGCCAACATCTTAATCGATAACACTCCAAAAACTTAAAAAAATTAATTAAAAATTGTCTATGGCTGACCAATTAGTGAGACCTGCTGACCAATTATGACCAATTAGTGACCAATTATTTGGCATATTTGTTTTTTGAAATTTAAAGTATACAGGGTGCCTGTGGAAGTAAATGACTTTTCCCTTGGAAAATTTAAAAACTTCATAAAAAATTTTCTATGGCTGACCAATTAGTGAGACCTGCTGACCAATTAGTGACCAATTATTTGGCATACTAACTTTTCCAAATTTCGACCAACGGGGTGCCAACATCTTAATCGATAACACTCAAAAAACTTAAAAAAATTAATTAAAAATTTTCTATGGCTGACCAATTAGTGAGACCTGCTGACCAATTAGTGACCAATTATTTGGCATATTGTTTTTTGAAATTTAAAGTGGAAGTAAATGACTTTTCCCTTGGAAAATTTAAAAACGTCATAAAAAATTTTCTATGGCTGACCAATTAGTGAGACCTGCTGACCAATTATGACCAATTAGTGACCAAATATTTGGCATACTAACTTTTCAAATTTCGACCAATGGGGTGCAACATCTTAATCGATAACATTCAAAAAACTTAAAAAAAATGTATTAAAAATTTTCTATGGCTGACCAATTAGTGAGACCTGCTGACCAATTATGACCAATTAGTGACCAATTATTGGGCATACTAACTTTTCCAAATTTCGACCAATGGGGTGCCAACATCTTAATCGATAACACTCAAAAAACTTAAAAAAATTAATTAAAAATTTTTTATGGCTGACCAATTAGTGATACCTGCTGACCAATTATGACCAATTAGTGACCAATTTTTTGGCATATTTGTTTTTTTGAAATTTGCGGAAGTAAATATCTTTTCGCTTGCAAAATTTAAAAACGTCATAAAAAATTTTCTATGGCTGACCAATTACTGAAACCTGCTGCCCAATTATGACCAATTATTTGGCATACTAACTTTTCCAAATTTCGACCAATGGGGTGCCATCTTACGGCCACCCTGGAAAATTTTAAATTGGAATACAATTTTGCCTATGGCTGACCAATTACTGAAACCTGCTGACCAATTATAACCAATTAGTGACCAATTATTTGGCATAAAATCTTTTTAAAATTTCGACCAATGGGGGTGCCAGCATCTTACAGCTAAACGATTGCCTCCGACTTCGGTGGAATTTGTTGGATATCTTCCACGAGTACCCGCTTACTGATGTCAAGTACATACAGTAGCACGTCCATGTTCTTATAGCTCATAATCCTGTTTTTCATGTCGATCTTGATGCCTTGGTTGCTTAAGAAATGAGATCATGGAACAATATCTGCCACTATAAAACTGTGCCGTACGGTGACATTCCCAATCGCAATTTCACATGTTACTTCACCTTGGACTTGGGTGTCCTCACCAGTCGCCGTACGCAACTTTGCTCCATGTAAAATTTTCTATGGCTGACCAATTAGTGAGACCTGCTGACCAATTATGACCAATTAGTGACCAATTATTTGGCATACTAACCTTTCCAAATTTCGACCAATGGGGTGCCAACATCTTAATCGATAACACTCCAAAAACTTAAAAAAATTAATTAAAAATTTTCTATGGCTGACCAATTAGTGAGACCTGCTGACCAATTATGACCAATTAGTGACCAATTATTTGGCATATTTGTTTTTTGAAATTTAAAGTATACAGGGTGCCTGTGGAAGTAAATGACTTTTCCCTTGGAAAATTTAAAAACTTCATAAAAAATTTTCTATGGCTGACCAATTAGTGAGACCTGCTGACCAATTATGACCAATTAGTGACCAATTATTTGGCATACTAACTTTTCCAAATTTCGACCAATGGGGTGCCAACATCTTAATCGATAACACTCAAAAAACTTAAAAAAATTAATTAAAAATTTTCTATGGCTGACCAATTAGTGAGACCTGCTGACCAATTAGTGACCAATTATTTGGCATATTGTTTTTTGAAATTTAAAGTATACAGGGTGCCTGTGGAAGTAAATGACTTTTCCCTTGGAAAATTTAAAAACGTCATACAAAATTTTCTATGGCTGGCAATTAGTGAGACCTGCTGACCAATTATGACCAATCAGTGACCAAATATTTGGCATACTAACTTTTCAAATTTCGACCAATGGGGTGCAACATCTTAATCGATAACACTCAAAAAACTTAAAAAAAAACAAGTAAGGAAGTCTAAGTTCGGGTGAAACCGAACATTACATACCCAGCTGTGCACATAAAGTGGGCGTGATCGTTCACCGATTTTTCTTATTTTCTGTGGTAGTACTCTACATAAACATAACGTGCCTGGTACCTAGTTTCGTAAATCTATCTCACACCGTTCTGAAGTTGTTAGCAGTCGAATTTAAAAATTGCTTGACTCATAAGTGGGCGGTGCCACGCCCACTTTAGAAAATTTTGAAAAAATTATGTAAAGAATATGAAAGTTGATGTATGTACCAAATTATATTATTATAGCGAAATCAGTTAATTAGATATGGACTTTTCAATATTTCCACCTCCTTTCAATATAACTTTTATGAAAGAGTAGGCGTGGTCGCGAAGCGATTTCGTTTATTTTCTATAGCTGAATTTACCACAACAATAGTATGTCCTCTACGAAATTTTCGTTATACTAGCATAACTGTTCTGAAGTTATTAAGAGTCAAAAATTTTAAAATTTCTTCAAATATACGTGGCGGTACCACGCCCCCTTTTCAAAAATTTTTATAAAATCGGCCTTAGAACATCTAAATCAATACATATTGCAAATTTTATCATTGTAGCTGCTTCTAATATTGAATTAACCCATTTTATACGTTTTTCGAAATTTTCGATATCGAAAAAGGGGCGTGGTTATGGTCCGATTTTACCCATTTTCAATAGCAATCTATTCTGAACCCAAATAAGTACGCATGCCAAATTTGGTGAAGATATCTCATTATTTGCTCAAGTTATCGTGTTAACGGACAGACGGACGGACGGACGGACAGACGGACGGACATGGCTCAATCAAATTTTTTTCGATCCTGATCATATTGATATATGGAAGTCTATATCTATCTCGATTCCTTTATACCTGTACAACCAACCGTTATCCTAACAAAGTTATAATACCCTGTGTACAAGTACAGCTGGGTATAATTAATTAAAAATTTTCTATGGCTGACCAATTAGTGAGACCTGCTGACCAATTATGACCAATTAGTGACCAATTATTTGGCATACTAACTTTTCCAAATTTCGACCAATGGGGTGCCAACATCTTAATCGATAACACTCAAAAAACTTAAAAAAATTAATTAAAAATTTTTTATGGCTGACCAATTAGTGATACCTGCTGACCAATTATGACCAATTAGTGACCAATTTTTTTGGCATATTTGTTTTTTTGAAATTTGCGGAAGTAAATATCTTTTCGCTTGGAAAATTTAAAAACGTCATAAAAAATTTTCTATGGCTGACCAATTACTGAAACCTGCTGCCCAATTATGACCAATTATTTGGCATACTAACTTTTCCAAATTTCGACCAATGGGGTGCCATCTTACGGCCACCCTGGAAAATTTTAAATTGGCATACAATTTTGCCTATGGCTGACCAATTACTGAAACCTGCTGACCAATTATAACCAATTAGTGACCAATTATTTGGCATAAAATCTTTTTAAAATTTCGACCAATGGGGGTGCCAGCATCTTACAGCTAAACGATTGCCTCCGACTTCGGTGGAATTTGTTGGATATCTTCCACGAGTACCCGCTTACTGATGTCAAGTACATACAGTAGCACGTCCATGTTCTTATAGCTCATAATCCTGTTTTTCATGTCGATCTTGATGCCTTGGTTGCTTAAGAAATGAGATCATGGAACAATATCTGCCACTATAAACTGTGCCGTACGGTGACATTCCCAATCGCAATTTCACATATTACTTCACCTTGGACTTGGGTGTCCTCACCAGTCGCCGTAACGCAACTTTGCTCCATGTAAAATTTTCTATGGCTGACCAATTAGTGAGACCTGCTGACCAATTATGACCAATTAGTGACCAATTATTTGGCATACTAACTTTTCCAAATTTCGACCAATGGGGTGCCAACATCTTAATCGATAACACTCAAAAAACTTAAAAAAATTAATTAAAAATTTTCTATGGCTGACCAATTAGTGAGACCTACTGACCAATTATGACCAATTAGTGACCAATTAGTTGGCATATTTATTTTTTGAAATTTAAAGTATACAGGGTGGCTGCGGAAGTAAATGACTTTTCCTTGGAAATTTAAAAACGTCATAAAAAATTTTCTATGGCTGACCAATTAGTGAGACCTGCTGACCAATTATGACCAATTAGTGACCAATTATTTGGCATACTAACTTTTCCAAATTTCGACCAATGGGGTGCCAACATCTTAATCGATACCACTCAAAAACTTAAAAAAATTAATTAAAAATTTTCTATGGCTGACCAATTAGTGAGACCTGCTGACCAATTATGACCAATTAGTGACCAATTATTTGGCATATTTGTTTTTTTGAAATTTAAAGAATACAGGGTGCCTGCGGAAGTAAATATCTTTTTCGCTTGGAAAATTTAAAAACGTCATAAACAATTTCTATGGCTGACCAATACTGAAACCTGCTGACCAATTATGACCAATTATTTGGCATACTAACTTTTCCAAATTTCGACCAATGGGGTGCCATCTTACGGCCACCCTGGAAAATTTTAAACTGGCATACAATTTTGCCTATGGCTGACCAATTACTGAAACCTGCTGACCAATTATAACCAAATTAGTGACCAATTATTTGGCATAAAATCTTTTTAAAATTTCGACCAATGGGGGTGCCAGCATCTTACAGCTAAACGATTGCCTCCGACTTCGGTGGAATTTGTTGGATATCTTCCACGAGTACCCGCTTACTGATGTCAAGTACATACAGTAGCACGTCCATGTTCTTATAGCTCATAATCCTGTTTTTCATGTCGATCTTGATGCCTTGGTTGCTTAAGAAATGAGATCATGGAACAATATCTGCCACTATAAAACTGTGCCGTACGGTGACATTCCCAATCGCAATTTCACATGTTACTTCACCTTGGACTTGGGTGTCCTCACCAGTCGCCGTACGCAACTTTTGCTCCATGTAAAATTTTCTATGGCTGACCAATTAGTGAGAACCTGCTGACCAATTATGACCAATTAGTGACCAATTATTTGGCATACTAACTTTTCTAAATTTCGACCAATGGGGTGCCAACATCTTAATCGATAACACTCAAAAAACTTAAAAAAATTAATTAAAAATTTTCTATGGCTGACCAATTAGTGAGACCTGCTGACCAATTAGTGACCAATTATTTGGCATATTTGTTTTTTGAAATTTAAAGTATACAGGGTGCCTGTGGAAGTAAATGACTTTTCCCTTGGAAAATTTTTTATGACGTTTTTACGTGCTACTGTATGTACTTGACATCAGTAAGCGGGTACTCGTGGAAGATATCCAACAAATTCCACCGAAGTCGGAGGCAATCGTTTAGCTGTAAGATGCTGGCACCCCCATTGGTCGAAATTTTAAAAAGATTTTATGCCAAATAATTGGTCACTAATTGGTTATAATTGGTCAGCAGGTTTCAGTAATTGGTCAGCCATAGGCAAAATTGTATGCCAATTTAAAATTTTCCAGTGTGGCCGTAAGATGGCACCCCATTGGTCGAAATTTGGAAAAGTTAGTATGCCAAATAATTGGTCATAATTGGTCAGCAGGTTTCAGTAATTGGTCAGCCATAGAAAATTTTTTATGACGTTTTTAAATTTTCCAAGCGAAAAGATATTTACTTCCGCAAATTTCAAAAAAACAAATATGCCAAAAAATTGGTCACTAATTGGTCATAATTGGTCAGCAGGTCTCACTAATTGGTCAGCCATAGAAAATTTTTAATTAATTTTTTTAAGTTTTTTGAGTGTTATCGATTAAGATGTTGGCACCCCATTGGTCGAAATTTGGAAAAGTTAGTATGCCAAATAATTGGTCACTAATTGGTCATAATTGGTCAGTAGTCTCACTAATTGGCCAGCCATAGACAATTTTTTTATGACGTTTTTAAATTTTCCAAGGGAAAAGTCATTTACTTCCACAGGCACCCTGTATACTTTAAATTTCAAAAAACAATATGCCAAATAATTGGTCACTAATTGGTCAGCAGGTCTCACTAATTGGTCAGCCATAGAAAATTTTTAATTAATTTTTTAAAGTTTTTTTGAGTGTTATCGATTAAGATGTTGGCACCCCATTGGTCGAAATTTGGAAAAGTTAGTATGCCAAATAATTGGTCACTAATTGGTCATAATTGGTCAGCAGGTTTCACTAATTGGTCAGCCATAGAAAATTTTTTATGACGTTTTTAAATTTTCCAAGGGAAAAGTCATTTACTTCCCCAGGCACCCTGTATACTTTAAATTTCAAAAAACAAATATGCCAAATAATTGGTCACTAATTGGTCAGCAGGTCTCACTAATTGGTCAGCCATAGAAAATTTTTTATGACGTTTTTAAATTTTCCAAGGGAAAATTCATTTACTTCCACATGCACCCTGTAAATTATAATTTCAAAAAAACAAATATGCCAAATAATTGGTCACTAATTTGTCATAATTGGTCAGCAGGTCTCACTAATTGGTCAGCCATAGAAATTTTTAATTAATTTCTTTTAAGTTTTTTGAGTGTTATCGATTAAGTTGTTGGCACCCCATTGGTCGAAATTTGGAAAAGTTAGTATGCCAAATATTTGGTCACTAATTGGTCAGCAGGTCTCACTAATTGGTCAGCCATAGAAACTTTTTTATGACGTTTTTAAATTTTCCAAGTGAAAAGTCATTTACTTCCGCAGCCACCCTGTATACTTTAAATTTCAAAAAATAAATATGGCAAATAATTGGTCACTAATTGGTCGCTTTGTAAACTGTTCGTAAAAAAATATTTTTATGCCAAAGCGTAAATTGAAGATTCTTTTACTTATTTTATACAACTTTTAGTGAAATTATTGTCATAATTTACTAAAAAATGTATATAAGTAAAAGACAAATTTCATAGTAAAATTAGGTATTGCAAAGCCTTTTATGAAAAATTGTATATTATCGATATTTAATGGACGATGATAACTTATTTGATTTTTGTCTACTCTTTAAACATCAATCTTCAACAAAACGTAAGAAAGAAGGTGATATTTTATACACAGGAGTAGCTAGGCCCCTCCAAAGTTGGATGTTGCCATATGGCAACAATATCGCGAAAGGGTTAAGATGTTGGCACCCCATTGGTCGAAATTTGGAAAAGTTAGTATGCCAAATAATTGGTCACTAATTCGTCATAATTGGTCAGCAGGTCTCACTAATTGGTCAGCCACAGAAGATTTTTTATGACGTTTTTAAATTGTCCAAGGAAAAGTCATTTACTTCCGCAGGCACCCTGTATACTTTAAATTTCAAAAACAAATATGCCAAATAATTGGTCACTAGTTGGTCATAAATCGTCAGCAGGTTTCAATAATTGATCATTGATAGATATTTTTTAATCAATTTTTTTTAAGTATTTGAGTGTTACCGATTAAGATCCTGGCCCCCTTTGGTCGAAAATTTGAAATGCTTGTATGCCAAATACATAATTGGCCACTGTCAGTCGTAATTGGTCAGCAGGTCTCACTAATTGGTCAGCCATAGGACACTTTTTTATGAATTTTTAAAATTTTGCAAGGCAAAAGTAATTTACCTTGATCATCCACCAATTACTGACGTTGACAATTATCGATTCTTTCCCAAGAAGATGTGCGGTCTCTACAATTACGTGAACTACTGTGCATACAGATACAATCACTTCAACATAACTCATTAGGCATCAATTTGAATATGCGACTGTAGCCCAGGCGTAGGCATTCCGATTATCAAGGCGGGTGTGACTTAAGTTACATGCTGGTTAGAGTAAGTGTGTTTTTTTTTATAATTTATAAGTCATAATAAGTATTTATTAAAAAAATGCATTCTCTCTTCTTATTATAATTTTTTTTTTTTTTGAAACATTATTTACAATTATCTCTTGACAGGTATAAAAATTAAATATTTGCGTATATTAATACCACTCCCGGAATTTTGGAAGTGTTTTAAAAAGCAACTATTTTAGTAAATTGCAAACAAAAAGTGCAAAGGTGTGGAGCCGCTTAGAGTTATTTTTTTAATCGCGGCGGCCAACTCAAAAAATTGTTCTGCAAATACCATGGATCACGCGCCCTATCCGGGAACCAAAGTAATTTTTCTGGGTTTTTTGACAATAATTTTAAATAACCACAATAAAATTTGCTTTCGCCCTCGGATTCGTATTCCAGGGACCGAAACACGTGTTTTAGTAACTCTTAAAGATCTATACAATTACAGACATTTTTTATGATTATTTGAAGTTTTATAAGGTTAAACTTCCCTGCTAGACAGTGCTATGACATTCAGTCAGCTTTGTAATGTTGCCCTTGAAAACGTGATAGAAAATCGTGATGTAAATATCAGCTGTTTTATATTTACATCAAGATTTTCTATCACGTTTTCAAAGGCAACATTACAAAGCTGACTGAATGTCAAAGCACTGTCTAGCAGGGTTATTATTTACCTCTTTAGACACCCCAAATATAAAAATTTTGCAAAAAAAAAAATATTCCAAATAATGAACCTTGAACCTTGACCACTCGCGTTGCAATCGCAATGCTTATCACCTACGCTAATGCACCATGTACTAAAATGCTGTCAAAAAGCTTACTTCAGGTTGAAGCAGTGTTTCGCCTATCTTTAATTAGGTTAGCTGGTGTTAACACGTCCAGGGTGGCCAGATTATTAAAGCAAAAGGCCCGAATATATATAAAAAAGCACTTCAAGTAACAATATTCCCAATTCCAATAAAACAAATTTTGGCATAGTCAAAGTCAAAATTATGTTCATTGCTCTTGAACTTTTTTTGCAGATATCCTATACCAGATAAATATACTTTTATATAGTAAAATACCGCGGCAGAAAATTTAAACGAATTTGCCCAGTCTCTATCTGATGTATAGAAATTCGCCCACATTTATGAATACTTAACTGCCACCTCTAATTGTGTACGCCAACGTATGGCGGTACGCAACATACCGAAATAAAAGCGTTAAATTTTACTAATTTTTGTCTTCTTCCCTTCCCCCATTTTTTACTTCCCCTGCAAAAATCGTTGGATTATGTGTTCCAAATTTTTTATATTGAAGTACTCAAATAGTAATCATTTGCATAACCTCATCGGACCACCTTCAGCTTTTTGAAAGCCGATCATTGCTCG
The DNA here is from genome assembly GCA_964058755.1 of Campiglossa producta. Lineage (NCBI taxonomy): Eukaryota > Metazoa > Arthropoda > Insecta > Diptera > Tephritidae > Campiglossa > Campiglossa producta. The sequence goes on from CAXKVI010000001.1 coordinate 112,085,177, forward strand.
AGCCTAATCGACGAAAATCACGACACTATCGTTTTGACAGTATATACTCCAAGAACTAACAACATTGAGTACATTGCAAAGTACTCTGACAGTAGTTACTCGAAGGAGTAATAACATTGGAGTACTCTAAGGAGTATCAGAAACAAAGCGAAGGTTGAAGTAGGTGGTCCAGTCCTAGGAGATCGCAATGTTAATTGGAGCACAATTTTTATATGAACAAGTAAGGAAGTCTAAGTTCGGGTGAAACCGAACATTACATACCCAGCTGTGCACATAAAGTGGGCGTGATCGTTCACCGATTTTTCTTATTTTCTGTGGTAGTACTCTACATAAACATAACATGCCTGGTACCTAGTTTCGTAAATCTATCTCACACCGTTCTGAAGTTGTTAGCAGTCGAATTTAAAAATTGCTTGACTCATAAGTGGGCGGTGCCACGCCCACTTTCCAAAATTTTGAAAAAATTATGTAAAGAATATGAAAGTTGATGTATGTACCAAATTATATTATTATAGCGAAATCAGTTAATTAGATATGGACTTTTCAATATTTCCACCTCCTTTCAATATAACTTTTATGAAAGAGTAGGCGTGGTCGCGAAGCGATTTCGTTTATTTTCTATAGCTGAATTTACCACAACAATAGTATGTCCTCTACGAAATTTCGTTATACTAGCATAAACTGTTCTGAAGTTATTAAGAGTCAAAATTTAAAATTTCTTCAAATATACGTGGGCGGTACCACGCCCCCTTTTCAAAAATTTTTATAAAATCGGCCTTAGAACATCTAAATCAATACATATTGCAAATTTTATCATTGTAGCTGCTTCTAATATTGAATTAACCCATTTTATACGTTTTTCGAAATTTTCGATATCGAAAAAGGGGCGTGGTTATGGTCCGATTTTACCCATTTTCAATAGCAATCTATTCTGAACCCAAATAAGTACGCATGCCAAATTTGGTGAAGATATCTCATTATTTGCTCAAGTTATCGTGTTAACGGACAGACGGACGGACGGACGGACGGACGGACAGACGAACGGACATGGCTCAATCAAATTTTTTTTCGATCCTGATCATATTGATATATGGAAGTCTATATCTATCTCGATTCCTTTATACCTGTACAACCAACCGTTATCCTAACAAAGTTATAATACCCTGTGTACAAGTACAGCTGGGTATAAAAAGGACTACATTTGTAGTACTCTGATGCTCCTGAGTACTCCTTTGGATACGAAATATAGTACTCTCAATTTTTGCAGAGTCCACCTTGAACGCGCTGTCAAAAATTCCAATTCAAATTATTAACGGTGGGTACCGCGCTGTTTTGTGATTATCCTTACAAATTGCATGGACAGATTATTTTTGACAGCTATTTTACTCTTCACGCTCCCATTTAGGGATATCATGCCATTGGTATTTGTTTACATTAATGCTTCCTTCGAAATTTTGTCACTTGCAAATAACGGATTCATTTCATTTCATTTCATTTCATTTATTTGTTAAGTCAATGGAATAAATCCTTACAGACTAGAAGATATAAAATAGTACTTAAATAAAGTGTGTAAAATAGTACTTAAATAAAGTATGATACAATACAAATATTTTCAAAGTTCGGAGAACTTAGAAAGCAGAGTTTAAAATAATTAAAAATTCAGACCTAGGTAGTGAAAAGTCCAGAGGAACTCTAATGCTCAGTGTGTTAAACTCACGTATAACACGAGCAATAGGGGCATTACAGGCATAGTTAGTTTTAGGATTATCTCCATAAAAAGGATAAAAATTCCGGAGAGAACGTTGAGGAACATTAAATCGAAACCGTTCCAGCAAGAACGGACAGTCAACAAACCCATTAATAATGTTATAAGCGAAGCTTAGGCAGATAATAGATCTACGATCCAGCAACGACTTAAGGTTTAATAGCAAGAGACGAGCAGAGTAGGAAGGCATTGGTTCAGAGAGATTAAGAGGTCGGAGAGCATATTTAAGAAAGATCTTCTGTATACGCTCAATTCTATTTATCGCTGTTTGCTGGCTTGGCCTCCAAATAAAAACCCCATATTCCAAATGTGACCTAACAAAAGACGCGAATAATAGTTTTATCGTATACGGATCTGAGAATTTTAAAGTATTACGCCTAACGAAACCAAGCATAGAGTATGATTTAGCAGTAACAAAGTTTACGTGATTGGTAAAAGAAAACTTACTATCAAAGATAATACCAAGATCTTTTATCTCACTAACACACTGAAGCTCACAGTTTGAAATTTTGTAAGTCGTGTGTATTGTATTGGTCGCTTTCGCATAAGTCATGTGGAAACATTTAGCCGGGTTCAAAGAAAGATGAAATTGCTCACACCAACGATAGAGTTTGTCAAGGTCATTTTGCAATCTTAAGGCATCATCAGGCCCCTTAATTGCAGAAAATAACTTTAAGTCATCAGCGTAAAGCAAACACTTGGCGAACGAGAAGCAGTCACCAATGTCATTGATAAAAAGAATAAAAAACAAGTAAGGAAGTCTAAGTTCGGGTGAAACCGAACATTACATACCCAGCTGTGCACATAAAGTGGGCGTGATCGTTCACCGATTTTTCTTATTTTCTGTGGTAGTACTCTACATAAACATAACATGCCTGGTACCTAGTTTCGTAAATCTATCTCACACCGTTCTGAAGTTGTTAGCAGTCGAATTTAAAAATTGCTTGACTCATAAGTGGGCGGTGCCACGCCCACTTTCCAAAATTTTGAAAAACTTATGTAAAGAATATGAAAGTTGATGTATGTACCAAATTATATTATTATAGCGAAATCAGTTAATTAGATATGGACTTTTCAATATTTCCACCTCCTTTCAATATAACTTTTATGAAAAAGTAGGCGTGGTCGCGAAGCGATTTCGTTTATTTTCTATAGCTGAATTTACCACAACAATAGTATGTCCTCTACGAAATTTCGTTATACTAGCATAAACTGTTCTGAAGTTATTAAGAGTCAAAATTTTAAAATTTCTTCAAATATACGTGGGCGGTACCACGCCCCCTTTTCAAAAATTTTTGTAAAATCGGCCTTAGAACATCTAAATCAATACATATTGCAAATTTTATCATTGTAGCTGCTTCTAATATTGAATTAACCCATTTTATACGTTTTTCGAAATTTTCGATATCGAAAAAGGGGCGTGGTTATGGTCCGATTTTACCCATTTTCAATAGCAATCTATTCTGAACCCAAATAAGTACGCATGCCAAATTTGGTGAAGATATCTCATTATTTGCTCAAGTTATCGTGTTAACGGACAGACGGACGGACGGACGGACGGACGGACAGACGGACGGACATGGCTCAATCAAATTTTTTTTCGATCCTGATCATATTGATATATGGAAGTCTATATCTATCTCGATTCCTTTATACCTGTACAACCAACCGTTATCCTAACAAAGTTATAATACCCTGTGTACAAGTACAGCTGGGTATAAAAATATCATTTGAAAATTTTTAAAAAGTTAAAATAAAAATTCAAAATGGTCCCCTATACGAGGATGTGAACGAAAATAAATTATTAAAAATCAACCGTAATAGTTAGCTTTTTGAAATTTGCACTTTTTATACTAAAATTGTATGGCCAATGAAACTGCATACTCAAATAATAAAAAAGTCTTTTCAAAAATTTCTATATATGAAAAGTGGGCGTGGTTATTGACCGATTTCGCAACAACATAGATTAGGTATATACAGAGCAAGGTGCAAAATCTGGTCTCGATATGTATATTTTTGCTCGAGTTATTGATTTTTGACCGCTTTTTCCAGATTTCAGCCCATTGTGCAACATTGTCTGCAGACATAGCTAAAGGCTTTATGCTAAGAGATTTCTTGCAGTATATTGCCATACCAACCCCTCTTTTACAATTTCTATCATTCCGAACCACATTATAGTTCTTGATACTACAAAGAAGGAACAAAATTATTTTGTGTTGTTACGAGTTTTGTTACAAGGAACAAAACTAATAATTTTGTTTCTGTTACAAGGAACAAAATTAATTTAGTTTCGTTACAGGTTTTGTTTCTGTTTCGGTTTCTGTTACAAGCAGAGCTGTTAATTTTGATTAGTAATTAGTAATTGATTGATTAGAAGGTTTTTTTTTTAATTAGTAATGATTATTTTAATTAAAAAAGCCGTTTTTGATTACTTTTGATTTTTTCTTGATTTTTTTAATTTTTTTTATTTTTTTTTTTTATTTTTTTTATTTTTTTGATTTTTTTTTACTTTTTTTTATGCAAATATATACACCTACTTACACTTTGGGGCTCATGGATTTCTAGAATGAACCTTTATCGCTAAGTATATGTACATATGAGAAAAAATGCCAGGTTTGATGGTTATATTGGTTGGAGTGATGATAACACTAGTTTACAAATAATTAATTTGAAAAAATACCAAGCTATTCATGTACGAGTATATGGGTGAATTGGCACTGATATGCCAAGCACAAAACATATTTTAAAATTTTTTTGTATGGGTAGGTTTTCGAGATATCGGTAATTTTGTGTTTTTCAGGTATCACTTTATTCAAAAATTCTTTTCGCCACTGTTGCAAAGGAGATGGAGCTAAGCGATACCTCGTTCGAAAGGAAATTAAAATACGCTTCTAACGACGTATAAAATGTAGGGGTGGGTCAAACCATCTATGAGCAATAGATGGCCAAAGTCGAAATTTTGTCGAATTTTTACGATTTATGAAAAAAATTTGATTTTAAAAATGTCTTTTTCATGCGAAGTTGTAAAAATCAGGAACTTTTTATTTTTTCGAAAATTAGTGTGTACAATTGCAAACACTTTAAGAGTAATATTATCAAGATCTATGCCCTGCGGGTTGGGCTCTAGAATATGCCCGCGGTAGGTATGCCTGTCGTAAAAGGCGACTAAAATCCCAAGAGAGGACAACTCAATAAAACCCGTAATCCCGAGTGTGATCCGTACCGTGCTCATGGGATGAATGGCACTACGTAAGTGTGTCTTATAACGGTGGCCTCCAGATACCTGGCGCCCTCTGGTTGTAAGCAGTCTTACTGGGATATCGGGGGCTATGTCCCAGCTGACCTACTTTCCCCTACACTCGTGGGAATTATATGGACCAATTGAATTTAAAAAATAATAATATAAATCAATCTGGAGCTGAACTGCTCTTAAATGATCAGGCCAATTCTGGCCTTTCGGTTGATACAGAATCAAAAACTGAAGCCTCAGACATGGGGGGGAAGAACAAGCCCCCCCATGGTACTGAAAATGCTATAAAACCTAAGGGGTTGAATGGTGCCACCCGTAAGCGTCTTAAAAGACTCTCGGCTAAGGGTTTGAATTACGAAAGCGCTTTAGCAATCGCCAAAAAACCTCAAGGGCCGGCGCAAAGGGAGGCGACCAATAAAAGGGGACGATCCAACAGTACGACCCCACCATATTTCCAAAAGAGGACACGGCAGTTGACTCCTCTTCAAGGCGATGCAGCCAAACAGTCAGGATCTTCTAAAGATACCCTGGTCACTGGAGCCAGTGCCTTAGTAGCCGCGGGCCATCCTGATGGTGTGGCAGCAAAACCGTCAGAATCTTTTAGAGATGCCCTGACCACTGTCAAGCTGGGCATAATCCCGCAAGATTATCCTATTACCATCTGGTCTTCAGAGCAAGTGAAGACCATAAGGAAGGCCATTCTGAATGTAGTGTGGAAACTTCAAGTTGGCGCTATCAGTCCCCGGTTTACGGGATGCCTGATTCGCCAAGGATGGCTTTCGATTGTCTGCGAGGATTCTAATACCGCAGAGTGGATAAAAGACATCGTCCCAAAACTAACTCCATGGGAGGGCGCGAAACTAAAGGTAGTCTCGGACGCCGAAGTACCACGTCGAATTATCTTTGTCGGGTATTTCAAGGAGGAAGATTGCCCCTCAAACGAACATCTTCTGAGGATTTTTGCTGTTCAGAATGCGGCCCTGGACACCAGGAATTGGAGGATACTCAATCGTATAAGTAGGGCCACAGTGGCGGAAATCACAATAGCTGTAGATCCGTTGTCCGCAGAAACGATCCGCCAGCTAAATAACAACATCTATTTTGGGTATGCCAAGGTCAAACTGAGGGCTAAAACCAAACCATCTCTGCCCCGGGTAGATGATAAAGCCAGCGGTAGAGATGGAAATACTATGGCAGAACAGAAGGCAAAAGACCAGGCAGCCGGCGACTCAGAGTCATTACCGGTGGAGCAGGTATCTACTGTTAAACAAACTGCAATGCAGCAAGAATGCATGGAGGATGCACCAACCAAATTTGAGCTGAAATCAACAGCAACGGCTATGGTAGTCGAGACTCCGCTAAAGGCTTCAACGGGAGCTATCCACAAGCCCTCTCAAAACCTACAATCAAAAAGTGGTGAGAACCACAGATCTGAAAAAGGAAAAGCCGAGGGCCAAGATCAAGCATCTGGATGCGATGCTTTGCTGAACAGCAGCCGACTTAAAGAGAGGGCGGACTCAGTCCGCAAAAACTCTTTATAATGTCTCCCCTCCCAAAAAACAATCTTAGCTCGAGGCGTCTTAAATGCCTCCAAGTGAATCTTCATCATGCCAAGGCAGCTTCGGATGTCCTTAGCAGAAGATTCAACAGAGAAGGTCTGGGGATCGCTTTCATTCAAGAACCGAGGATTCTACATGGTTCTGTGAAAGGTCTTAATAGTGCTGATGGTAAATTAATCTATGCCACCGGTTCCCGTCCCAGGGCGGCGATGCTTCTAAGCAAAAAACTGTCGTTTATTCCACTTTTACATTTCATGACAGCTGATTTGGTTGCAGTTTGGGCGAAAATTCCAACCCCAAGAGGTGAAAAAGAGGCCATTTTAGCCTCTGCTTACTTTCCGGGTGAGGAGGTAACAGCCCCAACTGCTGAATCCAAATCCCTCATTGAGTACTGCCAACAGAAGGCTATCCCTTGGATCCTCTGCTGTGACGCAAACTCCCACCACACAGCGTGGGGTAGTACGAACATAAATAACAGGGGGGAGCACCTCCTGGAGTTTATTAGTAGTCACAATATCAATGTAATGAACCGTGGTAATGAACCAACTTTTGTTAATGCTATCAGAGGAGAGGTTCTTGACCTCACTCTATGTAGCCAAAACATGGCTTTCACTGTCACAAACTGGCACGTCTCGGGGGAGGAATCAATGTCGGACCACAAACACATTGTATTCGACATGGGTCACTTCTCTGATCATGAGCTCGTTTTCAGGAACCCCAGGAAAACGAATTGGGAACAATTTCGTTTTACCATGGAAGAAAGTGGCAATTGCCTACACCAACCGATAACTACGGTGGAGGAGATTGAGACAGAAGCTGAACAATTTCAATCAGATATTATAACGGCTTTCAACGAGAGTTGTCCCCAGGCTAAAAAACGTGTACAACGGGATGTGCCTTGGTGGAACAAAACGCTTGCACAGTTAAGATGTCAAGCAAGAAGGTTGTTTAATACAGCTAAAGACACGGGAGACTGGGTATCCTATAGGAATGCTCTAACTTCCTATAATAAAGAACTTAGGAAATCTAAGAGGGCAACCTGGAGAGAACACTGCGAAAACATTAAAGATCTCCCTACGGCAGTGCGGCTCCAAAAGGCCCTTGCGAGAGGCCACAGCAACGTGATTGGCACTCTGAAGAACCCAGATGGGAGCTACACCAAGCAGACGGAGGACACATGCAAACTTTTGCTTGCTACTCACTTTCCGGACTGCATACCAGGCAACCAACACTCTCCTCTAATTGACGATCTACCGACGATTAGTGGTAGAGAAAAGAGCCTGGCAGCTAAGCTCACCACTGTTGAGAAAGTGCAGTGGGCTTTATCTACGTTCAGCGCTTTCAAATCTCCAGGACCGGATGGTGTCTACCCTTGTTTGCTGCAGCAAGGGATCGGCTATACAGCCCAGTCCTATCCAATTTATATAGAGCATCACTGCTATTGGGACACATTCCTAACAGATGGACAGAGGTTAAGGTTGTATTTATACCGAAACCAGGGAAGCCTGAAAACTTGCCATCGTCGTATCGACCAATAAGTCTCAGTTCCTTTCTCCTAAAGGGAATGGAGAAAATTTTGGATCAGCACATTAGGGAAGTAAACTTAAAGAAATTCCCTCTGTGTAAAACCCAATTTGCGTACCAACCCGGAAAATCTACGGAGACTGCTATCCACTGCCTTACAGAAAAAATTTAAAAGGCCATAGAGTCTAAAAACATAGCTCTGTGTGCATTTATCGACATATCAGGCGCTTTCGATAATATGACGTATCAGGCCATTGAGGAAGCCATGGTTAGTAAGGACGTAAGCCCAATGATCACTCGCTGGGTGCTGGCCATGCTAAAGCAAAGAAAAATCAGCTTTGAGCTAGGTGGGAGTGCTGGCTCAATCGTGGCCACAAGAGGATGCCCTCAAGAGGTGTACTTTCTCCTCTACTGTGGACCCTAGTCATAGACGAGCTGCTTCACCTTCTGAAGGGCAATGGCTTTGACGTACAGGGCTATGCAGATGACTTAGCAGTCTGCGTGACAGGAATGCATGAGGATACAATATCCGATCGCATGCAACAAGCCCTGCGCATCATTGAAAGATGGTGTGCTAACAAAGGGTTATCTATTAACCCAAATAAAACAGTCTTGGTGCCTTTTACGCGGCGAAGGAAGCTGTCTATGTTAGAGCCGTCCCTAGGAGGCTGCCGTATAAGTTTTTCGATGGAAGCAAAATACCTAGGAGTAACACTAGACAAAACCCTCACATGGAATGCTCATTTGGAAGCTACCATAAATAAAGCAACGAGGGCCTATTTCGCATGCACTAGACTGTATGGCAAAACATGGGAGCTGTCTCCAAAAATGACGTATTGGTCATTTAATACAGTTGTGAAGCCAATAGTTACCTACGCTTCCCTAGTCTGGTGGCCGAAGTCTGCCCAAAGAACAGCGGCAATTAAATTAAGTAAGCTGCATCGGCTAGTCTGTGTAGCCATAACAGGTGCAATGAGAACGTGCCCTGCTGATGCTTTAAGTGCCCTTGTGGGAATACCTTCCTTCCCAATTCTGATAGAGAAGGAAGCAACACTTGCCGCATTAAGACTTCAGAATATTTCTGATCTAAAAATCGGAAATATGACAGGACATATGAAGATAGTCAAGAAGTTCATGAATAGTCCTATATTGCAAGTAAGTGATGCAATAACTCCTACGCTCAGGATCATGCGAATCTTTGAAGTTTCAATCGTAGATCGAGTGCTCTGGGAAACAGGGAACCCATATGCTGAATCCGATTCGGAGATTTGGTATACCGATGGATCCAAGCTGGAAGATGGTAAAACGGGAGCTGGAATCTATGGACCGAATTACAAAAAATCGGTACCAATGGGTAACTACCCCACTATCTTTCAAGCGGAAATCCATGCAATAGAGGTGTGTGGCAGGGAGTGCCTCCGTAGAAGACTATCCTCTAAGCGAATCTACATTATGTCGGACAGTCAGGCCGCCCTACGTGCCTTGCAGTCTTACACTACAACTTCAAAGCTTGTTGATGAGTGTGTCGCAGTCCTTAATGATCTGGGAGCCAAAAACAAAGTTTTGTTAGGTTGGGTCCCAGGACATGAAGGGCATGACGGCAACGAAGAAGCAGATCATCTTGCAAAACAAGGCGCTCTAACAGCATTTTATGGTCCGGAACCCTTTTGCGGGCTCACCAAGGCCCACGTAAGGGAGACCATAAGCAACTGGGAAAACAAACAGTTTAGGCAGCATTGGCTTAGCAGCCTAGGACAGAGGCAGGCCAAACTCTTTATAGAACCCTCTCAAAGAGCATCGGCCAGGCTCTTTAATCTAAGAAGGGTGGATCTAAGAACCCTCACTGGGTATTATACGGGGCATTGCGGCTTGCGTTATCACCTGAGTAAGCTGAATCTGTCAGATACAACAATTTGTCGGTTTTGCGAACTGGACGATGAAACGCCGGTTCATATACTCTGCGAATGCAGTGCATTAGCAAGAAAGAGAGCTTGCTACCTAGGTGGGATCACTCTCAATCCGTTCGTGATATGGAATAAAAAGCCTGAGGAGGTGCTCAAATTTATAAAGAGCCTCCGCATACAGCAATAAGCTGAAAGGTCACACAATAGATCATGTAAATGGTCGCGGTGTAATAAGGCCTTATAATAATAATAATAATATCAAGATCTAGGAAAAACTGTATTTTTGGCGATTTTTTTTTGCAACTTTCAACATCTCTACTTTTAATGCCGTCCGGTAGCAATCCACACACATGTGTTTTAAGTGAGCTCCTAGATTTCATCCGATTTCACCCGAATGTAAACAAACTTTGGCCGCCCGATAAAATAGAACGCGTTCGAATTTCTCTGATGACACCGGATGAAAAAGTTGGTTGCAGTGTGAGCCTAACCTAAGTATGCTACACAAATTAAAACATAGGCATACCAACTATGTCCAAAAGAGACTTGTAATGATCAATTGATCAAAAATTAAGCGGTTATTATCCATAGAGAGATGTCCGGGATTAATAAATTTCGTCCACAATGGGCGACGTAGTCATTTATGGGCATTTGACATTTGATTTACTATCGTACAGTAACTATTAACAAGTTGAAAATTACACCGTTACATTCCATATTTATCATATTAATATTTTATCATCATTAAGGGGATTCATCAAATCTTATAAACACCTTATAAAGCGTGTAAACGTATAAATTTATCAGGTGTGTAAATGAACTGTAAAAATTTGTATGGAACGCAGTTTACACAAATTTGATAAATTTACGCGCTCTTTTCTGTGTGTAAACCGCGTAAAATCGAAAAATGCAACCATATTCGCATGACAGCTGTTAATAATTTTCATTTTAAATTTCTTTTAATTGGCGCATTTTTACAAAAAGTTCTCGCAAATTGAAAATAAATCTGAAAATCAATGGAAGAGGTAAGTTATCAACAAAATCTTATAAATATATGCGATTTAATGTATAATTTTGTACTTTAGAAGAAGTGCAAGCGAAGAAGGGCCAATCCGGCACATAGGTGGACAGAGGCAGAGGCAACTCATCTCTTGGAAGCGGTTGCAGACGCTGTAAGAGGCCGGCCGGAATCTTTCGAGGTAATTATTTATTGCCTGATACTGTTAAAGTGTGCCTTTTGTTTGGTCAGTTCTCATTTATACTTCAATACACGGTATTTGTTTCCTTTAGGTGTCAACTGCTAATAAATTAGCTAAAATTATGGGAGATAGCTCAAAAGACGGGTTTTGGCCTCAGGATCAAGAATCCGGAAGCGCTTTTTTAATTTTTTTGTTTTAGTGAAAAGTTATGGTCAAAACACCGAAAAATGACCCGGGTCCGATACCAAAATTGGCGGCCTTTGGTAGCGCCTGGGCTACGCCATCCCAAGTCTGGACGTGTGACATAACCGTGGCTACTGCCACTGCGCGCCTTTTTTTGCACGTTTTTAGGGACAGCCTAATAAAATTACAACAACCACATGAAAACTTGCAACTTTGATTGCAAATATCTCTTCAGAGAAGCAAAATATTAAAAAGGCGCTTCCGGATTCGTTATCTTGAGGCCAAACCCCGTCTTTTGAGCTATCTCCCATAGTTTTAGCTAATTTATTAGCAGTTGACACCTAAAGGGAACAAATACCAAATACAATTTTCATTGTTTCAGAAACCCACGGCAGAACGCTTCTACACTAAAATTAAGGCCACGGGAATCAATCTAGGAAATATAGAGTGGATGTCTTTAAAATGTAAGATGAGATATCTTTGCCTGAAAGTGCAGCACACGAACGGCGATTTACCTACAGCGCAGGCTACAAATGGCAAAATAAATTTACCAAAACTTTTATTGTTGGAATATGATACACGAGTTGAGCGCATGGGTACGTTTTGTTGTCAAAGTGCTATTGTAGGTATTTTTCTACCTTCTATGCGTTTGCTGGCTTGGCTTGCGTACAAAATTTCAACAAAAACCACTGCCACAACTTTGCATGAAAGTGCAGCAAGCGACCGGCGATTTACCTTTAGCGCAGACAACGAATCGCAAAACAAAATTACCACATTAGTTTATAGCCAAAAAATACCAAGAAAATTATGCATATGGCTAAATTGGTACTGACATGAAGAGGTGTGAACATATTTTTAAAAATTTTTGTATGGGCAGGTTTTCGAGATATCGGTAATTTTGTGTTTTTTCAGGTATCACTTCAAAAAAGTGATGGGCGACTTTGTTTATAACTTTCAACATCTCTACTTTTAATAGAAATGTAACAGGTCGACAAAATTACCGATATCTCGAAAACCTTCCAATACAAAAAATTTTAAAAATATGTTTTGTGCTCGGCGTATCAGTACCGATCTACCCATATACATGAATATCTTGGTATTATTTCTAATTAATTATTTGTAAACTAGTGTAATTAATTTAAAAAAATTTAAATCGATTTTGAAAAATTTTACAATAACCATTATAACCAAGTCATGTAATGAAAGTAACTGTTATTTGTGGCCCCTGGTTTTCAATTAATTACACAACTTTTAATTCATTTATGTAGCACCATGCATAGCGTGACGTGCCTTAATTAATTAATGATATTTAATTTAAACGCTTTTGACTATAGTGTATCAATACCAAGAGTGAACTCTTCTTTTGACAACACACATTAAAATGTCGGTTTGTTTACATCCTGCACATATTAAAATGTCGCCAGCACCGAATAACAGAAAAGCAATGGCGTTGTTTAACATCCTGCAAACATCAACATGGCGGTCTCCTATCTTTTACATAAAGGTAGAAAGAGATGGGAAGATGGAAAGAAGTGAGACAAAAAAGGAAATTAAAAACAGCTTGTTGTTGTTGTTAACAATGCATTGCCCTGTCTAGAGTGTATGATCATTCCGAAGATCTTCATCAAGCTCTTCTAAGGGGAGTCCAAGGAAACGTGCAGTTTCAACAGGGTTTGTCCAGAGGGACAGAGGGGTTAGAAGAGTAGGTTCAGATGAACAATTGAAGAGATGTAGAGTATCATGGGGGGTCCTACCACATGCAGGGCATGTATTTAAGATTGTATCATTAAGTCTGGATAAGTAGGAGTTTAACCTTACACTATATCCAGACCTAAGCTGTGCCAAGGTCACTCTTGTCTCCCTTGGTAAGGTGCGTTCTTTTTCAGCAATATCCGGTGGAGGACTGTTCAGAACATTAATGTAACCCTCTTTATTATGTTTTGTCCCATTCCGAAACTATTAAAAACAGGTGACTAAACTCACTTTGAAGTTTTCACGACTATGTCTATGATAGCACACTTGATATTAACCACAATCTCAAACAGGTGTTAAACTCATTTTGGAATTTTGACGTCTATGCAGAAGAGTTTACACTTGGTATTGATACACAATGCTTTTGACTTTAATTAATTTTTACAAAAAGATTTAATTGTTATGAGAGAATTTTACTGAATTGGCTGTTGGCCTATTGAACTGAAGTATTAACAAATGTACCTTAAATGAAAAGTTTATTCTTAATGGAGCTTAGCTCGAAAATTTTTTCTACCTGCCTCACTTTTTACTACACCTTTTTCAGTTTATATTCAGAAAGTTACAATTGATATTCAGAAAGCCAAATTTATATGAAAAAATTTCAAATACGGAATACAAAGAAATTTTCTGAATATGAACTTTATGAATATCAATTGCAACTTTCTGAATGTAAACTGAAAAAGTTGTAGTAGTAGGGTATTCTAAATTTTACGAAAAGTTTATGAATTTGAAATTCATATGTAATTTATTTTATTATAGATAAGATTTTCGTAATTAATAAACGTTATTATAAAAAATATTACAAATTTGATATAGATTAATTGTAATGTAAGGGCATGGATAAATGAAGTAGGTGGTAAGTATCTATTTGAGTCGATACATATCAAAGTCGCTTAATAAATAAATTCACTAAATAAATTCATCGCAAAAGGTCAATTGTTTTATCAAACGTTCATCGTAAAAAAACGTTGGATACCTACATACACTGAACCAAAAACGTACATGTTTTTTACGAACAAAGTTTCATAGAAGTTCACGCTGGTTTTTCTTAAAATATAAGAAAAAAATCATAGAATATAAGAAAATTTTCTTACAATTTATGAATGAATTTATGCTTTCTCTGGATTTGTTTACATATTTTACGAAAAAGTACTTATATTCTAGGAAATGTTCTTAAATTTCTACGAAAAAGTTCTTTGGAGAGGTTTTAACGAACAATTCTCAAAATCTATGTACTTTTTCATTGGATACATGAACTTTTTTGGTTCAGTGTACATCAAATGAGTCGATACATATCAAAGTTGCCTTAAAATAGCGCGGAAAACTCTACCAGTTATGTTCTAAAAATAATCGGGGTTAATTAAAACTTACTGTCATTGAGTTTTCAAGATCTACCTGTATTGCTCCGCCATCACTAACACCAAAAAAACTCGCAATTTTGCTTATGGTTGCTCCCTCTCCACTTGAGCCCAATCTGTACAAAGTTATTAGAAGTTGGGTTTCCAATGGCAGCTGCTTGCAAGAGCGCGGACCGTTGAATTCTTCGTCATCCTTTATCAAATCACAAATGACTTTGAACGTTGAACGGCCAACTATTGCAATTATTTTAAACCTGTTTTCGTCCAAGTGTGGCAAAACATCTTGCAAGAAGTGTTGTGACTTAGGAGCTGAATGGTGAACAAACGCACACCCGTACCTCAACTCAGAAAACGCGGCCATCACTACAACATAGTCTTCCCAAATAGCGTCCTCTTTCCTCTTCCGATCTTCTGCACAATTACTACCATCATTTTCACCAAATACTTCTAGCATCAGCAAGTCGTTTAAAAAGATTTCTTTGTATAAATGTTTTAATTTTGATTTTTCGCTTCTTTTAGGCATTTTTTGCTATTTCTTACTTGTTGACAAATAATCAGCTGATCGATAAATTTATCAAACAAATTTGCGAGGTGCGTTTATATAACAGTGTGTGTAAACAGATATAAACTTATGCTGTATAAACTTATATGGTAACATGAATCCCCTTATTATCATTCCATATTACATATACCTTCTTCTGTTGAGGTTGTAGTTCGACCACTTGATGAGAACTAGTACGAAAGATTTCGAGATTTTTCCTCTAGGGATATTTATGTGCATGAATACATGCATTTATATAAAAGAACTTCTTGCTTCACCTATACATTTGTATGTGTGTACAAGTGAATATACATATGTATGCCCATATTTTTCTACAACAGTACTGGAAAAAAAATTAAATAATCACTTTTGATTATTTTTGATTTTTCTAATTTTTTTGATTTTTTTTTAATCAGTTGAAAAATAATCATAAAAAAGTGAAAGTTATTGGTAATCAATCATTAGATGGCTTCTCAAAAAATAATCAATGAAACTGCTAATCATTACCGATTAGTAATCAATTATTAACAGGTCTGGTTACAAGGAACTAGTGATGGGAACTATCGAATAAACTTTATGATGTTATTCGATAGTTCAAAAAATTCATTCATTCGATAGTTAGTGATTACTAAATTCTCATTCGTTACTAATTTTTACACACGAATGATTTCACAACTGAATGATTTTTGTACAAGTTGGCGAATGAATGTTTTTACGAGTGATTGTTTGCTGCTGTTAACAGAGTGTAGACGTGTTTTTGTTTTGCTCCCGTGTTTTAATTTATATTTGTCTAATATAAATGTGATGTAGCCTTCGCAAGGAAAAGTTAAAAGTTGTTGTTCCATGTTCGGAGTTTTGCCAAAAAACGGTTCCACAAAGCGTGTTGTGAAGGAGTAATCTCGGATTACGATGTGAAATGGTTTAAGGCTAACCGTAACATTGTGTACTTGTGTGGAAAATGTGTCCGATTGCCTGCGCGTTTTATTTCATTATTGGATGATAATAGTCTGTCGCAAAAACGGAGCACTGAGTCTCTCATTGAATTCTTTGGTGGTCAAATTAAGGATTTGTTGATGGAAGTGAGTGAGCTAAAAGCCCTAATAAACAAGGAGGTTCATGGTGCGAACAACAACAACAGTGCTAACGCTACAAATTTTTTGCCTGTGCCTGCTAATCATTTTCCCGCTGTTAGGCAGACGGGTATTACAGTGTTGACAATACTAACAACAATTGCTGCTCTAATGCTGTTTTTTCACCTTTGCTTTACCCCTCTTCGGGTTTCAGCACGCCGTTGCTGTCACCAACTGCCTTTAATGCTTTTGGCGCCTTACCTGCTACTTCTTCTAACAACATGATTCAGCTAAATAATATGCAAACCATACCAGCTAATCATGTAATTGGTCGGCAACCTGCTTGTGCGCATAAGAGTATGACTGTCACGAATGCAAATTTTAACTCTGCAAATGAGGCTGTTGTTGTAGCAGAAAATGATTTCGATGTTCAACATTTGAATGTGGCTTCGGTTAAAATCAACAGAGTTAGCAATAACTCTGCTGCAAATAAAAGTTTCAATTCTGTTACTGAGGCTGTTGTTGTTGCTAAAAATGCAACAGCAGTCCAAACTACTACTAGCTTTCGGAAGGCGAGAGAAAAAGTATCGAAGAATCTCTCATTAAAATGATAACGAGATATTTACAACCACTTTCCATTGTCGAAAATGAAGGATTCCGAGAGTATTCTAAAAAACTTCAGCCCTTGTATTCCTTACCAAATAGAAAACTTCTTTCCCACACTATGTTGCCTTCCAAATATAACGAGCAAAAGAAAAAACTACGAAATTCTGCAAAGTATTCCACACCTATCTATAACAACAGATATGTCGACCTCGGATAGTCAAAAATCCTTTTTGTCCGTAACAAGTCACTTTATTTGGGGGAGCAAAATGACTTCAGCGGTCTTGTCAACAAAAGAGGTCTACGGCTCGCATACTGCTGAAAATATAGCTAGGGAGTTAAAACTCATTTTTGACGAGTGGTCAGCTTTCAGCAAAATAGTCACTATAGTAAGTGACAACGGTGCAAATATCAAAAAAGCTATAAGTGACTTTTTGCGTTGTTGATACCCTCAAAGCTGTTTCTCAAGTATCAGCGCCTATAACGAATTACCGAGCTATAGTAACATACTTTCACCATAGCTCTTAAGCAACAGAAAAGCTTAAAAAAATGCACAAGCAAATGGGGGTTGCTGAACTTAAAATGAAGCAAGCTGTTCCTACCAGATGGAATTCTGCTCTAATTATGATGAAGCGTATATGTATATGCAATAAGAGAACCACTCTCTGCCGTAATTACTTCTCTACCCAATGCCCCAGAATTTTTAAGTGCACCAGAGTGGGAAAAACTACAAGATTCAATCAATGTAATGAAGCCGATCGAATCTATGACAACGGAACTTTCAGCTGATAAATATCCCACTATGTAATTGGTGGTGCCCTCGTGAAGGGTTGACACCTTGCCGCGGTACGAGGGCTTAAGTCGATAGCCACAGGGCTGCGCTGCCCTTGTGATCATAGTGCCGCCGGTACTACATCACGAGAGAAGCCAAGCCTCTCTGGCGCGACAACTAAGATCTTCCCCCTCCCAATCCAGGGTGTTATGCGACCACGTGCCCATTGGACGTTTGCAGCCGGGAGGCAAATCGTGGCTGTAATCGAACGGAGCCTCTCTGATACCGGGCCGCCTCGGAGAGTAACTATGGCCTTACCGCGGCATGGGGCTCTGCCGCGGCGGACGACACATTCCCCATACTCTTCCTTTGACCCTAAACTGGCCTTGCCCGGCAAGGGGTCGTACGAACAAGATGAAAAAAAGTAATAAAAACCTTAAAAATAATGATACAACCATGTATACTGCCCAGCAGAGGAGGAAAATGCTGGAGCAAGCGAGAACGCAACGTCGGAGGACAAACTCCATTTCTTCATCAGCCGAGAGGTCGACAGCGATGGCAACTACGAGTCGATCAGCTCTGGATAATAAGGGGGCAATCCCCAAAGTAAGTACCGGTACAAACACGGTGAAGCCAACAACGGCTGATGCTAGAGCCCTAGTAAGTGCCGGTACCGAAACCAGGTCTTTAACGTCTGTGGCAGTGGTCTCACGACCTGGCCCCAGAGATCCAAATAAGGGAACGACCGCGATGGCAACTACGGGTCGAAATTTACCCCAAAAGACATCTCCCAGTCGCTCTGAGTACTTGGACAAAAGAGCGGCCGGGAGGATACTGAAGAAATACGAGGGTATTTCACAAGAGACGCTATCGCCGAATGCTAGGAAGACGGTGGAGATGGCTGAAGCTATCTTACCGAACTTCCAAAGCGATTACGCGCCAAAGAAGGTTAATATAAATCCCTTCAAACGCCAGAGATCGGACGTGGATTTAAAACCTCACCCGAAGCGGCAGCAACACGCCCCCGTAATGGGTTAACTCAGCTTTGCTGAAGTGACTAAGGATAGGATCCTCATAGGCGTCATTGACCGAGGTAATGAAAACTGGGCCATCCCTAGGGACCAGTGGCGGTTCGTCCGGAACGCTATCGGCAATGCCCTTCTCGACATTATGGATGAGTCTCCGGGTGCCACGCCGATGGGTTCTGATGCGGGATGGCACCAGGGCCGAATCAAGGTATTCGCTTGCGAGGATGCAAAAACTGTTGCACTGTACAAGGCAGCAGCTGCAAGACTGGGTGAGATCTACCAAGGGGCACGAATCGAGGTTGTCGACTGGAAGGACATCCCGGCTCGGCCAAGGGCAAGGGCGTGGATTCCTGCTATCCCTGCTGAACCTGAGAGAATTCTCAGGATGCTGAGGATCATGAACCCGTCTCTCCCGACGCAGGACTGGGGTGTAAATCTGGTCGAGGACGCGGTAGGGCCTGATAGGCAAGTGGTCTTCACCTTGAATAAGGAAGCACTCGAGCCCCTTAAACGGTGCAATGGACGAGTGCACTACGGCATGGGTCAGATCGTGATCCACGTATACCGCGGCGATGCACAGCGCGCTGCTATTTCGGCTGCACCGGAGGACTCGGACATCGCAGTGCCGGAAGGGGAGTCGGAGATGTCCGACTCGGAAAGTATGGTATCTGCCACGTCAAATGGCGAAGGAGCAGTGAACAGCTCGGAGATGGGAGACAGCCTGCTGGACGGGGAGGACCTCAACGTCACAGTGATAGCAGCTAGTCCTGAGCGCACCACAGTTGACACTGCCTCCAGACGAGGTGGAACTCGACGATACGGCGTTGGCAGGGAAGTCTGAGCACTCTCATGTTGGTGGTGATTCAGATAAACCTGCACAAATCTAAAGCAGCCTCGGCTGCTTTAATCAGTCGTCTCTCTAAAGGCGACGTAGATGTGGTCCTCATCCAAGAACCCTGGGTCAACAGCTCAAGGATTTGCGGTTTGGGGATTAAGGGTTATAAGCTTATTCGAGCCAGCGAAGGGGGCCGGGTTAGAGCCTGTATTTTAGTTAAGTCTGAGCTGAATGCATTTCTCTTGCCCAACTATACCAATGGTGACGTT
Source organism: Campiglossa producta (assembly GCA_964058755.1). NCBI lineage: Eukaryota > Metazoa > Arthropoda > Insecta > Diptera > Tephritidae > Campiglossa > Campiglossa producta. The sequence goes on from CAXKVI010000001.1 coordinate 112,104,786, forward strand.
ACAGCTGCCAGTTTAACAGTCGACAGTACCAGTCTGACGATTGCGTCGGTCTATATGCCCTACGACGCCGAAGAACCTCCGCCACAGAGGGAGGTAAAAGACCTGGTGGCAAATTTTTCCATGGGTCATCTTATTATCGGAACTGACGCCAATGCTCATCACGTCCAGTGGGGAAGCTCCGATATCAATGCTAGAGGAGAGTCGTTGTTTGACTATTTGTTAACAACTAACCTGGTAGTTTGCAACGTGGGTAACGAACCTACGTTTATTACTAAAACCCGTAGGGAGGTAATAGATCTCACTATTTGCAGCGAAGGCGCTTATGAGTGGGTCAGAAAATGGCGCGTTCTCGATGAGCACTCATTCTCCGACCACCGGTACGTAGAAATAGTTCTAGACTTTTCTGTTGAGCAGCCGGTTATGAAACGCAACCCACGTAACACTAACTGGCAGCTACACAATGAAATACTATCTAGGGACTTACCAGCACTGCCCCCACAAGTCCCCTCATCAGTAGGGGAGTTGGAGGATCTGGTAAAGACCTTTACAACGGCGCTCTCGAATGCCTTAGAGCAGGCTTGCCCAGTGCCAAAACCACGCGGTAAACATAGGCCGCATTGGTGGTCCTACGACCTGGACTCGCTCCGAAAATCATGTAGGACACAATTTAATAAGGCCAAGAGCCTTGGCACGGAGACTCAATGGCTCGAATATAAAGTTAAACTCAGGGCCTACAAAAAAGCTCTGAGGCAGGCGAAGAGAGTATCGTGGAGAAATTTCTGCACTGGGGTCGAAAATGTCGACGATACAGCGAGACTTAGACGAGTGCTCTCAAAAACTCAAACAGCCACAAGCTATTTGCGCAAACCTGACGGATCCTGGACCAGCACGGAGAGGGAAACCCTAGAGCTGCTCTTGAATAGGCACTTCCCAGGGAACTTGCATGAGGAACCCGTAGCACCTACAACAAACCTGGCTGTATACATACCCATCACGGAGGAAAAGGTTAGGTGGGCGGTTAAGAGCTTCGAACCGTTCAAGGCTGCCGGGCCAGACGGGATTATTCCCGCACAACTCATAAACACGCTGGAGACATCAGCCAAATGGCTGGTATTTCTCTATACAGCCTGCCTGGCTCTTAGCTACATTCCGTGCTCCTGGAGAAGTGCCACGGTAGTGTTTATTCCTAAGGCGGGGAAGGCGTCTCATTACGAGCCGAAGGACTACAGGCCGATCAGTCTCTCATCCTTTGTGCTCAAAACCTTCGAGAGGATAATAAATGACTACCTCTCCTCTACTATTGATAGCAACCTGATCTGTAGCTATCAGCATGCATACACCAAAGGGAAATCTACAGAAACTGCGCTTCACAGCCTAGTTTCTGTTATTGAAAAATCGCTGTATGAGAAGGAGTACTGTCTTGCGGCCTTTTTAGATATTGAAGGAGCCTTCAACAACATAAGCCCTGATGCTATAAACACCGCTTTAACAAGTCTGGGCATAAGCAGGTCTCTTATTGGACTTATTGATCAACTGCTAAGGGGTAGACGAATAGTTTCATCACTGGGCTCGGTTGACTTATCACGCTATGTCACAAGGGGAACGCCTCAGGGTGGTGTTCTCTCCCCGCTTCTATGGAACCTCACTGTCAACTCGATGCTGCGAGACACAAGCTGGGGGGGCGGGAAGGTAGTGGCATATGCAGACGACTTAGCTATAGTATATAGGGGCAAATTCCCACAAACCCTGTGCGACTTGATGCAAGCAGCACTGCGAGAGGTTTCCTCATGGTGCTCGCGCTGCGGACTGAGCATCAACCCGGGAAAAGTAGAACTGGTTCTTTTCACCAACCGCTATAAGATACCACCGCTAACACTACCAAAACTGAATGACGTGCACCTGAACCTGGCTGACAAAGCCAAGTTCTTAGGCACAGTTCTGGATAGGAAACTAACCTGGAAGGAGAATGTTCTTCAGCGCCAGAAGAAAGCGTGTATTGCACTCTACACATGCAAAAGAGCCATTGGAAAGAAATGGGGGCTCAGCCCCAAAATATGCAAATGGATCTACACCGCAATCATTCGACCAATCATGCTCTATGGAGTTGTGGTATGGTGGCCTGCGCTGAGCAAGGCAACAAACCTTAATATGCTAGGTAAAGTACACAGATCTTGCATGATCTGTATAAGCGGTGCGTTAAGAACAACGCCCAATGAAGCACTCCAGGCCATTCTTGGCATTTTGCCACTCGATCTGGAAGGGCACCGGGTAGCAGCAGCATCGGCTCTACGTCTAAGGGAAACGTCCGGCTGGGGCGCAAGCACTACTGGACACGCCTGTATTTTGGGATCCTATAGCTTTCTTCCGCTGAGCACGGATCGTTGTGCGACCACAACAGTCGGAGATAGCTGTTTTAAAATCAACATTCCCAGCAGGGAAGAATGGGAGAGCACGGATCGGAGTCCCGCCACTCATGGCGGCACTTCCATTTATACTGATGGCTCGAAGTTAGACGGCAGAGTTGGAGGAGGGGTTTATTCAAAGGATCTGAACCTTGAGCTCTCCTTCAGACTACCTGATCACTGCAGTGTCTTCCAGGCTGAAGTTTCAGCAATCATGGACGCCGCGGCTTGGATAGGCCAACACACTATCGGACACGACATTTTTATATTCAGCGACAGCCAGGCGGCCATCAAATCCCTTGGCTCTTATTCGTTCAACTCTGAACTGACGCTCAGCTGTCGTCGATCTCTACAGGAGATGGCCCAACAGAATCGCGTGAACCTCACATGGGTCCCGGGGCATAGGGACATTGAGGGAAATTGTAGGGCAGACGAACTTGCGAGGCAGGGCACGACCAAGCAGGTTCTTCGGGATAAAGAGCGCTTAGGTATACCGTTTGCCACTTGCAAGCTTATGCTGAAGGAGTACACACTCCGCCAAGCCAACGAAAGATGGCTCCAAAGAAACCTGGCCGAAATGGGATCATAAAAGATCGAGACAAATTTATGCCCTAAGGAGAAGAGAAATCTCCATATTAATAGGCGTATTGACTGGGCACTGCCTCATTGGTAGGCACGCAGAAAGACTTGGTGTGCCCTACCGACGATGCTGTAGGAGTTGTAAGGATGATGAGGAGGAGGAAACGGTGGAGCACCTCATCTGCAACTGCCCGGCTTTAAGTGGCGCGAGAATGCGCTTTTTGGGAGTTCCCTTCCTGGTTAGCCTACGCCAGGTCACGGAGCTGGACATAAAGGACCTGATGGCCTTCATCAAGTCATCTAAATGGTTCGAGGAGGAGTAACGGTGTCGGTATAGGAATGTCAGTCCCGGGATTCTGCTTTTGGAGAATTCCGTTAATACCGGGATTTTCCATATGGCAGGGTCCCGGAACTGACTTTCCTAGTGTTGGTGGTATCACAACGGGCCTTTTAATACTGGCCTAGGTGTGCCTCTACGGTAGCCACTTGAACCTAACCTAATTGGTGGTGCCCTTAGTCAGAGGAGTCCAATATACAATTAAAGCCCAGCAAATGGAATCCAAAGAGGGAGAAAATTTGCAAACCACCATACTGGAAGTAATTTGGAGAAGACTAGGTCGATTACAGACTGATAAGATGTGCGCCAAATCCCCTTTTCTAGATCCACGGTTTAAAAAGATCGTGTTTGGTGATGAGAACAACGCTCAACAATGGTTGACAGAAGAGGTAGGAGATTTAATAACTCAACGACGCAGAACAAGTTCAACTGTTCCAACAAGAGAAGAACAGGAGGATAGAAATAAAATATCTCTATGGACCTTATTTGACCAAAAAGTGGCTGCATTAGAGCAGTACCCTAGGCAAGATTTTATAGAGAGACGTGAAACCCCGTTGGACTATTGGCACAGAGCAAAAAGTCACATAAAATGCCCTCTAAATCAGAAGGATTTCTCTATGATATTTTTCCAATACGATGCCCGTCTTATTATGGCTGGGTGTCTCTTTTTAATAACACTAAGTAGATAATCACATAATATTAAGAAGATTTTCTTTTTAATATTTCAAATTAAAAAAAAAAAAAAAAAAATGAACGCTCAACCCAGATGTCTAGTCAGTCTAGTCTAATCTACACTACCATGCCATCGTATACTTAACTTGCCAACGTCTATTTACACCTTTGTTCTTTTTGCCTCACCACATGTCCACTTGCCTCATTGCCTTCACCGCGAATCGAACTAAGAATTATTAACTGCTGAACGGAGATCTCTACCATAATGCTATCGTGTGCTTGTGCTTGGTAGCGTCGAATTACACGTTCGAAGAAGGCATACCTGAATTTGATTTAATAAGGGATCTTCTAAAAATATATACTTTTCCTTTTCAATAAATTCAATATGAATCTAGTGCAAAGAAAAGGATGTTCTCATTAATTTTCTTTAAACAGGTTTTCTCATAAAAACAAGCACATTTCTTCTAACTTTTGACGAAAGTACATAAAAAATTCATAAATAAGAAGCTAACTCCTTGTTTTTAGCCGATTTACTTTTCAAAATATTTGAGAAGAAATTCAAGCTAAAATTTAGAAGATTTCCTAGCACAAATTTCTTCAAATTTGTCCCCACTCGCTCTCCCCGGCCAAAAAGCTTTTTTAGACGTCGATCTCTTTGATTATAGGTGAACTTTTTGGCTCTGTGGGGAATCTAATAAAATAATAATTCCAGAACTCTACACCCTCTCAAAAAATATTTATGTATACCTGCAACGTCAGTTCCATCCGAAAGTCTTTTCTCTAAGGCTGGACAAATAACCAATGATAGAAGGAATAGACCGAACTGCAATTTCGATATCTAAGAAAAAATCAACAAAACCTAAGTAATTCCTTCTTGAAATTTCAGGCACCAAATAAAATTGCTTGGTTGTTGTTCATAACTTCCCATATGTACATATTTAAATTTTTTTTTTATTTATAGGACTTAAATATTTTTACTGAAAATGTTCCTTTTTAGTTTTTATCATATTGCAGTATTTATGTATTTATTGATTCCAAGATTTATTTTTATTAAAAACAGTTGTGTCTTTTATTAATTTTAATTCAAATAACTAAATTAAATAGAAAGGTTTTACTCCTATTTTCTAAACTTAACAGTTTTCGCTGGTCGGTTTTCATTCTCCAACAACTACAATTGTTTTACAGGGTAGCATTTGCTATGGCGTTATTACTAAATTTGAAAGAATGAATGAATGAAAAAAATCATTCGATAGTCAAAATCATTCACTAACTAACTATCGATAGTTGAAATCATTCGATAGTGCCCAACACTACAAGGAACAAAATTAATTTAGTTTCGTTACAGGCTTTGTTTCTGCTGGAACCGTTTCGGAGTTTTGTTACGACTTTGGTTACAAAGGAGTTTTGTTTCTGTTTCAGTTTCGTTACAAGCTGTGTAACAGAAACCGAAACCGAAACGCGTTACAAGTCCATGGTTTATACTATTGGCAGGTAAAATTTGGTGACAACTTCGAGGAATACCGAGCAAGCTCGGACACCCAGGTACTAGAAAATTGTAACAGATTATTTTGGTAATTGAAGGAGTAATTTTAGCTGATTTTTTAAGCCTAGGTGCCTAGGTGCTCATAAAAACAAGCAAGCATAAGTCCCATTTGTTAGTGTCATGCTTAAAACGCACCATGTATAAATTATTTTCGAATGGATCAGCTCCCTGGTCCACTTCCCGGAAGTAAGAAATTGTGAATCTAAACCATTCTTGAATACACGTTATTCAATTTTCGTTATTTCTGAATTGAAGAGTTTAACTTCTTTCACGTATACTGGCTACACGCGGTTTTTTTAAGTTTTTTGAGTTATCGAAAGAGTTATCGACTGAGATGTTGGCACCCTATTGGTCGAAATTTAGAAAAGCTTGTATGCCAAATAATTGGTCACCTGTAAGTCGTAATTGGTCAGCAGGTCTCACTAATTGGTCAGCCATAGGAATTTTTTTATGAGGTTTTTTTAATTTTCAAAGGCAAAAGTCTTTTACCTCTCCAGGCAAACTGTATACCAAGATTTCCAAAAAACAAATACGCCAAAAAACTGGTCAGCAAGTTTCAATAATTGGTCATTGATAGCCATTTTTTATTATTTTTTTTTTAAGTTTTTTGAGTTATCGAAAGGTTAACGACTGAGATGTTGGCACCCCATTGGTCGAAATTTGGAAAAGCTTGTATGCCAAATGATTAGTTACTAATAGTCACAATTGGTCAGCAGATCTCACTAATTGGTCAGCCATATGCAATTTTTTATAAAGTTTTTAAATTTTCGGAGGCAAAAGTCATTAAAATCTGCAGGCCCCCTGTATACTAGTAAGAGTAGGTCGCCTCCCCGTTGGTGCACCCTGTGTAACGCTAAATGACCTACATGGCCTAAATGGCTAGTTTCTTCTATTGCCGGTTTTACGAGAACGGTACCAGTACTTGTGCTGTACCCATCGTGCCGAAACGACCCGGGCCGTTTACTTATATCGACCCGGCCAAGAGCAATACACTCGGGGTGACCCTGTCTGACATTTAGTCCGGGCTACACCTCGCTACAACAACAACAACATTTCCAAAAAACAAATACATACGCCAAATAATTATTCAGCAGGTTTCAATAATTGGTCACTGATAGCCATTTTTTTATTATTATTTTTACGATTTTTGTGTTATCGAAAGTGTTATCGACTGAGATGCTGGCACCCCATTGGTCGAAATTTCAAAAAGCTTGTATGCCAAATAATTGGTCATAATTGGTCAGCCATCGGAAAAATTGTATGGCAATTTAAAATTTTCCAAGGTGGCCGTAAGATGCTGGCACCCCATTCGTCGAAATTTGGAAAAGCTAGTATACCAAATAATTCGTCACTAATTGGCCAGCAGGTATCACTAATTGGTCAGCCATAGGCAATTTTTTATGACGTTTTTAAATTTTCCAAGGCAAAAGTCATTTACCTCTGCAGGCACCATGTATACTAAGATTTTCAAAAAACAAATATGCCAAATAATTGGTCATAATTGGTCAGCAGGTTTCAGTAATTGGTCAGCCATAGGAAAAATTGTATGCCAATTTAAAATTTTCCAAGGTGGTCGTAAGATGCTGGCACCCCATCCGTCGAAATTTGGAAAAGCTAGTATACCAAATAATTGGTCACTAATTGGCCATAATTGGTCAGCCATAGGCAATTTTTTATGACGTTTTTAAATTTTCCAAGGCAAAAGTCATTTACCTCTGCAGGCATCCTTTATACTAAGATTTTCAAAAAACATATATGCCAAATAATTGGTCACTAATTGGTCAGGTTTCAAGAATTAGTCATTGATAGGCTTTTTTAATTAATTTTTTAAGTTTCTTGAGTTATCGAAAGTGTTATCGATTAAGATGCTGGCACCCCATTGGTCGAAATTTGGAAAAGCTTGTATGCCAAATAATTGGTCACTTTCACGGGCTGCACGATTCGCCAAGGATGGATTTCAAGCGTCTGCGATGATTCTAATACCGCAGAATGGGTAAAAGACATCGTCCCAAAACTAACTGAATGGGAGGGGGCGAAACTGAAGGTTGTCTCGGATGCGGAAGTACCCCGTCGCATTGTCTTTGTTGGGTAAAATATATAAATTTTAACACAAACCATCTACTAAATAGTCTGAAGAAACCCTGAAAATTTGGTTTTGAAAGATGAGCCCGTTCTTGAGTTATAAATGCCACTTCTGGTCCACATTTTGGTCAATATCTGAGGAACCACTTGGCCGATTTTGTGCAAACTTCCTACAAACCATCTACTACACCCAGAAAAAAATACAGTAGAACGAACTGGATTACAGGTTAAAACAACAGATTTCACATTCAAAAACCATCCAAACGATATATCTGTTGAAACAACAGATGCTGTTCGTTCGTGAACAGTTTTCGCTGTTGTTTTAATAGAAAATTTTGTTGTTTTAGGTATTCTGAGTTCGATTCTCGGTGAAGTCAATATAATTTTTTTTCAAAACAAAAACAACATTTTTTTTTTCAGAGTTCTTATATTGTGAATTCACCGAGAATCGGAACTCAGGGCTCTTGAACACTCAACCCAGGTGTCTACTGTATAACCATTATGCCATCGCTTACTTATGCTTCCCAGCGTCTAATTACAGCTTTGTTCTAAATGACACTTTCCCACGTTGCTTTGTTGCCTCCACCGAGAATCGAGCTCACGCTGCTTTGTCTGCTGAACGGAGATGCTAACCATCAGGCCATCGCGTACTTATGTTTGATGGCGTCGAATTGCGGCTTTGTTCTATGACAGTAATGGGAGTATCTTCGCTGTTGAATGACTGTTAAATTTGTTGGATTAACTGCAGAAGTCTTTGTGAGAGTGTTAAATCTGCTGGATTAACTTAAATCTGTTGGATTAACTGAAGAACAGTTTTTGGTATTAACAGTAGAGGACTGTTGATATAACTGTGATTTTTTCTCTGAGTGTAAATAGTCTGAACAAACCCTTACAACGAAAAATGCCATTATTTTTATATATATAGATAAACACTTTTTATAACACAAATATTAATATCTTTTTATTTATTTACCACATTTGTGTTAAAATTGAAGAAAGACTTTCCAGTGGAGCTCAAATGGTTTTCCAAGTTAAATCAAACCTCTGAAAAATGCTGAAAAAACCTGTTGGAAATCAAGTTGAAATTGAAGGCATTTATCGAACATCGAAAATAAAGTTGGAATGATGCGTACTGGGTATAGAAAAAACTTAGCTTTGTTACCCGTTTTGTATCACATGTGCCCGTAACGTCACTAGGTTACGTGACCTGCACCCTCTTTCTGGGCAGAATACTAGAAAACCCCTAGTCTGAGGAAATTTCCGTCAAGGTAGTTTTTGTAGGGAATTCAATTTCCCTGTCGGAAAGTTCAGCCTCCATGATGAGACTTCGCCAAATTGATTCAGACTGATTGACTTCGCCGGTGCACGAAACACGGTCGTATCCAGCACCAGGTTCAAACATAAAAATATCCATCAAGCAACATGGCTATCGCCAGATCGGAAAGCACGCAACCAGATCGATCACTTTGTGATAGACGGACGGCACGCTTCCAACGTTATGGATGTACGTACTTGGTAGCAGCCAAGATTTGTACCCGGCTAAGTACAACAAAAGAGACGCCACAAAAAATGCAAGGAAAGCGTATCCAAACTGCAGTCACAACAGGCAGCCAATGATTTTGCAGAACGACTCGCACACCTGCTCTCTGAGAGCACAATTCAACCCAGTGTAGTGCATGAGCGGTGGGAACATATCTCCGGAGCACTTCGTACCGCAGCCGAAGAAGTAATTGGATTCCGGCAAGTGTAAAAAACAGCTGTAACGATGATACAGAGTGCAACGACGACGACGGCGTGTGTGAACACTACAGTGAGATGAAGAGGGAAGCGAGACGTTTTTGCCGCGCGAAGAAGGGGGAAGCGGAAAAGGGGTGAAATCGAAGACTTTAAATGCTAGCCAGCAGAAGCAACGGCCGAAAATTTTATCAAAAAATTGGACGAATGACGGGAGGTTTTAAACCCGGGGCAAACTCCTGTAAAAATGACGACGGCGACTTGGTGGCAGATGTTCGGAGAGTACTAAGGTTATGGAGGGATCACTTCTCTCCCCTTCTAATCTGGCAACTCTTGAAAAAATCCGTAATTTTTTTTGTTGATTTTAAAGCCGACTTCGACAGCACGAAAAGGAGTTGCATATATGTCTGATTTTGGTTTCCCAGCAAAACTTATAGGGCTGTGCAAAATGACGCTGAGCAACACCACCAGCGCGGTCAGAATCGGGAAGGACCTCTACGAGCCTAAGCGAGGTTTCAGGCAGGGCGACCCCCTATTTTGCGATTTCTTTAGTTTGATGTTGGAGAAAATAATACAAGCTGCAGAACTTAATCACGATGGAACAATATATTACAAGAGCGTAAAACTTTGGCGTATGCTGACGACATCGACATCATTGATCTCAACAACCGTGCCCTAACTTCCGCGTACTCCAAATTAGAATTAGAAGTTTGGTGGTGAACGAAGGTAAAACGAAGTACCAGTTGTTATCGAGCAAAGAGTCAGCGCATTCGCGTCTTGGCAACCACGCCGCTGTTGGCAGCAATGATTTCGAGATATTAAGGAAGTTTGTATACCTAGGTAGCAGCATTAATACCCACAACAATGTAAGCCTGGAAATCCATCGAAGTATAACTCTTGCAAACAAATTCTACTTTGGGCTGAGTAGACAATTGAGAAGTAAAGTCCTCTCTCGACGAACAAAAACAACACTCTATAAGTCACTTATCGTACCCGTCCTGCATGTGGTGCAGAAGCATGGACACTGACAGCATCTGATTAGGCGGCTTTGGGAGTATTCGAGAGAAAAATTCTTCGAAAGATTTATGGACCCCTAAAAGTTGGCGACGGCGAGTACCGAAGAAGATATCTGTGTCATAAGCAATAACAGCCTAAGTCGACTTAAGAAATTAGACCAGTTGAAATTTTTGCTGGTGATTTTGAATAGCAACATCGAGCCATTTTTCAAGACTTTCATTGGTCTTTTTTTACTTTCTTTACAAACAATTAAATCCAAAAAAAAATTAAATTAAATCCTTAGTTATAAAACAGTTTTGTTACAAAAATTCGCCAGCAAAAATTTCAACTGGTCTAATTTCTTAAATCGACTTAGGCTGTTATTGCTTATGACCACAGATATAATGATGAGCTTTACGCAGACGTCGACATACTTCAGCGAATTAGAACCCAGCGATTTCGCTGGCTAGGTCACGTGGTGCGGAAGAACGAAGACGCTCCGGCCCAGATGGTATTCTTATCGGCACCCGCCGGTGGAAGTATGGGAAGAGGGAGGCCACCACTCCGATGGCGGGACCAAGTGGAGGCAGATCTGAGAACACGCGGTGTCTCCAATTGGCGCCAGTTGGCTAAACAAATAGCTTTTACAGTCATTTTTCTTCGCCATTCTGAAGATTAAAATCCATATAATTTTCGAAAAAACCAATATTTTTTATTTGTCCCAATCTAATAAAGATGCGTGAGGACAATTTTATGTAGGCGCAAAACTGTAAGCCTAAAAAAATTTCCTTGAAATGATTAAGAATTCTGTGAAAAGTACTAAACACAATCCACTAAAAGGTTCTAAATAGTCCCGAAAGGATCTTAAAGAAATTCCGAAATGATTCGACAACAATCCCGAAAAAGTCCCAAAATGATCCAAAAACAATACCGGAAAAGTCCCAAAAAACCCCAAAATTATCCGAAAAGAGTCCCTCAAAAGTCCCTTAAACAATCCCGACATGGTCCCGATAAACTATCGAAATTAACCCAAAAAGGGGGTTCATAAACCCAGATGTTCACATTCCTGTCGCTTTCCCCTTAATATCATTTTTCAAAATTACTACTCTAACCTTCTACGAATGTGCCTAACAAAATATGCATTCGGTAAACTGCAGGAAGAACGTTCTTAAATGACTTCGCGAATCATTACACGCAGCATATGCATACGTTTATGAAGACGAACGACAAGAAGGAAGCTCTTAAATAAATTCGAGAATGTATTTGAGAATGATTCGCGAATGCATATGTGATCGTGAACGGTGTGGATTTTTTGATACGTTCTTATTTACGAACGCAAACGCACTTTTTTTTAATTTTCATTATGATGAATGCGAGTGAACGAGAATGCATATTTCCGAACTATGGCTTTTACAAATAAGAAGAAATTTCTAAATACTTATTCGTTCGGTAGATACAATACGGCAATACGTTGAAGGAACTGGCAGCTAACTATACTGCCAGTGTTTGTATGCGTAACACCATATTCGACGGTTACGCAATACCTTATAGAATTTTTCCTATATTTCGACGTACGTCACACTGACGGACTGTATCTGCCGAATGCTTTATTCGTACTAAGAACAAAGTATGCAATTTTCACCAAGATTCTTACACAATAAATAAATTAAATCTCTTTTAATGGTCAGGTGTACAAAACCAGTTATCCCACCAATGTGTCGTACTCATATACTCCAAGAGTTTATTCTAGAGTTATAACATCTCCAGTACGCATCAGTTCTCGAGTAATTTTTTCACCTGGAAGCACGAAGTCGTGGAATTATACATCACCAAGCTTTTACAGCTCATCATATTTGCCAGCACCGTTTCACAAATTTTATAAAACATACACTACAACATACACTCCAAAATATTATTCACCAATATCACGGATTTCAACACGTTATCTGAACCTACCATCTTGGACAAGTATCTCAACACCATCTTCAATACCGCTTTACCTTAAAAGAAGCTTATCAAGATACCCTGTTCAAAGGCTGTATAACTATTATGATACCGAACCCTTCGAAGTAAGTACATATGTATGAAAATATATATTAACACATGATAAAAATACTGCAAGGTAAAACCTTTCTCTCTTCTGACTTTATTTTGACATTTTTAAGCAATACCCTACTAGACAGTGTTTTTACATTCATTCAGCTTTGTAATGTTGCCTTTGAAAACGTGATAGAAAATCGTGATGTAAATATAAAACAGCTGATATTTACATCACGATTTTCTATCACGTTTCCAAAGGCAACATTACAAGGCTGACTGAATGTCAAAAGACTGTCTAGCAGGGTATAAAATAAGTAAGTCAAACTGAAAAAAATATTTAAAAATTAAAAAAAAAAAAATTGGACAAATTAGAAAAAATCCAAAAATACTTTTCAATTTACAATGCACGTGTTAGTGGATGCCTGGACACTGTGGTATGCCAGGAAGTGAGATGGCAGATGAGTTTGCTAGAGGGGGCACATCCGCTCCGCTTTCACAGTTCCTATTTTTAACAATTATAGCAAGAAATTTAAGCGTAAATTCAAGAAAAATTAAAAAAAAATTATTTTGATTTGTAATTTATTTGATTGAAAACTCCATTCAGAGAGTAATGAGAAAAAAAATGAGAATGAGAATGAGTATGAGAAAAGCTTAAAAACGTCATTAGTGTCATTAACGGTTTTACCTGTAGTATTTTTATCATGTATTAACATCAGTGACGCTCTTTACCTAGCCCGCGGGCGGCCGACTTTATTTCTCTCACATAGATTTGGATTTAAGCTTCCGTTAGCGCAGACTTGGACTTAACTTAATTTGGTTTCCTTAAAAATATAACTAGAGAGCTCATTAGCCCGTTTCAGATAGTTATAACATTTTACCCTCTCGAATAGACTTTTTACACATAAATCCTACAAAAGTGCCAAAAAACATTTCCCGTGAATAAAGTTTCGATATTATAAGCTTAACAATATATTAAAAACCCAAAATAAAGTATACAACATGTTGGCAGAAAAAAAAATGTTCTTGGTTGGCCTAATATGAATTTAATTTATTTGATAGTTTGCTTTCTAGCTGCCATATTAATTACTAACATACAAAAATTATTTTCTCTATGGAATAGTTGGAGAATTTTATCCAAAACGGTTAAAAAAATGATATGGCAACAATAGTACTCTCACGGCTCTCACTGAACTTGGAAACTTAATTTAATTAACTTAACTTAATTTTTCGGTAAACAGATACATGTGCTTCCCATTTGCTAGAAGTGATATTTTCAAGTCTTTATACAAGGGTATATTAATTTTGTTCACATAACGGTAGTTTGTAACGGCACAAAATAATCGAGATAGATATAGAGTTCCATATATGAAAGTTCTTAGTTTGAAAAGAGGATTTCATTCAGGCATGTCCGTCCGTCTGTCCGTCCGTCCGTCTTTGTACACGATAACTTGAGTAAAAATTGAGATATTTGCATGAAATTTTATATACAGGTTACTCTTTGGCCAAGGTAGGTTGCTATTGAAAATGGGCGAAATCGGATGTATACCACGCCCCCTTTTTCGATATCGAAAATTTCGAAAATCACACAAATTGTCATATCTCTGTAACTGAAATGGCTAAAATGATGTAATTTCATAGGTGAATCCAACCGGCCATCCTCTTATGATTTTTTCCCAAAAAATTTTTATAGTAGGCGTGGCACCGCCCACTTTTAAGGCTGGAATTTTTGAAAATTTGACTGGTCGTAACTTTTAAACTGATTAAGATAGGACGATGAAATTTGATAAAATCGCCCCCCAACCATGCCCACTTTCGATATCGAAAATTTCGAAGAACACACAAATTGAGATATCTCGGTAACTGAAATGGCTAAAATGATATAATTTCATAGGTGAATCACCCTGGTCATACTCTTATGATTTCTCCATAAATTTTTTATAGTGGGCGTGGCACCGCCCACTTTTAAGGGTGGATTTTTTGAAAATTTGACTGGTCGTAACTTTTAAACTGATTAAGATAGAACGATGAAATTTGACACAATGCATACAAGTATCGTTGGGAGTATATATGATAAAATTGGATAAAATCGCCCTCCCCGGTAACGGAAATGGCTAAAATGATATAATTTCACAGGTGAATCGCCCTGGTTATCCTCTTATGATTTCTCCATAAATTTTTTATAGTGAGCGTGGCACCGCCCACTTTTAAGGGTGGATTTTTTGAAAATTTGACTGGTCGTAACTTTTAAACCGATTAAGATAGAACGATGAAATTTGGCACAATGCATACTAGTATCGTTGGGAGTATACCTGATGAAATTGGATAAAATCGCCCTCCAACATTGCCCACTTTCGATATCGAAAATCACATAATTTGAAATAATTCGGTAATGGAAATTAGGTAAATCCTCCTAGGGCCTAATGATTGTTATCCCGTTCTAAAAATTACCGCTGGGTATTGAATGTTCGGTTCACCCGAACTTAGACTTCCTTACTTGTTTTAAGTTAAGTATGCGCTAATGGAACCCTTATTATTTATTTATTTTTACAGCTTATCTTAAGCCTAGCTTAAACTATTTAGATAACATACTAATTTAAACTAAACTACATATTATAGCGTAGTTTTGCTTAAGGCCGGGCAGTTGCAGATGAGGTGCTCCACCGTTTCCTCTTCCTCATCCTCTTTGCAACTCCTGCAGCATCGTCGGTAGGGAACGCCTAGCCTTGCTGCGTGCCTACCAATAAGGCAGTGCCCGGTTAAAACACCTATTAATATGGAGATTTCCTTCCTTTTTAGGGCGTATATGTGTCTAGATCTTTTAAGATCGCATTTTGGCCAGGTTTGCTTGGATATCTGGCACCCTGGGGCTTGAAGCCATCTTTCGTTGGCTTCGCGGAGTGTATGCTCCTTCAGCATTAGCTTGCACGTGGCAAACGGCATACCTATGCGCTCTTTATCTTGAAGAATCTGCTTGGTCGTGCCCTGCCTGGCAAGTTCGTCTGCCCTACAGTTTCCCTCAATGTCCCTGTGTCCCGGGACCCATGTGAGGTTCACGCGGTTCTGTTGGGCCATCTCTTGAAGAGATCGACGACAGCTGAGCGTCAGTTCAGAGTTGAACGAGTAAGAGCCAAGGGATTTGATGGCCGCTTGGCTGTCGCTGAAAATACAGATATCCTGTCCGGTGGTGCGTTCACCTATCCAAGTCACGGCGTCCATGAAGCCTGGAAGACGCTGCAGTGATCAGGTAGTCTAAAGGAGAGTTCTAGGTCAAAATCCCTTGAGTAAACCCCTCCTCCGACTCTGCCGCCTAACTTCGAGCCGTCGGTGTATATAAAAGTGCCGCCATTAGTAGCGGGACACCGATCTATGTTCTCCCAGTCTTCCCTGCTGGGAATGTTTATTCTAAAACAACAATCTCCGACTGTTGTGGTCGCACACCGATCTGTGCTCAGAGGGAGAAAGCTGTAAGATCTTAGAATACAGGAGTGTCCAATAGTGCTTGCGCCCCAGACGGACGTTTCCCTTAGACGCACAGCCGATGCTGCTGCTGCCCGGTACCCTTCCAGATCGAGTGGCAAAAAGCCAAGAATGACCTGGAGAGCTTCATTGGGCGTTGTTCTTAACGCCCCGCTTATACAGATCATGCTCGATCTGTGAACTTTTGCTAACAGATTTAGGTTTGTTGCCTTTCCTAGCGCAGGCCACCATACCACGACTCCATACAGCATAATTGGCTGGATTATCGCAGTGTAGATCCATCTGCAAATTTTGGGGCTGAGCCCCCATTTTTTGCCAATGGCTCTTTTACACGTGTAAAGTGCAATGCACGCTTTCCTCTGGCGCTGGATGACATTCTCCTTCCAGTTAAGCTTTCTATCTAGAACTGTGCCTAGGAATTTGGCTTTGTCAGCTAAGTTCAGGCGCACGCCATCTAGTTCTGGTAGGTTCAGCGGTGGTATCTTGTACCGCCTGGTATAAAGGACAAGCTCCACCTTTCCCGGGTTGATGCTAAGTCCGCAGCGAGAGGACCATGAAGAAACTTCTCGCAGTGCTACTTGCATCAAGTCACACAGGGTTTGTGGGAATTTGCCCCTATATGCAATAGCTAAATCGTCTGCATATGCCACTATCTTCCCGCCCCCCCACCTTGTGTCTCGTAGCAGCGAGTTTACGGTGAGGTTCCATAGGAGCGGGGAGAGAACACCACCCTGAGGCGTTCCTCTTGTGACATAGCGTGAAAGATCAACTGTTCCCAGTGAAGAAACTATTTTCCTTCCCTTTAGTAGTTGATCAATTAGTCCAATAAGAGACCTATTTATGCCCAGGTTTGTTAAAGCAGTACTAATAGCCTCCGGCCTTATATTGTTGAAAGCCCCTTCGATGTCCAGAAAGGCCACGAGACAGTACTCCTTTTCGTGCAATGATTTTTCAACAATAGAGACTAGGCTGTGGAGCGCAGTTTCCGTTGATTTACCTTTGGTGTATGCATGTTGATAGCTAGAAATAAGGTTGCTATCAATAGTAGAGGAGAGATAATCGCTAATTATCCTCTCGAAGGTTTTAAGTGCAAAAGACGAGAGACTGATCGGTCTGTAGTCTTTAGGCTCATAGTGTGAGGCCTTCCCAGCCTTTGGAATAAAGACTACCGTGGCGCTTCTCCAGGAGCACGGAATGTAATTAAGAGCCAGGCAGGCTGAATAGAGAACTACCAGCCATTTAGCTGATATTTCCAGCGTGTTTATAAGTTGTGCGGGGAAAATCCCGTCTGGCCCAGCTGCCTTGAATGGCTCAAAGCTTTTGATTGCCCACCTTACCCTTTCCTCCGTAATGGGTATGTTTACCGCCAGGTTTGTTGCAGATGCTACAGGTGCATCATACAAGTTCCCCGGAAAGTGTGTATTCAGGAGCAGCTCCAGGGTTTCCCCTTCCGTGCTGGTCCAAGATCCGTCAGGCTTCCGTAAATAGCTAATGGCTGTTTGAGTTTTTGATAGCACTCGTCTAAGTCTCGCTGTATCATCGACTTTTTCGACCCCGGTGCAGAAATTTCTCCACGAAGTTCTCTTCGCTTGCCTTAGAGCCTTTTTATAGGCCCTCAGTTTAGCTTTATATTCGAGCCATTCAGGCTCCGTACCGATGCTCTTGGCCTTGTTAAATTGCTTCCTGCATGATATACGGAACGAATCCAGGTCGTAAGACCACCAGTGGGGTCTATGTTTGCCGCGTGGTTTTGGTACTGGACAAGCCTGCTCTAGGGCATTTGAGAGCGCCGTTGTAAAGGTCGTTACCAGATCATCCAGTTCTCCCACTGATGAGGGGGCTTGTGGATGTAATACTGGTAGGTCCCTAGCTAATATTTGGTTATGTAGCTGCCAGTTAGTGTTGCGTGGATTTCGTTTCATAACTGGCTGCTCAACAATAAAGTCTAACACAATTTCTATGTACCGATGGTCAGAAAATGAATGCTCATCAAGAACACGCCATTTTCTGACCCACTCATAAGCGCCTTCGCTACAAACAGTGAGGTCTATAACCTCCCTACGAGCTTTAGTTATAAAAGTAGGCTCGTTACCCACGTTACAAACCACCAGGTTAGTTGTTAAGAGGTAGTCAAACAGAGACTCGCCCCTAGCGTTAATATCGGAGCTTCCCCACTGGACGTGATGAGCATTAGCGTCAGCTCCAATAATAAGATGAACCCTGCTGTCTGAAGCAGCATCAACGTTAGTGTGCTCAGGTTTAGCCACGATCGTGACGTCGAGGCCTTCTTCGTCAAGCAGGCTTTCTTCTATCGCCGAGTTGTTGGCAGCACCATCGCAATTTGACGTGGCGGATAACATACTTTCCGCGTCGGACTCCTCTGCTTCCCCTTCCGATGCCTCGATCTCCGAGTCCTCCGGAGCGTCCGGAATAGCAGCGCGCTGTGCATCGCCACGGTATACGTGGATCACGATCTGACCCAAGCCGTAATGCACTCGTCCGTTGCACCGTTTAAGGGGCTCGAGCGCCTCCTTATTCAGAGTGATAACCACCTGTCTATTGGGCCCAACCACATCGTCGACCAGATTGACGCCCAATCCTGCGTCGGGAGTGACGGATTCCAGACCTGCAGCATCTCAAGAATATTCTCGGGTTCTGCAGGGACGGCAGGAATCCATGCCCTTGCCCTTGGCCGAGCAGGAATGTCCTTCCAGTCGACGACATCTAGTCTTGCCCCTGGGTAGACTTCACCCAGTCTTGCAACTGCTGCCTTATACAGTGCGACAGTTCTTGCATCCTCGCACGCGAATATTTTGATCTGACCTTGGTGCCAGCCCGCGTCAGTACCTCGCGGCGGACTACCCGGAGACTCACGCATTAAGTGGAGGAGGGCCCTGCCCATTTCATTCCGGACATACAGCCACTGGTCTTTGGGGATGGACCAACGGTCGTTACCTCGGTCAATGAAACCTATAAGGATTCTGTCCTTGGTTACTTCAGCAAAGCTGAGTTTTCCCACTACGGGGTTGACCTGATGCCGCTTCGGATGGGGGTCTACCTCTCCGTCCGATCTCTGGCGTTTGAAGGGATTACCGTTCACCCTCTTAGGCACATAGGGCCTCTGGAAATTTGGTATCAGAGCTTTCGCTTCCTCCACCATCTTCCTTTCTTCCGGCGACAGCTTCTCCTGCGATGCTCCCTCATATTTTTTAAGGATCCTTGCGGCCTTTCTTTTATCCCAGTACGCAGGGCGTCGGGGAGATGCCTCTTGGGGGGATTCAGACTCGTAGTTGCCATCGCGGTCTCTCCCTTTGCGGCGTCTTCCTTCTCTTTCGAAACTCTGAAACCAGGTCGTGAGACCATTGCCCCAGATGTGAAGAGATTGGGTTTCGTACCAGCGCCTGATGGAAGTTTACCTTCCGCCGTTTTCTGCTTGACTGCGTAGGCAGCCGCACTGTTGCTTGCTCCCATCAAGTCACTCTTACTTGATAGCAGTTTGGGGGATGACTGACCCGTAGTTTCGATCGCTGTCGGCCTCCCAGTTAACTTTGAGGCTTTGTATTTTGTGTGTTCTTCATCTTGCTCGTACGACCCCTCGCCGGACAAGGCCAGCTTAGGGTCAAGGGTAGTGTAAGGGGAAGTGTGTCGTCCGCCGCGGCAGAGCCCCATACCGCGGTAAGACCATAGTTACTCCCTGAGGCGGCCCGGTATCAGTGAGGCTCCGTTCGACTACAGCCACGATTTGCCTCCCGGCTGCAAACGTCCAATGGGCACGGTATCGCATAACACCCTGGATTGGGAGGGAAAAGTTTTGCACATTTATATAGCGAGCCGCTTGCTTCAAGACAGACGCCCGCTTACAGCCGCACCTCTTGGTGTACAGACGCTGCGAAAAAGACCCCGGTGAGCCCTTAAACCAAGTATGTCAGAGTGGCCCCCCCGGGGCTCCCTCTCTTTCTGCCGCGAGCCTAGGTAGCTCAACGTTGCCCAGAGTGCACGAACGAGGACGCAAGAGTCGGGATTGAGCGCGGTCACTCAGCAACCACACCCCATTACACTCCACAACTTAATCCTTAGGGGTGGCTATTTTTTTTCGCCCTTTCCCATACATTTTGTATGGGGAAAAATGGCATTTTTTTCAAGTGAATTTTCTTTTAATTTTTGAAACTTTTTTCAAAATATTTTTACATACTCTCAAAGTTGAAGCTTTAAAGCTTCCAAAATGGTATGCCATGTGCGATTATCTCAACTATTAAGATAATTACAGCCATTTGAAAATGACTGATTTTTGTACTATTGCACACACATACACAGTAACACGTATAAAATCTAGTAAATTTTAAATGTCTGTAATTATTTTAATAGTTAAGATAATCGCACATGGCATACCATTAGCCACCCCTAAGGATTAAGTTAGAGCGCTAATTTTTTTGCAAGGCTTATTTTCTCATCAATACCTAACCAAGTCGACATTTTTTTAATAACCCTAATGTATATTCATACTTAGTTTTCGGTTAGATCAAATCAGATCAGAAAATAAATACAGTTAAAAATTAATGCAAAAATTAGGCCATTGAAATAAGATCTTGTACGAAGTTTTTATAAAATTAATCAAGAAAAGAAGATGGAGTGTACCATCTGTGGTAGGAGTTTTTCCACAAACCATCACGGAAATCTAAAGTCACATTCAGCTCTTTTGAACAGTAACCAAAGCGCGCAAACCTCAGAACAAAACGATGTCAAGAAAAAAGTCTGGTTAAAAATGTCTAAAACCGATTTAAAAAATGTGTGTGTTTCTTACATAACAGAGTGCGGTGTGGCGTTGTAAGTTTTTAGTACCAGCCCCTAAAAGATCCAATTTGCGAACAACTTAACGTCAACAAAGTAAATAGGAATAATGTAGGAAATACTTTGCAGGAAAAGGGAGAGGTCGAAATAAATTACCTAAAAGGTTTTTTTAAAAATAAAATATTTTCATTGGAAATAGACAGTGCGCACCGCCTTTATAGACACATTGTATGTATAAATGCGCAGTTGTTGCAAGATGGACAAATCATCGTTAAAACTCTAGCCGTAAAAATTTCAATGAAAAACATTCAACTGATAATTTAAAACAAATAATTTTGGACACATTAGATAGGTAAGCCCAAGATCTGGTTTTAAAATCTTCAAGTTATAATTTTTTTGTTCTTGATAGATATGAGAATAATATTGGGCAAATATACAGTATCACCAGTGACAACGGCCGTAATATGATGAAGTGTGGTGATCGTTTACAAAAAGAGGCTCAGAATGAAGAAAATTCAAATCCGTTGGACTTTGTCTTCGATGCAGCTGAAGCAGACGAGAATATAATGTGCGATACAGTTTTTGAAGATCCCCTGCTCGACGATTCTATAGCCTCTCACTTCAGTAAGTATTTAATTACAGCTCCCGTGTCCCGAAACAAAATGCAATTAAAATATTTTAATTTATGCAAATGCATTTAAAAATAAAATTCCAGATTCTTTTTCGGTAATACGATGTGCGGCTCATACAATACAGCTAAGTGTTTATGATGTAATGAAACACGAAAATGTGAAAAGCGATTTAGACAGATATCGCTCAGCAGTGATAAAGCTGCGCCCACCGGCAATACATCGAATTATTATAGTGCCACCAATAGCTGACTATCCAACCCGTTGGAGCTATTTTTATGATTTAATAAAGTGCTTAAAATCTCGTCGAGAATTCGTGGAAAATAACCTAGAGGATACCGTTGTCAACTGGACCTTTGTAGACGATTTTTTGTACAGCTTTGCTCCTGTAAAGGCAACCACCGAAAAGATTCAAAATCAAAACCTGCTCTTTGGCGACTTCGTAAAAATATATTTAGAAATGTGTTTGGCTGTGAAAAAATGCGGAATCATCATCAAATATTTCAAAAATATTAATGAAATCAATCGGTGAAAGAAAAAAATTGTTACTGCAAAGCGCAACAGTGGCTGCAGCCATTTACTTAGATCCCCCTCTACACACATTCAAAATTCACCATGCTTCATCCACAGGTACTCTTTGAAAAATTGTTATACATATTCAACAATTAAGAAAATTATATTAAAACGTTTTTTTTTATCTTAAAATTGTTCAGCAGTCCACACAAGCCGACAGCGGTGATACATCACAAAATGAGGATAATACCAATGAAACAAGTACGGATTTGCTTGAAGCATTGTTAAACCAAATAAGCTCACTTGGCTATTGAAACATTTCATGAATCCACCGACACCAAAACTAGCTTAGTTGACTTTTGGGCGCAAACAGCATTTTGTATCAGCTTGCCCAAATAATACATGCAGCACCATCAACGCAAGTGAGTGTTGAGCGAGCATTTTCAACATTGAGGCACATCGGGAATGACTACAGTTCAAATTTAAGCGATGAGCTCACAGAGATTATTTTAATGTTAAGATTAAATAATAAATGAAAATATTAGTATTAGAAAGTTAATCAGAAATAAGATTTGAATTAATTTTTTTATGCTAAGGTTTAAGTAAAACGATATTTATGAAATTAATTTTATGTTGTGGCCGCACATCGATCAGTGCTCAGAGGGAGAAAACTGCAAGATCTTAGAATACTGGAGTGTCCAGTTGTGCTTGCGCCCCAGCCAGACGTTTCCCTTAGGCGTAGAGCCACTGCCGCTGCTGCTGCCTGGTACGCTTCCAGATCAAGTGGCAGAATGCCTAGAATGGCCTGAAGAGCTTCGTTGGGCGTTGTTCTTAGCGCGCCGCTTATATAAATCATGCCAGATCTGTATACTTTACCTAGCAGATTCCGATTTGTGAACTGGCTCAGCGCAGGCCACCACAACACGACTCCATATAGCATGATAGGTCGGATAATCGCAGTGTAAATCCATCTGCATATTTTTGGGCTGGGACCCCACTTTTTGCCTATGGCTCTTTTGCATGTGTAAAGTGCAACACACGCCTTCCTCTGGTGCTGAAGAATATTCTCCTTCCAGTTTAACTTCCTGTCCAGAACTATGGCCAAGAATTTGGCTTTATCAGGCAAGTTCAGGCTCACGCCATTAAGTTCTGGTAAGTCCAGCGGAGGTATTTTGTACCGGTTGGTGTAGAGAGCGAGTTACACTTTTCTCGGGTTGATACTAAAACCGCAACGAGAGGACCATGCCGAGACTTCACGCAGTCCTACTTGCATCAAGTCACACAGAGTTTGTGGGAATTCGCCCCTGTACACAATGGTTAAATCGTTTGCATATGCCACTATCTTCCCGCCCTGGAGATAAGGTTGCTATCAATAGTAGTGGAGGTAGTTGCTGATTATCCTCTCGAAAGTTTTGAGTGCAAAGGATGCGAGGCTGATGGGTCTGTAGTCCTTTGGGTCGTAGTGGGTGGCCTTAGGAATAAACACTGCCGTGGCGTGTCTCCAGGAGCACGGAATGTAGTTGAGAGCCAGGCAGGCTCTATAGAGAAATAGTAGCCATTTGGCTGATGTCTCCAGCGTGTTAATGAGTTGCGCGGGGATAATCCCGTCCGGTCCGGCAGCTTTAAACGGTTCAAAGCTCTTAACTGCCCGCCTTACCCTTTCCTCCCTGATGGGTATATTTACTACCAGGCTTGTTGCAGGTGCTGACGGTGCATTATGCAAGTTACCCGGAAAATATGTGTTCAAGAGCAGCTCAAGGGTTTCCCCTTCCGTGCTGGTCCAGGCTTCTGCAAATGGCTGTTTGAGTTTTCGAGAGAACTCGTCTAAGTCTCGCCGTGTCGTCGACCTTTTCGACCCCAGTGCAGAAATTCCCCCACGAAGTTCTCTTTGTCTCTCTCATGGCTTTTTTGTAGGCCCCTAGTTTAACTTTCAATTTATCGAAATGCATATATCAAAGTCCAAATAAAACCTGGGTCATTCCCCTTCCGTTTGATGCCCATATTTTAGGGAAATTTTAAGGTTTTTGGGCATTCACATTTTGGCCGATAACTCAGTTATCGATAAATTTATCGAAACATATCGATGTCCAAAGAAAACCTGGGACCTTCGTCTTTCGTTTGGTACCCATATTGTAGGGAAATTTTAGAGTTTTCGGGCAATCAAATTTTGACCTTTAACTCAATTATCGATTAATTTATCGAAATATGTATATCAAATCCAAATGAAACCTGGGGCCTTCCCCTTTCGTTTCATACCCATGTTGTAGGGTAATTCTTAGGTTTTTGGGCAATCAAGTCTTGACCGATAACTCAGTTATCGAAAAATTTATCGAAATATATCGATGTCCAAATGAAACCTGGGGCCTTCCCCCTTCGTTTGATATCCATATTGTTGGGACATTTTACGGTTTTTCGGCCACTAGGGCTTAGACTGAACGAGAGTTACATACATACATTGGCGCACTCATTTTTTCACTTATTATTTTTTTTTCATTTCATGTCATGAAAGTATGTTATTTTAAATATATTCGTTACCTGATGCCTTATTTTATTGCGACTTTGCATTAAGTCAATTATTTTAAAGCAGTGATCTCTGCTTAAAATTTTGCTCGTTGTACTTTTTATAGAAGTCACATCTATGTAATAGATATCTATACTATAATAAAACTCTGGAAAAGTCGTGTCTGTACATTGAAAATTTCTTTGAACAAATGACATGGGATTACTTGGGGAATATTATAGAGTCCATCTGAACCATTTTTAGAATTATTGTCTGTCTGTTTGTCCGTTTGAACATAAGGATCTCGGAAACTAAGAAACGGATTTTGATGAGACTTTTTCTTATGGACAGCTTGAAGCTTAGAAGGAGCCCTAAACTTGGCTTTATCAAAATCGCCCAATAAACAAAAAAGATATAGTCATTTTAAGTGAAGAAAAATTTACTTTGTTTGTCAAAATAATAACAAAGCGTGCCTCTCACAAATTTTTGTTTAGTATGTTTTTCAATTTCAGCTAAATCAAAAATCAACTGCATAGGTACAGTGGCGTACCAAAAAATTTGTTAACTAAATTTTTTCAATCTACTCATCCATTCACTTATCTATACTGGAATAAAACTCTAAAAAAGTTGTGTCTGCACATTGGAAATTCCTTGGCAAAAATTACTGAAAGTGCGTAGGGAATGTGTCTATTTTTATCAATGAGGGTGGGTATCAAAGTAGGAGCAGATGAGGTACTGAGGTTAAGGAGATGGAAAGAAGGAAGCATTTCGGAAAAACTAGACTGTAATTGCCAATAGAGATAGGGGCTTAACCCAAACATATGTGACAGAAAGGAATATGACATAGGAAAGAAGGCCGAGGAAGAGAGGTTGATGAAGAGGAATTGGACCCGAGAATAGGGTTGGCAAAAGCGAAAAAACTGTTTCAATAGAAATTAGTACCACACTTAAATACAGATCCAACCCGAACAACGTCGGGTCCCCTGCTAGTAACAAAAATAAATGTAAGCTTTATTTATGACTAGCAGGGACCCCGACGTTGTTAGGGTGGATCTGTCTTTTAGGGTGGTACTAATTTCTAATGAAACAATTTTTGCTTTTGCCAACCTTATTCTCGGGTCCAATTCCTCTTCATCAACCTCTTTTCCTCGGCTTTCTTTCCTATGTCATATTCCTTTCCGTCACATATGTTTGGGTTAAGCCCCTATGTCTGTTGGCAATTCCAGTCGAGTTTTTCCGAAATACTTCTTTCCTTCCATCTCCTTAACCTCAGTAACTTATCTGCTCCTACTTTGATACCCACCCTCATTGATAAAAATAGAGACAAAAAAAAAAATAAAACAGTAGTTGAGATGAACTCTTTAACATTCCCTACGTCACTTTCAGTAATTTTAGCCAAGGGTTTCCAATGTGCAGACACAACTTTTCTAGAGTTTTATTCCAGTATAGATAACTGAATGGATGAATAGATTTAAACATTTTATTTCCCAAATTTTTTGGTACGCCACTGTACCTATGCCTTTGATTTCTGATTTAGCTGAAATTGAAAAAAAAAATGCTAAACAAAAATTTGTGAGAGGCACGCTTTGTTATTTTTTTGACAAACAAAGTGAATTTTTCTTCATAGAAATCTATTTACAAAAAAAAATTTCATAGGTACCTCACTTAAAATGACTATATCTTTTTTGTTTATTGGGCGATTTTGATAAAATAAAGTTTAGGGCTCCTTCTAAGCTTCAAGCTGTCCACTAGAAAAAGTCTCATTAAAATCCGTTTCTTAGTTTCCGAGATCCTTACGTTCAAACGGACAAACAGACAGACAATAATTCTAAAAATGGTTGAGATGGACTCTATAACATTCCTCAAGTCATCCCCAGTCATTTTTTCAAAGAAATTTTCAATGTACAGACACGACTTTTCTACAGTTTTATTATAGTATAGATTATTATTATTTATTTATTTATTTATTTATTTATTTATATTTAAGTTTAAAATGGTTGTACATGTAAGACTAACGTCTTTTAAGAGTACATCAACTTACATTAAGTAAAATAATTATGTATTTGGATTTTAAATCAAATTAGAAGATTACATTTGAATGCATATAAGCGAAATTAGAAGCACAAACATTATAGAGATTAGATGAAAATGTAGGTGTTAAAGCAAAGTGAAGGTAAAGTTCAAGTAGAGATAAAAGAAAGGATAAATTACAGTCATACTCATTACAATGATTTAAAGTAGTTAAGTATAGCCTCATTGTAGTTAGTGCTATTTAGCACAGATTTAATACATTCGGGCATGTTGTTCCACAGCCTCACAGCGTTGATGAAAAACAGTCTGGATGTCGTCAAATATGTATACTTCGGCACGCTAAGATTGTGATGTCTCGTTGATCTAGTCGGATTTAACTTTTCGTATAAGTACTTCGGAGTTTTCCACACAAGTAGTTTGTATATAAAAATACAGTTCCTGGCAGCAAGATAATTATTGATGCTACACCCCAATATTTCTTTTCTCCATAGCGATATGTGGTCAAACTTTTTTAGACCACAGACGTAACGTGTAACATTGTTAAACAAGATATCAATTTTGTGGGCGGATATTGAATCAAGCTTGCTGTATACAAGCTCGAAGTACGTTATATGCGGTATAATAAGCTGCCTAGCTAACTTGCGTTTAGTTTCCAATGGCGTAAATGAAGCAGACATTCGCAATCTACGTAGTACAAAATAAACTTTACTGACTGTAGTGTTAACGTGATCAGTACATGACAACTTAGAGTTAATAACAAAGCCTAAACTTTTAATTTTGTTAGTAAACGTTAGAGCACAATTACCAATAAACAACTCAGGAATACTTTCAACTTGCACGTCACTGTTATAAACTGGCAACACAAATGACTTAGACGCATTTAGACACAACCGGTTATCACTCGCCCATTGTGAAATAGCAAAGCATCTGTATACGAAACTTTCTTATTGTTATGAAATTGGAGCCGTTTTCTCAAGTAAACTTAAGTTTTTTCATACAAAATTTTTGTTTAGAGTGAACTTAATATTTGAGGCTTGATGAGAAAACGCTCCTTTATATAATAAAAAATTTATCGCTGGTTTCGTGAGCAAATGTCGTAAGTAAGTATCATTTATAATTTTTTTTTTTTTTTTTTTTTTGAGTATCATTTAAAATTTTACATTTAAAACTAATAACTCACATTTAATATTATTAAATTAACAATTACATATTTTTACATGTTTGTCTGCATCCCGTTCCTTGTTCTTCTTTTGTTTTGTTTACTTTGCACGATTTTTGTGTAGGCGCTGTTTGTGTTGTCTACGTCTTCCTTAAAATTCATTACCCGGCTTTGCTGTTGTTGTATTCGCAGACTTTCCAGTGCCATTCTTCTTTTTCTTTTACCTTCGATATCCAATATTCGTACATTGTCAAAATCAGCTGTGTGGATTTTAAATCAAATTAGAAGATTACATTTGAATGCATATAAGCGAAATTAGAAGCACAAACATTATAGAGATTAGATGAAAATGTAGGTGTTAAAGCAAAGTGAAGGTAAAGTTCAAGTAGAGATAAAAGAAAGGATAAATTACAGTCATACTCATTACAATGATTTAAAGTAGTTAAGTATAGCCTCATTGTAGTTAGTGCTATTTAGCACAGATTTAATACATTCGGGCATGTTTTTCCACAGCCTCACAGCGTTGATGAAAAACAGTCTGGATGTCGTCAAATATGTATACTTCGGCACGCTAAGATTGTGATGTCTCGTTGATCTAGTCGGATTTAACTTTTCGTATAAGTACTTCGGAGTTTTCCACACAAGTAGTTTGTATATAAAAATACAGTTCCTGGCAGCAAGATAATTATTGATGCTACACCCCAATATTTCTTTTCTCCATAGCGATATGTGGTCAAACTTTTTTAGACCACAGACGTAACGTGTAACATTGTTAAACAAGATATCAATTTTGTGGGCGGATATTGAATCAAGCTTGCTGTATACAAGCTCGAAGTACGTTATATGCGGTATAATAAGCTGCCTAGCTAACTTGCGTTTAGTTTCCAATGGCGTAAATGAAGCAGACATTCGCAATCTACGTAGTACAAAATAAACTTTACTGACTGTAGTGTTAACGTGATCAGTACATGACAACTTAGAGTTAATAACAAAGCCTAAACTTTTAATTTTGTTAGTAAACGTTAGAGCACAATTACCAATAAACAACTCAGGAATACTTTCAACTTGCACGTCACTGTTATAAACTGGCAACACAAATGACTTAGACGCATTTAGACACAACCGGTTATCACTCGCCCATTGTGAAATAGCAAAGCATCTGTATACGAAACTTTCTTATTGTTATGAAATTGGAGCCGTTTTCTCAAGTAAACTTAAGTTTTTTCATACAAAATTTTTGTTTAGAGTGAACTTAATATTTGAGGCTTGATGAGAAAACGCTCCTTTATATAATAAAAAATTTATCGCTGGTTTCGTGAGCAAATGTCGTAAGTAAGTATCATTTATAATTTTTTTTTTTTTTTTTTTTTTTTTGAGTATCATTTAAAATTTTACATTTAAAACTAATAACTCACATTTAATATTATTAAATTAACAATTACATATTTTTACATGTTTGTCTGCATCCCGTTCCTTGTTCTTCTTTTGTTTTGTTTACTTTGCACGATTTTTGTGTAGGCGCTGTTTGTGTTGTCTACGTCTTCCTTAAAATTCATTACCCGGCTTTGCTGTTGTTGTATTCGCAGACTTTCCAGTGCCATTCTTCTTTTTCTTTTACCTTCGATATCCAATATTCGTACATTGTCAAAATCAGCTGTGTGATTATTTTCTATCAGGTGCTGTGCGAGCGCTGTTGTTGCCTTTTTGTTTTTCGCGTCCGCTTTATGCTCATGTATTCGTATATTGAACACCCCTTTTCGTCGTACCGATGTAGCACTTATTGCAGCCACCACTATCATTACCTTTGCATGCTATTTCATAGACTACGTTGTTTTGTTCTTCTTTTTGAATCTTGTCTTTTGTTTTGGTGAATATTTGTTTAAGTGTTCTGTGGGGTCTGTGGGCATATGTTGTGTTTTTTTTTTTATTTTATTATTCTTTTTAATGCTTGGTTATTACTTAGTCCAGGTACATAAGTTTATCCAATATATTCTTTGTTTTCTTTGTTTTCTATTGCATTTTGGTTGTTTAGATTATTTGTTTGGTACAGTGTTGTCTCAATAGGACTCTGTATTAGTGAATTCGGGTAGCTATTTTTAAAAAGTAAGCATTTTATTTTCTTATTATTTTCGTTTTTGAATTCCTCGTCACTAAGGAGATGTATTTTCCGTATGACACATGATTTCCTGTTGATACAACATTATTTTTCTTGTTAAATCAACACCATCAGACATGTTAAATTAACACTATACTATGTTGAAATAACACTTTTGTCCTGTTAAATTTACACGATATGTTATGTTAAATCAACACGATCTATCATGTTAATTTAACAGGATTTTATTGATAAATTAACACGATCTATCGTGTTAATTTAACAGGTTTTTATTGTTAAATTAACCTTTAAAATAAAACACCTTGTTTTTGATTTTTTTAATAATTTTTATTTAGTTAATTCATTTATCGAAAACCTTTAACATATGTACATATTTTCAGGTATGAAAGAATATAATGCTTGTATAATTTATTAACACGATCTGTCATGTTAATTCAACATGTTTTTATTGTTAAATTAACACGATCTATCATGTTAAATTAACACGATCATCATGTTAAATTAACACGATTATCATGTTATATTAACACGATCTGTCATGTTAAATTAACACGATCATCATGTTAAATTAACACGATCTATCATGTTAAATTAACACGATCATCATTTTAAATAATAAAAGTACACATATGTACATGCATATAAATATACTTATTTTAATCCAATCATTGGCAACTTCTGCATCGAAAACAGCAACAACAAGCCCCAATCTGAAAATTAAATAAAAATTGTTTCATTGAAAGCTCTTTAAATTATCCAAGCGATTTTAAAACTGGTAGCACACGTCCAATTAATGTAGGGATAAGTATCAAACGACGCCTTTTCTACCCGGTATCCATAATCCTAAAGCGCTTCTATGGTATTTATGTATAGTGCGCGTTGTTTTTAACCCAGCCCGACATTTTTGGACGTGTTTTAGCAGGAAGCGTTTACAAAATATGAAAAACAACACAAATTACTTACCCACAACTTTTTGCAAAACTTCACAACTTATTCGCAAGTTAAGAAATTATAAATTTCACAATATATTAATTATTTATAATATGTATGTATATACAACTTTTCATCAAGTCGGTATGTACACACTGACTTGAATTCTGTTCTTTTGAGAACAATTCTGTTCACAAGCTTTGATGGGAAACAGATGATGCTCGAAAACAGCACTTGTTCATGTTAAAACAAACCGAATTTAGTGTAAGGGATACACACTAATGTAATTCTAATGCAGAAGTATTTCATGTTATTTTAACCATACGCTTCATGTTAAAATGTTCGTGTTGATTTTCCGAAATTGTTTTTGTTTTACGTACAAGAGGTGTTCATGTTGATTTAACATGAATCATGTTAACTAAAAATGTAAGAAATTTTTCTGTGTGTTTTTGCATACCAATTTAGTATAATTTTATTATTTCTTCTATGTACTTCAGTATCTAGGAAGGTAATTTTCTTGTTTTGTTCTCTCTCTGTAGTGAATTGTATTTTGGTATGCTGTGAATTTAATGTTTTAAGAGTGTCTTCCGCGTCTTTGGTTTTCGTTATGTATTTGACATATATGCCCTTGAGTTTCAATTCAGCAATGCTATCGTCTAAAATTTTGTCAGGTACTATATCAGCATAATGCCCGTGGGCATTCCGAAGATTTGTTTTCACGTAAACAGAACTCCAGTATCATCTGAAATTGTTTTTTTTTAATCAATTTTTATGTACTTTTCTAACTTATCCCATTTTTGCATAATAGTGCGTATTGCCAGGTGAATCGGGATGTTCGTAATGATATGAGTATTTCGTCCTCTTCTATTGTAACGTTCTTTATTTTATCATCGGATATGATATTTTTCAAAATGCCTCCAATAAATTTTGAAAGTCTGTAACATGGGATGTTTGTGGAAGAAGATATCGGACGTAGAGGAGTATTAGGTTTGTGGATTTTTTGGGAGACCATAAAGTCGAGGGGCA
This sequence comes from Campiglossa producta, assembly GCA_964058755.1. Lineage (NCBI taxonomy): Eukaryota > Metazoa > Arthropoda > Insecta > Diptera > Tephritidae > Campiglossa > Campiglossa producta. Next base: position 112,136,340 of record CAXKVI010000001.1, read on the forward strand.
TTTGCAGCTGGTGATATTAATTGAAGTTTTTGTTTAGCATCAATTTTATATTGCTTATGCAAATCATTCACAATAGTGTTGTTTTTCCTTAGAAGTTTTTGTTTAGGATCATTTCTAATCGTTTTATATGTTTGTTCGTCGTTTAGCAAATCTTTCATTTTTTGTTCATACTCAGTTTTGTACATTAGGACAGTTCTGCTTCCTTTATCAGCATTGGTTATGACAATATCCTTTTTGTGTTGGTTAATAAAGTTTCGGGTATCTTTATATGTGTTTAATATACATTTTTCTTTTGTGTTGTTGAAACCTATTGATTCTGCTAGCAATTTCACTTCTAACCGTACCTTTTTTTTTCTCTGTCGTCTTCAATATTTTGTACATCTTGTTCCAAATCAGCAACGATATGTATCGGCGAAAAATTTTGTTTTGATACTGGTCTGAAGTTTTTATTGTCAATATTTTGTGTGTTTATCGCAATTTGTTTCGAGAAATGGCTGTAGTTATCTTTTTTTTTCGTAATCTGTTATTTCCAGAGTTTTACTTAGTGTCTGTTGGATGTGTTTTACTGTTGCCGTGATAATTTTGATGTTTATATTGGACTCTTTGATTTCTAGGTTAAGAATTTTGTACAAAAAATGTTGTTCCAATTTTTGTAGGTCTCGTCGAGTGGTGTCGAGCAACGTGGTAAAAACTTAAGTCTATCCCTCTGTTTTGATACTTTTTGATGTTTTTATTGTGTTGTTTGATTACGTAGCATGTCTGTCCATCGTACTTGTATTTGATGTGTTCGTAAAACTGTTTCATGTTTATTGAGTTTCTATATTTCTCACCTTTTTCGGATTTGCTCACCGATAAATGTATATTTTAGTAATTCGGCTAAGTTCTAATAATTATGTTTCTGGGTTGGAGCTGCTTCGGCCGATAAATTAAAGAAAAGAAACAAGTTTTTCTTCTCTTCTATGCGTATCAACGTTTTCGCGTCTTCATCAGGAAATCTGTATATGAGGACTGAAGAAACAAAACGCCTTATTTCCACTTTCAAAAAATTTTCATCATCATCATCATTTATTGGCGCTTAACCGCCTAACCCATTTTGGCCGTTGCATATCAAAGCACGCTAGTCATTCCTTTTTAGCGATAACCGACGCCAATTGGAAACCCCAAGGGAGTTCAAGTCATCCTCCACCTGTGTTTTCCATCTCAGTCGAGGCCTCCCCCTTCCTCTGCTGCCGAATTCAGGCGACGATAGGAAAACCTTCTGTGCTGGAGCTTCTTTGTCCATTCGCATAACATGGCCCAGCCAGCGGAGTCTTTGGGCTTTAATTCGCTGGACTATGGTCAGATCTACGTAGAGCTCGTACAGCTCATCGTTAAATTTCCTTCTATACTCGCCGTTGGCATCACGGGAAGGACCATAAATCTTCCGGAGAACTTTTCTCTCAAATACTCCAAGGGCCATCTTATCTTCTCTTGACATTGTCCATGAATCTGAGCCATACATCAGGACAGGTATGATGAGAGACTTATAGAGCGTGATCTTTTGTTATTGGAGAGAGGACTTTACTTCTCAATTGCCTACTCAGTCCAAAGTAGCACTTGTTGGCAAGAGTGATTCTCCGCTGGATTTCTAAACTGATATTATTTTCGGTGTTGATACTGGTTCCCAAATAGACGAAGTCCCTCACAGTTTCAAATTTGTAACTATCAGCAGTGACATGGCTGCCAAGTCGCAGGTGGGCCGATTCTTTCTTTGATGACAGCAAATACTTCGTCTTGTCTTCGTTCATGGCAAGACCCACTTTTTTCGCTTCCTTATCCAGTCCAGAGAAGGCAGCGCTTACGGCGCGGTTGTTAAGGCCAATGATATCAATATCATCGGCATACGCCAGCAATTGCACGCTCTTGTAAAAGATTGTATCTTTGCGGTTTAGCTCTGCTGCTCGAATTATCTTCTCAAGCATCAGATTGAAGAAATCGCACGAAAGGGAGTCGCCCTGTCTGAAGCCTCGTTTGGTTTCAAATGGCTTAGAGAGGTCCTTCCCGATTCTGACGGAGCTGTTGGTGTTGCTCATCGTCATTTGGCAAAACCGTATATGCTTTGCAGGGAAGTCAAATTCAGACATGGCGGCATACAGGCAACTCCTTTTTGCGCTGTCAAAAGCGGCTTTGAAATCGACAAAGAGATGGTGTGTGTCGATTCTTTTATCATGGGTCTTCTCCAGGATTTGGCGTATCGTGAAAATCTGGTCGATGGTAGACTTGCCAGGTCTAAAGCCACACTAATAAGGTCCAATCAATGATAACTTTACCGAAGTTTTAGTGGCTTTCATACTTTTTGTTGGTTTTTTGATATTTTAAATTCAACGTAATGTCAGTGTCAAGATATATTGTTAAATATTTTACTATTTAGAACTTGAAATTGTTTATTAAAATTTAGAAAATTTAGAATTTTTTCGGTCACAATTCATTCGAATTTCTATAATTGGGATGCCATTTTCAATATTCTGAATCGGTTAAAGGGGTCTTTTAGGGAATTTTAGCCCTTCAAAATTGCATTTGAGCGAATTTCTATAATTGGGATGCCTTTTCCAATATTCTGAATCGGTTTAAGGGGTCTTTTAGGGAATTTTAGCCCTTCAAAATTGCATTTGAGCGTTTTGCCTATCTCTAACTGGTTCACCAGTAGAAGTGGTCAAGCAAAATTTTTTTTTGAAAAATTAAACATTTTCGACGATATCTCAAAAACCGGGTTTCGGGTATCAAAAAAAGTTTACCGAAGATTGCTTTATATAAATATCTACATGCTGCTAAATTTTTAACATAATTGGTAGAGAAGTGCCCAAGTTAGCAAAAATATTTAACGGGGAAACCCTAGAGCTGCCCTTGATAAAACACTTCCCAGAGATCTTGTATGAGGAACCCTTAGCACCTACAACAAACCTGGCTGTATACAAGCTGCCGGGCCAGACGGGATTATTCACGCACAACTCATAAACACGCTGAAGACATCAGCCAAATGGCTGGTATTTCTCTATACAGCCTGCCGGCTCTTAGCTACATTCCGTGCTCCTGGAGAAGTACCACGGTAGTGTTTAATCCTAAGGCGGGGAAGGCGTCTTATTACGAGCCCAAGGACTACAGGCCGATCAGTCTCTCGTCCTTTGTACTCAAAACCTTCGAGAGGATAATAAATGACCACCTCTCCACTACTATTGATAGCAACCTTATCTCTAGCTATCACCATGCATACACCAAAGGGTAATCTACGGAAACTGCGCTTCACAGCCTAGTTTCTGTTATTGAAAAATCGCTGTATGAAAAGGAGTACTGTCTCGTGGTCTTTTTAGATATTGAAGGAGCCTTCGACAACATAAGCTCTGATACTATAAACACCGCTTTAACAAGTCTGGGCATAAGCAGGTCTCTTATTGGACTTATTGATCAACTACTAAGGGGTAGACGAATAGCTTCATCACTCGGCTCCGTTGACTTATCACGCTATGTCACAAGGGCAACCTCACTGTCAACTCGCTGCTGCGAGACACAAGCTGGGGGGCGGGAAGGTAGTGGCATTTTGTATAGGGGCAAATTCCTACAAACCCTGTGCGACTTGAAGCAAGTAGCACTGCGAGAGGTTTCCTGATGGTGCTCGCGCTGCGGACTGATCATCAACCCGGGAAAAGTAGAACTTGTCAGTTTTACCAACTGCTATAAGATACCACCGTTAATACTACCAAAACTGAATGACGTGCGCCAGAAGAAAGCGTCTATTGCACTCTACACGAGCAAAAGAGCCATTGGAAAAAAATGGGGACTCAGCCCCAAAATATGCAATCATTCGACCAATCATGTTCTATGGAGTTGTGGTATGGTGGCCTGCGCTGAGCAAGACAACAAACCTTAATCTGTTAGGTAAAGTACACAGATCTTGCATGAATGTATGAACGGTGCGTTAACAACAACGCCCAATGAACCACTCCAGGCCATTCTTGGCATTTTGCCACTCGATCTGGAAGGGCACCGAGTAGCAGTAGCATCGGCTCTGCGTCTAAGGGAAACGTCCGGCTGGGGCGCAAGCACTACTGGACACGCCAGTATTTTGGGATCCTATAGCTTTCTTCCGCTGAGCACAGATCGTTGTGCGATCACAACAGTCGGAGATAGCGGTTATAAAATAAACATTCCCAGCAGGGAAGATTGGGAGAGCACGGATCGGAGTCCCGCCACTCATGGCGGCACTTCCACTTATACCGATGGCTCAAAGTGGAGGGGTTTATTCAAAGGATCTGAACCTTGAGCTCTCCTTCAGACTATCTGATCACTGCAGTGTCTTCCAGCAGAAGTTTTAGCAATCATGGACGCCGCGGCTTGGATAGGCCAACACGACAGGCAGGGCACGACCAAGCAGGTTCTTCGAGATAAAGAGAGCTTAGGTATGCCGTTTGCCACATGCAAGTTTATGCTGAAAGAGAACACACTCCGCCAAGCCAACGAAAGATGGCTGCAATCTCCAGGATGCCGGATGTCCAAAGAAACCTGGCCGAAATGGGATCATAAAATATCAAGGCATGTTTATGCCCTAAGGAGAAGAGAAATCTCCATGTTAATAGGGCACTGCCTTATTGGTAGGCACGCAGAAAGACTAGGTGTGCCCTACCGCCGATGCTGTAGGAGTTGCAAAGATGATGAGGAGGAGGAAACGTTGGAGCACCTCATCTGCGACTGCCCGGCTTTACGTGGCGCGAGAATGCGCTTTTTGGGAGTGCCCTTCCTGGTTAGCCTACGCCAGGTCACGGAGCTGGACATAAAGGACCTGATGGTCTTTATCAAGTCATCTAAATGGTTCGAGGAAGAGCAACGGTGTCGGTTTAGGAGCGTCAGTCCCGGGATTCTGCTATGTGGAGAATCCCGATATTTCCGCGATTTTCCATATGGCAGGGTCCCGGAACTTACTTTCTTAGTGTTGGTGGTAACACAACGGGCCTTTTAATACTGGCCTAGGTATGTCTCTGCGGTAGCCACTTGAACCTATCCTATGTTTTTATATTTATAATGGTGATTTCGTTTCATCAAAAAAATGCGCATTTTTGTTACACTCTTCAATTTTCCGTTTACGTTTGCAAAATGAAGGTAAAACGTCAAACATGATATGTTTTCGTTTCCTAAAAATGTACACTTCAAGAGTGTAAAAAAATCACACTTTTTACCCTCTGAAGCTTTGACAGGGTAGCTGGTTGCACTGAAAATCAGGTGACGAAAATTTTATTTCATAGATAAATTGGTGAAATAAATTGGATTTTGCAATAACAATTAAATATGGGTGAAAAATGAAACCTAATTATTCAAGCACATAGCATAGCAAACGGGGCAGTGTTTTATGTTCGTTTTCTCGATAACAGGTTCATGCAGAACGGGTACACTTTTATCACATCTTTATAGTGTTCTGTGCAAGAGTGTAAACATGTTCAACGTGTATATTTTTTTCGATGAAACGAAATCAGCATAAGCTTTTATTTAGTTTCACCTGACGGCTGTCTGTTATCAAATCTTGTAAGCTAAATTTGATACACTTCCCGGTGTCCGATTGTTCTGAAATTCTGCACCCATGTATATCCCCGATAACAATGCAATATTATAAAAAAAAAATTCCGCTAGGTGGGGCTGAGATAGCGGTAATAAAAACTCAAAATCGTAATTATGGACCGATTTGGCTGATATTTTACGTGTGTGTTACTTAATTAATTTCTAAATGTTAAAAAAAAATTGGACCCGCTAGGTGGCGCGTGAGTCGCTTTATTTGAGAATTACGAAGGTCTGTTTTCAGTTTCGATTAATTCGTTTTTCAACGAACTTCCCGTTGAGGTAGGATCTTGAAATTTTCATCATCGCTTAGTTTTATACCCCAATGCACTAAAAAAATAATTCCGATAGGTGGCACATGGGTAGAGATATTTGAAAAATTTAATTTACAGAGATTTTGCTTTCGATTTTGAACTAACTCCCCGTTGAGCTGGGGTTTTGAAATTTTCACCATCGATCAGGTTTTACTGACAATGCATTATACAAAAAAAAAATTTATATTATTAAATCTTCCAGTATATATCACATTCCTAATTTTATTAATAATAAAAGCGTGTTAAATTTTGATGGTATAATTAAGAACATTTAGGACCTTCTTTTCTATTTGATGGTATAATTAAGAACATTCAGGACCTTCTTTTCTTGCTATCGAAATTTAACACGCTTTTATTACTAATAAAATTAGGAATGTGATATATACTGGAAGATTTAATAATTTAGGTGTAAAGTTTTAATGTTAGAAATATATAATTATGTACAATATGGAATTATTTTGTGGCAGACGAATAAGCCAAATTATCTTTAAAGGTTACAATGAACTTATAAAGTGTTATATTCCTTTACAGTCAATTTATTTTTTACTTTTTAGTTAATTTTATAAACCAATAATAAAAGCTTATTTTTAAAAAAGTTTTTTTTTCTGTAATTTTATTTCACTTTAGTTTAAAGAAATTACCTTTTTCTTTAAAATAAAACAAAAAAGTCTGAAAATGGTTTGGTTTTTCGAAAAAAAAATCGTTTTTTTTTCTTAATAAAAATTCAACTCTACAGCTACCGCAGTAATTTCCAGCACTTGAATATAAAAAAAAAACTGTAGAAACATGTCAAGTATATTATTATAGATACAAGCGGTAGAAGAGCTGGAAAACAGTCGACGGCACTATCGATAATATCGATAGTTTTTTTGTGGCGGACTATCGGTGTTTTTTTTATGATAGCGATATATCGACCCTTTCAGGTTTTGTTGTTTTATGCAAGGAATAAATGCTAACTTAATCTTCCGCAACGTTCACCGCAACATAACCTTATATACGGTGACCATCCGTTCTGTTTTTGGCAGAACAGTTCTGTTTTTAAGGAGGTTGTTCTGCGTTTTTTTTTTTCTAAGGAAAATAACAGAAATGTTCTGTTTTTAAGCAAATGTTCTGTTTTCGTTCTGCTTTTTTGTGTCGGCAACCTTTTTTAACAAATGTAATGAGTATCTCTGTAAAGTTAGTTTGCTCAATAATTTCAAAACTTTATGAAAAATTTAAAATCGTTCAAAATATTTTAAAAATAATTTAGTTTATGTTTAACACGGTCAAGTGCTTCAGCGAAATCAAAAATTGAGTACGTTAAAATGGCAAAAACGTACCAAATGTGGAAGTTCGGTACCCGGAAAAAATTTCGTACCAAAAATGGTACATTTCGGCCAAAACGGCTACCGTGATTATGGTAGGTTTTAAATTAACAAGGAAATGTGTCTCACCATCAGGAAATACTATTCACAAAACGAAAAAATATACTTAAAAAAATGTGTTTCAATTGATGCACTTTGGTTGAAATTATTTGAGATTGCAATTTCAATGTTTCACAGACTTTGACAACATTTTTGAATGCGAAAAGATGATTACGCCATGAAAAACACTTTTTTATTCCAAATATTGAGAGTGTTACCCCAAATAGTTTATAGCCGGGTAGCGAAATTTTCACGTGAAGGCAATACCAAGCCTTAAGTAAAAAAAGTTCTGTTTTTTCAAAAAAAAAATTATGGTCACCGTAACCATATATGGTATGATATAGGATAAATATATATCAGCTGACCCAACACCTTATTGAAATCAATGGGGCGTAATCATAGTCGAAATAAAATAGGTACCTAAAATAAGAGGCAGCTTTTTTGACAGATAGACCATTGGAAATTGTGTCTAAAAGCCACCGCGAACTTTAAGTACCTAAGTACCTACTTAATTTTGAACCAGTTTTGTGTTCTTAAAATTTTTATGTAGAACTAAAATTTTGAAAATTATAAAATTCTTCGACTTACTTAAATTTTGTCGATAGTATCGATACTATCGATAGTAAGTTTTGAAAATATCGAAAATATTGCAAGGTGGCAATATCGATAGTTTTCCAGCTCTAAGCGTAAGTTAAGAGGAGATAAGGAGGAGACTGGCACTCGGTATTGCTCATCTCTGGCCTGGTCCGAAGGAAGTAGCAGGTTGGGCGTAGAGGTGGGCGTCGTGCGTGTTTTTGACCGTGACACGAAACACGCACGCGTGTGTCCATGTGCTCGTGTTTGAAAATGCGATTTCGTGTCGTGCTCGTGCGAGATCGTGTTGAGCCCGAAAGCAAAAAAAAAACACGCACGAAAAAACACGCTCAACTTTTTCTATTTCTTTTTTTACTAAAATGGCGCACATTTATATTTTTTATAACTTTCTTAATTCATCTTGATGTGTGTTTTCAAAAGAAAAGCTTTGCAGGGAAGTCAAATTCTTCTCCAGGATTTGGCGTATCGTGAAAATATGGTCGAGTGTAGACTTACCAGGTCTAAAGCCACACTGATAAGGTCCAATAAGTTTGTCTACGATTGGCTTCAGTCTTTCACACAATACGCTAAAAAGAACTTTATATGCGATATTAAGAAGTTTTTGGTGGGGTTAGCGGGATCGACTTTCTTGTGGATTGGGCAGAGCACACTTAAATTCCAATCTGGAGACATGCACTCATCTGACCATATTCTGCATAAGAGCTGATGCATGCTTTTTACCAGCTCTTCGCCTCCGTGTTTGAACAGCTCGGCGGATACCCCGTATTTTCCAGGCGATTTGTTGTTTTTGAGCCGGGATATAGCTATCCTCACTTCATCATAGTCAGGTGGTGTGACGACTTTTCCATCGTTAGGGATTGGGGTATCGGGTTCGACGTCTCCCTCGCAATTTAGCAGTGAGGAGAAATGCGCCCTCCATAATTTAAATACATTATGTACGTCGGTTACCAGGTCGCCATTATTGTCCTTACAGGAACTTGCCCCGGTCTTTAAACTTTCCGTCATCCGCCGGATCGTTTCATAGAATTTTCGGGCATCATTCCTGTCAGACAGCATATCAAGCTCCTCACACTCACGCCTTTCGGCTTCACGTTTCTTTTTTCTGAAAAGGCGTCTCTCTTCCTTCCTCGCCTCACTATAGCGTTGCCATACACTGCGGGTTGCACCCATTCGCAACGTCTCCCTGTATGCAGCGTCCTTTTTGTCCGAGGCAGTGCTACATTCCTCATCGTACCAGTTGTTCTTGCGGGCTCGCTGAAACCCTATAGTGGCCTCAGCGGCGGTACGTAATGAGTTAGAGATATGCTTCCATTGCTCGTTAAAATCGTTAGATTGAGGATTGCTCTCGGATAGCGGCGGTACGTAATGAGTTAGAGATATGCTTCCATTGCTCGTTAACATCGTTAGGTCGAGGATTGCTCTCCGATAGCAGGTGTGAGAATAGAATGGAGAAATTATCAGCTGTCTGTGTCGTGCGCAGCTTCTCGACGTCAAACTTTCCTTTCGTTACTGTGCGCACTTTCTTCGCTGCACAGAGGCGTGTGCGTATCTTGGCTGCAACCAGATAATGGTCCGAGTCGATATTGGGACCACGTAGGGTACGCACGTCCAGAACGGTGGAGCTGTGTCTGCCGTCGATCATGTATGATCCTTTTGGATGTTAAGATTATTTGTTTGGTACAGTGTTGTCTCAATAAGACTCTCTATTAGTGAATTCGTGTAGCTATTTTTAAAAAGTAAGCATTTTATTTTCTTATTATTTTCGTTTTTAATTCCTCGTCACTAAGGAGATGTATTTTCCGTATGAGACTTTTCGCCGTATTAATTTTTTGATTCCATGGGTGGTTTGAGTGGTAGTTTATGATTCTACCAGATGAAATTGTTTTTGCACACCAATTTAGTATAATTTTATGATTTCTTCTATGTACTTCAGTATCTAGGAAGGCAATTTCGGTGTTTTGTTCTCTCTCTGTAGTGAATTGTATTTTGGTATGCTGTGAATTTGGTTTTTACAATGGCGAATATGTCATCTACATATTTCGTTATGTATTTGATATATATATGTCCTTGGTTTTCAATTTAGCAATGCTGTCGCCTAAAATTTTGTCAAGTACTATATGAGCTATAGGTGGAGACAGGGGATTTGCCATGGGCATTCCGAATATTTGTTGGTAAAGGAACAGAAGTAAAGGAACTCCCATATAATCTGAAATTGTTTTTATCATTTTTTGTGTACTTTTCCAACTTATCCCATTTTTGCATAATAGTGCGTATTGCCAGGTGAATCGGGATATTCGTAAACAGTGATATGACGTCGAAGGATATGAGTATTTCGTCCTCTTCTACTGTAACGTTCTTTATTTTATCCTAGGATTGGAATGAGTTGGGTATATTATGCTCATCGGATATGATATTTTTCAAAATGCCTCCAATAAATTTTGAAAGTCTGTAACATGGGACGTTTGTGGAAGAAGATATCGGACGTAGAGGAGTATTTGGTTTGTGGATTTTTGGGAGACCATAAAGTCGAGGGGCATTTGCAGCTGGTGATATTAATTGAAGTTTTTGTGCTAGCAATTTCAGTAGGGGAGTTGGAGGATCTGGTAAAGACCTTTACAACAGCGCTCTCGAATGCCCTAGAGCAGGCTTGCAAAGTGCCAAAACCACACGGTAGACATAGGCGTCCTACGACCTGAACTCGCTCCTAATAAGGCCAAGAGCCTTGGCACGGAGACTCAATGGCTCGAATATAAAGTTAAACTTAGGGCCTACAAAAAAGCTCTGAGGCAGGCGAAGAGAGTATCGTGGAGAAATTTCTGCAATGGGTTCGAAAATGTCGACGATAAAGCGAGACTTAGACGAGTGCTCTCAAAAACTCAAACAGCCACAAGCTATTTGCGCAAACCTGACGGATCCTGGACCAGCACGGAGGGGGAAACCCTAGAGCTGAATATGAATACGCACTTCCCAGGGAACTTGTATAAGGAACCCGGATTATTCCCGCACATCTCATAAACACGCTGAAGACATCAGCCAAATTCCTGGTATTTCTCTATACAGCCTGCCGGCTCTTAGCTACATTCCGTGCTCCTGGAGAAGTACCACGGTAGTGTTTAATCCTAAGGCGGGGAAGGCGTCTTATTACGAGCCCAAGGACTACAGGCCGATCAGTCTCTCGTCCTTTGTACTCAAAACCTTCGAGAGGATAATAAATGACCACCTCTCCACTACTATTGATAGCAAACTTATCTCTAGCTATCAGCATGCATACACCAAAGGGTAATCTACGGAAACTGCGCTTCACAGCATAGTTTCTGTTATTGAAAAATCGCTGTATGAAAAGGAGTACTGTCTCGTGGCCTTTTTAGATATTGAAGGAGCCTTCTACAACATAAGCTCTGATACTATAAACACCGCTTTAACAAGTCTGGGCATAAACAGGTCTCTTATTGGACTTATTGATCAACTACTAAGGGGTAGACGAATAGTTTCATCACTCGGCTCGGTTGACTTATCACGCTATGTCACAGGGGCAACCTCACTGTCAACTCGTTGCTGCGAGACACAAGCTGGGGGCGGGAAGGTAGTGGCAAATGCAGACGACTTGGCTATTTTATATAGGGGCAAATTCCCACAAACCCTGTGCGACTTGAAGCAAGTAGCACTGCGAGAGGTTTCCTGATGGTGCTCGCGCTGCGGACTGAGCATCAACCCGGTAGGCACGCAGAAAGACTAGGTGTGCCCTACCGCCGATGCTGTAGGAGTTGCAAAGATGATGAGGAGGACGAAACGGTGGAGCACCTCATCTGCGACTGCCCGGCTTTAAGTGGGGCGAGAATGCGCTTTTTGGGAGTACCCTTCCTGGTTAGCCTACGCCAGGTCACGGAGCTGGGCATAAAACCTGATGGTCTTTATCAAGTCATCTAAATGGTTCGAGGAAGAGTAACGGTGTCGGTTTAGGAGCGTCAGTCCCGGGATTCTGCTATGTGGAGAATCCCGATAATTCCGGGATTTTCCATATGGCAGGGTTCCGGAACTTACTTTCTTAGTGTTGGTGGTATCACAACGGGCCTTTTAATACTGGCCTAGGTTTGTCTCTGCGGCAGTCACTTGAACCTAGCCTATGTTTTTTTTTTTCACTTTAGTTTAAAGAAATGGCCTTTTTCTTTAAAATAAAACAAAAAAGTCTGAAAATTGTTTGGTTTTTCCCCTCATCAGTAGGGGAGTTGGAGCATCTGGTAAAGACCTTTACAACGGCGCTCTCGACTGCCCTAGAGCAGGCTTGCAAAGTGGCAAAACCACACGGTAAACATAGGCCGCATGGTGGTCCTGCGACCTGGACTCGCTCCGCAAAGTATGTAGGACATGTAGGTGTCGAGGGCATTTCAGCAGTGGTGCTAGTCGTGAAGACCATCTCCTGTTGTTGCTGTTGGGAAACAGCCAGGGAAGGGGATAGGGCATCGCTTTGGCCGCAGGACATCTAGGGCATGGTACAATAAGTTGCCACGAAAATAGCAAATTCTGTTTATGTAAAGCTCAGCGTTTGGCTCAACACCCGCTTGTACGAAAATTAAAATAAGAATAAGAATATAAAAAAAAACACGGTTGGCTCCACTGCATATTAATCCGCGATAGAACCAGGTTGATTCCACTCGAACGAGCATATTTAACATGTGAAGTAGTTTTTAGACGGGGTGAGCTATTTATGGACACCATATCAAAACATGCAGATATTTACTACTGTATTTCTTCAACAAACAGCTTCACATAGAATAAACTAGTTTCTGATTCAGTGTTTTTAACATATCTTGCCTTTTAGAGCATTTAATAACGTCTGAGACATTCCATATGAAAACGTCTAATTCAAAAAGCTGGCTAGTCGCGGATTTCGCTGAAACTTTGAGGGACACTTCTTTAGGGTCCAAAAGGGACAAATTTACACACTGGTCGAATTTCAAAGTTTGAAAAACGTCCTTTTTAGCTTTACCCTATTATTGCTGTACAAATGTTTCTATTAGAGATATCCTTACGTTCAATAGTGCGTTTTAAAAGTAAAAGAGAGTAGTTTGTTTAAAAATAAATAGTAAATCATATAGCGAGTACCTTGTTTTTAAAACCTGGTACTGAAAATACGTAATTTGTATCCTTTTCCCAATTTTAGCTGGCTCTGGCGTCTTCACTGTTCTAAGTACCCACTAAATATTTTTAGAAATTAAGGGTACATATCCTAGAAGAAACTAACCCATGCATCGGCCAAAAAAACTCACTCCTTATAGATAAACTTTTATCTCGAAATTTGTAAGTTTTATTTAAACAAACACTCTCTTTTACCTTTAAAAAGTACTGTTGAACATAAGGATATCTCTAATAGAATCATTTGTACAGCAATAATAAGGTAAGGCTAAAAAGGACGTTTTTCAAACTTTGAAATTCGACCAGTCCGAAACGAGTGGTTATAAAAACTAAATGTGTGTAGATTTGTTCCTTTAGGACCCTAAAGAAGTGTCCCTCAAAGTTTCAGCGAAATCCGAGACTAGTCAGTGACGATTTTTGCTAATATTACACGTTTTCATATGGATTGACTCGTCTATGAATCTAATTATATAATTGCCCACTTTTTATAGCACTGTATGTCCTCTGCATTATTTCAATACCTATTTATTCAATTTTTCAATTTTTTTGATAATGGACCAAAGGAAACGAAATAAAATTGTGACTTAAGTATATATGTATATATATGACAAAATATGCCACTCAAAAATTTATTTTTAAGTTTTTGATTCAAATGTAAATAAAGTCGATTCATTTTTGGTTTGCAGATATTTAAAGATGAGACCGATCGGATTCGATTCAAAGCGCCGTCATTAATTCGCGATATCCATACTCCTGTTATTCGACGAGCACGCAGCTGCACACCGTTCCCAATTAATGGGTAAGAATTTTTTCAATCTTCATATGTACATTAGAAAAATCACCAGTGCGAAAAATGATCTGTGGACCAATCTGCCTCACTTTTGCAAAGAAACTATGGGTCTTTTAATGCGACCAATTACACTCTAAAATCTCCGTTTAATATTGCTACCATAATAGTTTGTAATTTTTGGATGGAATAAACCATTTTTTCCCAAAATTACTTCAGTAAATGAAGTAATTCAAGCTTTTAGCCAAGTTCACAACACTCAAACCTAAAAGTAGCCATATTTTGCGATTGTACTAACATTTTTGATTAAAATTACATACACAAATTGTAATTTGATCGCGTATTCGAAAAACTACAATTCGCAGTGGTAAAATTACATCCAGAAGAAGTAGTTTTACAACACGCAAAAAGAGAAGTGCATTTGGAACAAAGCTGTAATCAGACGCTACAGCATTCGATGACCTAATGGTATACATCTTGGTTGAGCGTTCGATATTGGTCGTTGAACTGTTCGGACATGATTATGTTGTTGTTGTAGCGAGGTGTAGCCCTGCCTAAATGTCAGACAGGGTCACCCCGAGTGCATTGCTCTTGGCCGGGTCGATATAAGAAAACGGCCGGGTCGTCTCGGCACGGTGGGTACAGCACAAGTACTGGTGCCGTTCTCGTAGAACCGGCAATACAAGAAACTAGCCGTTTAGGCTCTGTTTTGTTGCTCTTTTGGCGGCCGCTTCTCATGAAAAACTCATTTGCTTTGCAGGAGTAGGGTTCTAGTATAGTTTTTGAGTAATACAAATATAAACATAAAAATAAATAGTAAGCAGTTTGTGCAGTGCAAGTACAAAAATATAATCAATTTGTAAAAAACAAATATTGGACAATTATTTAAAAATTTGTGCTACACAGAGCCAAACATACCTAATAAATCAATAAGATTGTCTTTCTGAGCAGCTCAGGGGTAGTCGAAACGTCGGAAACGAAAAAAACTATACGCAAATCTTTTCGGTTTAATGAGTAAAGTGGAAGTCAAATCTTCTTGTTTGAAACCCTAAGATCATCTTATTAATACTAATCTAACCTTGGCTTGCGTCATTTATTGACGCTTAACCGCTTAGGCGATTTTGGCCGTTTCGTATCAAAGCACGCCAGTCATTTCATTTTAGTGATAACTGACGCCAATTGGAAACCCCAAGGGAGTTCAAGTCATCCTCCACTTGTTGTTTCCATCTCAGTCGAGGCCTCCCCCTTCCTCTGCTGCCGAATTCGGGTGTCGATAGGAAAACCTTCTGTGCTGGAGCTTTTTGTTCATTCGCATAACATGACCCAGCCTTTGAGCTTTAATCCGCTGAACTATGGGCAGGTCAGTCCCAGAAAAATTTCGTTAAATTTTCTGCGATACTCGCCGTTGGCATAACGGGAAGGACCATAAATCTTCCGGAGAACTTTTCTCTCAAATACTCCAAGGACCATCTCATCCTCTCTTGACACTGTCCATGATTCCGAGCCGTACATCAGGACTGGTATGATGAGAGACTTATAGAGCGTGATCATTGTTTGTCGAGAGAGGACTTTATTTCTCAATTGCCTACTTAGTCAAAAGTAACACTTGTTAATACACTGATTTTTTTTTCGGTGTTAATGCTGGTTCCAAATATACGAAGTACTTCACCGTTTCAAATTTGTAACTATCAACGGTGACTTGGCTGCCAAGGCGCAGTGCGCCGATTCTTTCTTTGATGACAGCATATACTTCGTCTTGTCCTCGTTGACCACAAGACCCACTTTTTCGCTTCCTTACCCAGTTCAGCGAAGGCAGCGCTTACGGCGCGGTTGATAAGGCCAATGATATCAATACATCGGCATACGTCAGCAATTGCACGCTCTTGTAAAAGATTGTACCATTGCGGTTTAGCTCTGCTGCTCGAATTATCTTCTCCAGCATCGTTTGGTTTCAAATGGCTCAGAGAGGTTCTTCCCGATTCTGACGGAGCTGTTGGTATTGCTCAATGTCATTTGGCACAACTGTATAAACTTTGCAGGGAAGTCAAATTCAGACATGGCGGCATACAGGCAACTCCTTTTTGCGCTATAAAAAGCGGATTGGTGTGTGTCGATTCTTTTATCATGTGGTGTGTTGATTTTTTTATCATGGGTCTTCTCCAGGATTTGGCGTATTGTGAAAATCTGGTCGATGGTTGACTTATTGGGTTTAAAGCCACACTGATAAGGTTCAATCATTTTGTCTACGATGGGCTTCAGTCCTTCACACAATAGGTACTCTCTAGCCTTATATGCGATATTAAGAAGTCTGATTCCGCGGTAGTTGGTGCGGTTAGCGGGATCGCCTTTCTTGTGGATTGGGTAGAGCACACTTAAATTCCAATCTGGATGCATGCACTCGTCGGCCATATTCTGCAGAAGAGCTGATGCATGGATTTTACCAGCTCTTCGCCTCCGTGTTTGAAAAGCTCGGCGGGTAGTCCGCTTTTTCCAGGCGCTTTGTTATTTTTGAGCCGGGATATAACTATCCTCACTTCATCATAGTCAGGTGGTGGGAAGACTTTTCCATCGTCGGGGATTGGGATATAGGGTTCTACGTCTCCTTCGCAATTTAGCAGTGAGGAGAAGTGCTCACTCCATAATTTGATTAGGTACACTCTGTACGTCGGTTACCAGGTCGCCATTATTGTCCTTACAGGAACTAGCCCCGGTCTTTAAACCTTCCGTCATCCGGCGGATCTTTTCGTAGATTTTTCGGACATCATTCCTGTCAGCCAGCATCTCAAGCTCCTCACACTAACGCCTTTCGGCCTCACGTTTCGTTTTTCTGAAAAGGTTCCTCTCTTCCTTCTACGTCCCACGATATCGTTGCCATACACTGCGGGTTGCGCCCGTTCGCAACGTCTCCCTGTAGCCAGCGTCCTTTTTGTCCGAGGCAGTGCTGCATTCCTCATCGTACACGGAGGGAAATCTATGGATCGAACATCAAATAAAAATTGATAATCCTGTCCCATCAATGAATATACATAGATGTGCCATCAATTCATATTTGATAAATCACTGTTGAAGTGGTATCCATATAAACTATTGATAAATTCTAAATAGTTTAAAAAACAAAATTTAATATAATTTGACATCTGGTTTCAGTAAGATTCGAACCCTGCTCCTCTGGCACGTTAGCCGAGTGTTCTACTATAAGAAAAAATTTCAATCATAAGCAATTAAAGAAGTTTGGAATCCAAAAAAAAACGTTGCAACAAGTTTTAATATTGTTAGGTAATCCATAGTAAAAAATGTTGAACTAATATGATTATGCGTCCCAGAAAAATTTACATTTCGCCCATATATATTAATACGATGTCTCTACCATTATTACTGTGCAGTAAATATAGATATGGATATAGCTACAATATAAATTCGTATTACTACCATAGATATTGACATGCCGTTGAAATATATTAGTATTTTATCCATAAATATAAAAAACAGTAAATCATATCGATATCGTTGACATGTCATCTGACTTTTTGTTGGAAGCAAATAATATTTGATAACTTGCCCATTCTGAATGAATATTGCATCAAACTCGTCGCTATCAATAGTGATATTATCAGAACATTCAAGGCATTTCTCTCAGTGTAGCAATACTGTTTTTCGTCAAAACAATATAAATACGGCTGTTCCCAATAGGAAGGGGCAGCATCGTTTTAATAATCCCGGACTAATACCTTGCGAGTAACGGATTACTCCCTATACTTCTGTGTATAAGCATACAATTTCTATACTCCCTTTTAACATTGTATGTCCTAGGCCGGGAGTAATAGAAAAACTCCCTTTGACCACCCAAAAAACAATAAGGGTTTTTTTTAGTAATAGAAAAACTCCCTTTGACGTCCCAAAAAACTACAAGGGGTTTTAAACAATGCTTTTAATTGATCACAGCGGAGTAATGGGAGAGTTTTGGAGAATATTTTTTCATAGAACAACTCCCTTTGACCTCCCAAAAAACAATAAGGGATTTTATTCAATGCTTTTTAATTGATCACAGGGTAGCTATGGGAGAGTTATGGATAGTATTTTAAAACCTCCTAAAAAAGTAATGCGGGAGCTTTGGCTATGCATCTCCTTTTGTTCCTCAGGGAGTAGTAAAAAAAGAGTTTTGAGGAACCATAATAATATAATAAATGGGCATACAACAACATTTTCACATACATACATTTACAAGCGGAAATGGTACACCTGGCGGTCCGGGTACAGCCTGCAGCGGTATTATTGGTAACATATCACCATCTTCGCCTCTACCCACCACAATGCACGCGCAGGGATGTAACGCTTCGCCTGCATCATCGCCGTCCAAATCACGTCACAACTCCAATTTCAATGAAATAATTTTTTCTGAAATTACGAATTGTGCGCGTTTTTCTTTTCCTATTTTTTTTATTTTTTTTTTGCAAGCATTTCAATGCCTGCTCTATAGAAACAGTGAAGTAAAAATGGAGAAAATTCTTCTTTTACTCCAATATCATGTCTATGGGAGTAACCTTTGACAAATCGCTCGGGAACACCTCCCTTATTGCTCCTCTATGAGTAATATGGGAGCACAGAGTGGAGAATTTACTTCTATTGCTCCACGGTCATATCAAAAGGAGCACTCTCTCATTCATCGCTTAAGGAGATCTGTCCTTCTGCTCCACTAAGAGTAATATGGAAGCATACAATGAAAAAAATCTCCGCTATTACTCTAAAATCATGCTAAAGGGAGAAATCTTTTATTCATCGTTTAGGGAGATCTCGCTTCAAATTCTATTGGGTTAGTCCTGCCTCTTCTATTGCTGTTAATACCAAAATCATGTGAATAGTATAACACTGCGCGTAAGGTAAACGGTGATAACACCGATGTTGATGATGTTAACTATGATGATGTTGCTGTTTATTCTGGTGTTATTGATTTCAATCCGGTCCTAGGTTGGTGACAGCCGTAATATTGTTACTTATATTTTAGTTAAACTTAGTCTTATAAATCGAATGGCGGCGATATACCAACGGGTTATCATAACCGTCATTGCCGTAAAACTCTCCTTCCCCAATTTTTATTTATATATATCTTGTTCGTATATACCGCCTCGATCGGATATGCAAGTTTATGATTGCCATACTGTAGCTATTAAAAATCTGCACTCAAATTTGCGTGATAACGATCGCTTATTGGTTCTTGGCGACTTAATGTGCATTTTCGGAAATGAGCTTGACATTTGGCTCAATTCGAATCACGGCTGAAATTTTTTTAGGTATTAGTTTGCTTAGCGGTCAAATGCTAATAAATTATATAAAATTATGGGGAAGGGCTCAAAAGACGGCGTTTGGCCTCAGCATCACGAATCTAGAAGTGCTTTTTTAATATTTTGCTTCTGTGAAGAGATATTTGCAATCAAATTTGCAAGTTTTCATGTGGTTGTTGTAATTATATTAGGCTGCCCCAAAAAAGGTGCAAAAAAGTGTACGCCTTGGCGGTAGCCAGGGGTATACCACGCACCCGGACTTGGCATGGCGTAGCTCAGGGTTATTTTTATAAGCGCGGCCAACTTAGAAAGGTGTTCTGGACAAAAATACCACGGATCCCGCCCCAAACTTGGTATCGGAACCGGGTGATTTTACGGTTTTTTGACCAAAACTTTCCACAGAAACAAAAATTTAAAAAAATATAGTTAAAAAAAACTAAAACTCACGCTTTTTACCGAAAAGAATTTTAACAAGTAAGGAAGTCTAAGTTCGGGTGAACCGAACATTAAATACCCAACGGTAATTTCCAGAACGGGATAACAATGATATAGGCCCTAGGAGGATTTACCTAAAGTTTTTACTATCTTAGCTATTTACCTTACCGAATTATGTCAATTTATGTGATTTTCGAAATGTTTCATATCGAAAGTGGGCGAGGTCGGAAAGCGATTTCTTCCAATTACATCAGGTATGCTCCCTATTATGCTAGTATACCTTGTACCAATTTCATCGTTCTACCGTAATCAGTTTAAAACTTATGACCCGTCAAATTTTCAAATATACCTCCCTGAAAAGTGGGCGATGCCACGCCTACTTTTAAAAATTTATCAAAAATCATAACGTCGCCTAAGAGTGTAAACCTGCTAACGACCAAAAAACATATTTTACAGTAGAGGCAAAAAACTAAATATATCCTTAAATGTTAGCCTAAGGGTCGAATCCTGCATATAGTTTGTTAATCGCCTGACGTTGTATAGTCCCAATCCAAAAAGAAAGAAAGAAATAACGTTTTTATGGTTTTATTGGCAAATTTATAACTTAACAGGTTTTACTTTTTTGATTTTCAAAACTAAAAAGGTATTTAGCAGTTTTTCTGTATGACAAAAAAAAATTTCCTCTTTTATTTTTTGATAGTTACGATAATTGCACGCGGTTTTTTTGTTGGAAAGTTGGAAGCTTCAACTTTAAGACTATGTAAAAGTTGCTTGAAAAAACTTCCAAAAAATATACGAAAATTTACCTTAAAAAAATGTAATGGCTAAGAAGATCCATCAGCAGACACCCTTAGTATGAAAATAACAAAACGAAATTTTCAGGTATTAAAAGCTAAAGGTAATAACTAAAGTTCATGAGAAATTTGTTTTTATATATCTTGAGAAAACCTGAAAACACGATATGATATATATGATTTATATATGATTTATTTATTTATATGATTCTGTGTCACTTCGTCTGGTATGGGGTCGGCTACCTCATTAAATGTATTTGAAATTGTTGGTGGAATTGGCACTTCTGGATCACTATTTCCATTGATGATACTTATGTACATTCACTTCAGTTGCAACGTCATTCATCTGTTAAATCACAAATTATTTGAATCATTTCTAATACCAATAAAAATGGCTATTACCTTGGAATAAAATAATTCACTAAAATTAAACAATAACCGAACGTAAAAGCACAATATATTGGATTTAGCAGTTGAGTTTGATCGCGTTGTACTTAGCAGCTTTTCTCATCAAACAATATTTTACATTTATATATTTATATTGACAGATTTTTTTGCTTGGCAAGTGCGGAATCGGCTACTCTTTCAAACTGCATCAAAAGGTCAATTTTGGTTTGGGACGGATTCGGCAGGTTTACACTCTTAGGCGACGATAATAGAATGACTAGGGGGTTCATCCTATAAAATTATATCATTTTAGCCATTTCCGTTACCGAGTTATGTCAATTTAGGTGATTTTAGAAATTTTCGATGTAGAAAGTGGGCGTGCTTGAAGGGCATTTTATCCAATTTCATCAGGTATACTCCCAACGATACTAGTATGCTTTGTGCCAAATTCCATCGCTCTATCGTTATCAGTTTAAAAGTTACGCCCAGTCGAATTTTCAAAAATGCCCCCCTTAAAAGTGGGCGGTGTCACGCCCACTATAAATTTGTTTTGAAAAAATCATAAAATAATGACCAGGGGGATCCACCTATAAAATTATATAATTTTAGCCATTTCCGTTACCGAATTATATCAATTTAGGTGATTTTAGAAATTTTCGATATCGAAAGTGGGCGTGGTTGGAGGGCATTTCATCCAATTACATCAGGTATACTCCCAACGATACTAGTAGCTTTGTGCCATATTCCATCGTTCTATCGTAATCAGTTTAAAAGTTACGCCCAGTGGAATTTTCAAAAACGCCCCCCTTAAAAGTGGGCGGTGCCACGCCCACTATAAATTTTTTTTTTTGAAAAATCATAAAAGAATGACCGGGGGATTCATCTATAAAATTATATCATTTTAGCCATTTCAGCTGCCGAGATATGCCGATTTGTGTGATATTCGAAATTTTCGATATCGAAAATGGGGGCGTGGTTACCATCCGATTTTGCCCATTTTATGCTCTGGTATTGCTCAATGTTATTTGTCACAACCTTATAAACTTTGCAGGGAAGTCAAATTCAGACATGGCAGCATACAAGCAACACCTTTTTGCGCTGTAAAAAGCGGATTGGTGTGTGTCGATTCTTTTATCATGGGTCTTCTCCAGGATTTGGCATATTGTGAAAATCTGGTCGATGGTTGACTTATTAGGTCTAAAGCCACACTGATAAGGTTCAATCAATTTCTCTATGATGGGCTTCAGTCTTTCACACAATAGGTACTCTCTAGCCTTATATGCGATATTAAGAAGTCTGATTCCGCGGTAGTTGGTGCGGTTAGCGGGATCGCCTTTCTTGTGGATTGGGTAGAGCACACTTAAATTCCAATCTGCAGGCATGCACTCGTCTGACCATATTCTGCAGAAGAGCTGATGCATGCATTTTACCAGCTCTTCGCCTCCGTGTTTGAAAAGCTCGGCGGATAGTCCGTCTTTTCCAGGCGCTTTGTTGGTTTTGAGCCGGGATATAACTATCCTCACTTCATCATAGTCAGGTGGTGGGAAGACTTTTCCATCGTCGAGGATTGGGTTCTACGTCTCCTTCGCAATTTAGAAGTGAGGAGAAGTGCTCCCTCCATAATCTGAGAAGGTACACTCTGTACGTCGGTTACCAGGTCGCCATTATTGTCCTTACAGGAACTTGCCCCGGTTTTTAAACCTTCCGTCATCCGCCGGATCTTTTCGTAGATTTTTCGGACATCATTCCTGTCAGCCAGCATCTCAAGCCCCTCACACTATCGCCTTTCGGCCTCACGTTTTGTTTTTCTGAAAAGGCGCCTCTCTTCCTTCTTCGCCTCACGATATCGTTGCCATACACTGCGGGTTGCGCCCGTTCGCAACATCTCCCTGTAGGCAGCGTCCTTTTTTTCCGAGGCAGTGCTGCATTCCTCATCGTACACAGAGGGAAATCTATGGATCGAACATCAAATAAAAATTGATAATCCTGTCCCATCAATGAATATACTAATAATATACACTGTTGAAGTGGTATCCATATAAACTATTGATAAATTCTAAATAGTTTAAAAAACAAAATTTAATATAATTTGACATCTGGTTTCAGTAAGATTCGAACCCTGCTCCTCTGGCACGTTAGCCGAGTGTTCTACCATAAGAAAAAATTTCAATCATAAGCAATTAAAAAAATTTGGAATCCATATATTAATAGTCTAACTTTGTTGTTGGTATATTGTTAATTTTTAAAATTCTGATTCTCATAAAGCCTAATTGCAGAATTTGATAACTGCTTTCTCATCATCCGATTATTCAAGTGCAACATAAAATCTCGAAATCCAAATATTTGCATGGCATTTGCCATAAATAATTTTGGAAAGGGCTGCTGTAATTTAATATTTTTATTATATAATAGGTAGGTAGGTAGAAGTGGCTGCCGCAAAGGCACACCTAGGCCAGTAATAAAAGGCCCGTTGTGATACCACCAAACACTAGGAAAGTCAGTCCATATAGCCGAAACCCGGGACTGACACTCCTAACCGACACCGCTACCCCTCCTCGAACCATTTTGTTAACTTGATGAAGGTATTATATAATAACAGCCACTATTTTTTAAATTCTTTGATGGCCTCATTTTGCCTATAGATGAGTTTTTAATGTATACATTTAAGTTGGTCGAGGTTCGGCCACGGGCCTAAAGGCAGCTATTGACAAAAAGTTGATCAGATGTTTGAATAAGTTCAACTATTTTAAATTGGTCGAATTTCGACCACGGGATATACTAGTATATATTAATACGCAGTAAATATAGATATGTATGGATATAGCGACAATAGAAATTCGTATTACTACCATAGATATTGACATGCCGTTGAAATATATTAGTATTTTATCCATAAATATAAAAAACAGTAAATCATATCGATATCGTTGACATGTCATCTGACTTTTTGTTGGAAGCAAATAATATTTGATAACTTGCCCATTCTGAATGAATATTGCATCAAACTCGTCGCTATCAATAGTGATATTATCAGAACATTCAAGGCATTTATCTCAGTGTAGCAATACTGTTTATCGCCAAAACAATATAAATACGGCTGTTCCCAGTAGGAAGGGGGAGCATCGTTTTATTAATCCCGGACTAATCCCTTGCGAGTATCGGATTGCTCCCTATTACTCCCTATACTGCTGTGTATAAGGCGGGAGTAATACAAAAACTCCCTTTGACCTCCCAAAAAACAATAAGGGATTTTTTTTAGTAATAGAAAAACTCCCTTTGACCTCCCGAAAGACAATAAGGGATTTTAAACAATGCTTTTAATTGATCACAGCGGAGTAATGGGAGAGTTTTAGAGAATATTTTTTCATAGAACAACTCCCTTTGACCTCACAAAAAAACAATAAGGGATTTTATTCAATACTTTTTAATTGATCACAGGGGAGCAATGGGAGAGTTTTGGAGAGTATTTGTATACCTCCTAAAAAAGTAATGCGGGAGCAGTAAAAAGGAGTTTTGAGGAACCTTCCCTCAAACCTCATAAAATGCATTTAAAATTTAATAAATGGGCATACAACAACAACGGCAGAAGTAGTAGTAGCGGTAATAGCGCGGGTGGAAAGAGAGATAATAACATATCACCATCTTCGCCTCCACCCCACAACAATGCACGCGCAGGGATGTAACGCTTCGCCTGCATCATCGCCGTCCAAACCACGTCACAATTCCAATTTCAATTCATGAAATCATTTTTTCTGAAATTACGCAATTGTGCGCGTTTTTCTTTTCCTTTTTTTAAATTTTTTTTCAAGCTTTTCAATGCCTGCTCTATAGGAACAGTGAAGTAGAAATGGAGAAATTTCTTGTTTTACTCCAATATCATGTCTATGGGAGTAATCTTTGGCAAATGGTTTGGGAACACCTCCCTTATTGCTCCTCTATGAGTAATATGGGAGAAAAGAGTGGAGAATTTACTTCTATTGCTCCACGGTCATGTCAAAAGGAGCACTCCCTCATTCATCGCTTGAGGAGATCTCTCCTTCTGCTCAACTAAGAGTAAAATGGAAGCATACAATGAAAAAAATCTCCGCTATTACTCTAAAATCATGCTAAAGGGAGGAATCTTTTATTCATCGTTTAGGGAGATCTCGCTTCAAGTTCAATTGGGTGCCGTAATATTGTTACTTATATTTTAGCTAAACTTAGTCTTATAAAACGAATGGCGGCGATATACCAACGGGTTATCATAACCTCTAACGAGAATTTTTTTCCGAGCTTCTCTTCCAACTTGTAGTGTGCTGCTTGGTGTAGTAGGCCGAGCACTTAACCGCTACACCACGGCGGCTTAGTCTTATAAGTTGTATTAATTATTCAGTATCAGTATCGGGTTATGTTCTAAACTGAACGCCTTTTATCTTGGCAGTTTTTGTGTTTTTGCGCTGTAAAAAGTTATTGCGTTTACAGAGACTTGACTTAAAACCAGATAGTTTAAATCCTGAGTTATTTTCAAATGACTACATCGATTTTTGGTGTGATCGTCAGTCCCGAGCAGGCGGTGTCCTGATCGCCCGGTCGTCCAGTATTTCTACTGAGTTGCTGAGCTATGGCAATACACTGGACATTGACTTCATTGCCGTAAAACTCTCATTCCCCAAATTTTATTTATATATATCTTGTTCGTATATACCGCCTCGATCGGATATGCAAGTTTATGATTGCCATACTGTAGAACAACTCCCTTTGACCTCCCAAAAAACAATAAGGGATTTTATTCAATGCTTTTTAATTGATCACAGGGTAGCTATGGGAGAGTATGTAAAAGTTGCTTGAAAAAACTTCCAAAAAATATACGAAAATTTACCTTTAAAAAATGTAATGGCTAAGAAGATCCATCAACAGACACCCTTAGTATGAAAATAACAAAACGAAATTTTCAGGTATTAAAAGCTAAAGGTAATAACTAAAGTTCATGAGAAATTTGTTTTTATATATCTTGAGAAAACCTGAAAACCTGAAAACACGATATGATATATATGATTTATATATGATTTATTAATTTATATGATTCTGTGTCACTTCGTCTGGTATGGGGTCGGCTACCTCATTAAATGTATTTGAAATTGTTGGTGGAATTGGCACTTCTGGATCACTATTTCCATTGATGATACTTATGCACATTCACTTCAGTTGCAACGTCATTCATCTGTTAAATCACAAATTATTAGAATCATTTCTAATACCAATAAAAATGGCTATTACCTTGCAATAAAATAATTCACTAAAATTAAACAATAACCGAACGTAAAAGCACAATATGTTGGATTTAGCAGTTGAGTTTGATCGCGTTGTACTTAGCAGCTTTTCTCATCAAACCATATTTTACATTTATATATTTATATTGACAGATTTTTTTTGCTTGGCAAGTGCGGAATCGGCTACTCTTTCAAACTGCATCAAAAGGTCAATTTTGGTTTGGGACGGATTTGGCAGGTTTACACTCTTAGGCGACGATAATAGAATGACTAGGGGGTTCATCCTACCAAATGATATCATTTTAGCCATTTCTGTTACCGAAGTATGTCAATTTATGTGATTTTCGAAATCGAAAGTGGGCGTGGTTGGAGAGCGATTTTTCCAGTTTCATCTGGTATACTCCCACATTACAAAATTTGTAGAAAAATCATTATATAATAACCAGGGGATTCACCTATAAAATTATATCATTTTAGCCATTTCCGTTACCGAGTTATGTCAATTTAGGTGATTTTAGAAATTTTCGATGTAGAAAGTGGGCGTGCTTGAAGGGCATTTTATCCACTTTCATCAGGTATACTCCCAACGATACTAGTATGCTTTGTGCCAAATTCCATCGCTCTATCGTTATCAGTTTAAAAGTTACGCCCAGTCGAATTTTCAAAAATGCCCCCCTTAAAAGTGGGCGGTGTCCCGCCCACTATAAATTTGTTTTGAAAAAATCATAAAATAATGACCAGGGGTATCCACCTATAAAATTATATAATTTTAGCCATTTCCGTTACCGAATTATATCAATTTAGGTGATTTTAGAAATTTTCGATATCGAAAGTGGACGTGGTTGGAGGGCATTTTATCCAATTACATCAGGTATACTCCCAACGATACTAGTATGCTTTGTGCCATATTCCATCGTTCTATCGTAATCAGTTTAAAAGTTACGCCCAGTCGAATTTTCAAAAACGCCCCCCTTAAAAGTGGGCGGTGCCACGCCCACTATAAATTTTTTTTCGAAAAATCATAAAAGAATGACCGGGGGGATTCATCTATAAAATTATATCATTTTAGCCATTTCAGCTGCCGAGATATGCCGATTTGTGTGATTTTCGAAATTTTCGATATCGAAAATGGGGGCGTGGTTACCATCCGATTTTGCCCATTTTATGCTCTGGTATTGCTCAATGTTATTTGGCACAACCTTATAAACTTTGCAGGGAAGTCAAATTCAGACATGGCAGCATACAAGCAACACCTTTTTGCGCTGTAAAAAGCGGATTGGTGTGTGTCGATTCTTTTATCATGGGTCTTCTCCAGGATTTGGCATATTGTGAAAATCTGGTCGATGGTTGACTTATTAGGTCTAAAGCCACACTGATAAGGTTCAATCAATTTCTCTATGATGGGCTTCAGTCTTTCACACAATAGGTACTCTCTAGCCTTATATGCGATATTAAGAAGTCTGATTCCGCGGTAGTTGGTGCGGTTAGCGGGATCGCCTTTCTTGTGGATTGGGTAGAGAACACTTAAATTCCAATCTGCAGGCATGCACTCGTCTGACCATATTCTGCAGAAGAGCTGATGCATGCATTTTACCAGCTCTTCGCCTCCGTGTTTGAAAAGCTCGGTTGGTTTTGAGCCGGGATATAACTATCCTCACTTCATCATAGTCAGGTGGTGGGAAGACTTTTCCATCGTCGAGGATTGGGTTCTACGTCTCCTTCGCAATTTAGAAGTGAGGAGAAGTGCTCCCTCCATAATCTGAGAAGGTACACTCTGTACGTCGGTTACCAGGTCGCCATTATTGTCCTTACAGGAACTTGCCCCGGTTTTTAAACCTTCCGTCATCCACCGGATCTTTTCGTAGATTTTTCGGACATCATTCCTGTCAGCCAGCATCTCAAGCCCCTCACACTATCGCCTTTCGGCCTCACGTTTTGTTTTTCTGAAAAGGCGCCTCTCTTCCTTCTTCGCCTCACGATATCCTTGCCATACACTGCGGGTTGCGCCCGTTCGAAACATCTCCCTGTAGGCAGCGTCCTTTTTTTCCGAGGCAGTGCTGCATTCCTCATCGTACACGGACGGAAATCTATGGATCGAACATCAAATAAAAATTGATAATCCTGTCCCATCAATGAATATACATAGATGTGCCATCAATTCATATTTGATAAATCACTGTTGAAGTGGTATCCATATAAACTATTGATAAATTCTAAATAGTTTAAAAAACAAAATTTAATATAATTTGACATCTGGTTTCAGTAAGATTCGAACCCTGCTCCTCTGGCACGTTAGCCGAGTGTTCTACCATAAGAAAAAATTTCAATCATAAGCAATTAAAAAAATTTGGAATCCATATATTAATAGTCTAACTTTGTTGTTGGTATATTGTTAATTTTTAAAATTCTGATTCTCATTAAGCCTAATTGCAGAATTTGATAACTGCTTTGTGCATAAGGCAATGGCGCGGCGGTGAGCGTATGTAATACGGTGTGCACAGGTGCAAGACCCGGTTGCGGAATATTCCTTTTTTTTCTTAAGTTATGTTTTTTTATATTAAAAAACCTTTAATCTTAACTATTACAATTTACTTAATTTTCAACCTAATAATTTTTGTTCTTCACCTGCTCTAAACGATCGCATAAATTAGTGGCTATTTGTTAAGCACAATCTCATCATCCGATTATTCAAGTGCAACATAAAATCTCGAAATCCAAATATTTGCATGGCATTTGCCATAAATAATTTTGGAAAGGGCTGCTGTAATTTAATATTTTTATTATATAATAGGTAGGTAGGTAGAAGTGGCTGCCGCAAAAGCACACCTAGGCCAGTAATAAAAGGCCCGTTGTGATACCACCAAACATTAGGAAAGTCAGTCCCGGGGCCCGGCCATATGGAAAATCCCAGTGCTGTCGGGACTCTCCATATAGCCGAAACCCGGGACTGACACTCCTAACCGACACCGCTACCCCTCCTCGAACCATTTTGATAACTTGATGAAGGTATTATATAATAACAGCCACTATTTTTTAAATTCTTTGATGGCCTCATTTTGCCTATAGATGAGTTTTTAATGTATACATTTAAGTTGGTCGAGGTTCGGCCACGGGCCTAAAGGCAGCTATTGACAAAAAGTTGATCAGATGTTTGAATAAGTTCAACTATTTTAAATTGGTCGAATTTCGACCACGGGATATTTTATTTATTTATTTATTTATTTATTTATTTATTTATTTCAATTACACAGTCAATGGTAACAAAACCTTACAGACTAGAAATACAAATTTTCTTAAAGATAAACTTAACAAAACTTAAAAATAATGTAATAAAGAATACACATTCATCGTAGTATATTATTAAGTAGCGATTTAAAAATTGATTTGGGCAAAGAGAAATCAATGTCTAAAGAATTGGAAATAGTATTGAATTCAGTCATTGCCCTTAAGATGGGAGCGTTAGAGGCATAAAGGGTCCGAACACAGTCCGTGTAAAATATATTGCTGTTACGAAGAACTCTTTGTGGGATGTGGAACCGGATAATTTCCAGGAGACACGGTGCGTCAATTGTACCGCTAATAATGTCAAAGACAAACGACAACGAAAGAATGGTTCTCCTGCATTGAAGCGATTGAAGGTTTATGAGTGCACATCTGGCAGTATAGGTAGGGATCGGTTCAGTAAACCTAAGAGACCGTAATGCGAAACAAACAAAAATTTTTTGTACTCGTTCAAGCCTCTTAATATGGCATTCATGATACGGCCTCCATATAAAGCAAGCATATTCAAGCTTAGAACGAACGAGCGAAGTGAACAATACTTTAAGAGTGTATGGATCAGTAAAATCGGAGCTAAAACGTCTGATAAAAGCTAATACTGAATATGACTTAACAATGACAGAGTTTAGATGGGTAGTGAATAAGAATTTTGAATCAAAGACTACACCTAAGTCTTTTATCTCGTTAAGAGTAGAAAGGCGGGAACCGTCAATGGTATAAAAAGTGGGAGTGGAACCCCGCAACTTTGAAAAGGTAACTTGGAAGCACTTTCCAATATTCAGCGGAAGGCTGTTCGCATTACACCAGGCAGCAACATTGTTTAGATCAGACTGAATCTTAACTGAGTCGGAAGACTTTGAAATTGTAGAGAAAACCTTTAAGTCATCAGCGTACAACAGAAAGTTAGCATGTTGAAAACAAGTTGAGATGTCGTTAATGAAAATTACAAACAACAAAGGCCCAAGAATGCTCCCTTGTGGCACCCCGGAAGTGGCAACAAAGGAGTTGGATTGCGCGTTATCAATGACAACTACACAGTTCCGTTGATCGAGATATGAACTAATCCAAGATAAAAATATCGAGTGAAAGCCAGTGCTGGCTAGTTTAGAAAGCAAGATCGAATGGCTGACTTTGTCGAATGCCTTTGAGAAGTCTGTGTAAACCGTATCGACTTGAAGGCGGTTATTGAATGCTGACTGGCAAAATTCAGAAAAAACCAGTAAGTTTGTTACAGTGGATCTACCAGACATGAAGCCATGCTGATTGTCACTAATAATGCACCTAACGGCAAAATACATTTTCTGTTTAACAATGTATTCGAATAGCTTCGAGATTGTTGAAAGCTTGGCAATGGGCCTATAGTTGGCCACATTGTTTTTACTACCACTCTTAAAAACTGGGCTTATGAAAGTAACCTTCCAGGCATCGATAAACTCACCCTGCTCGAGTGATTTGTTGAAAATTAAGAGGAGTGGAGTTGCCAATGCCAAACAATTTTTGAGTAGATAAGACGATAAGCCGTCAATATCTGTTTGAGTAGATGTTTTTATACTCCGTATTCCATCGATAACGTCATCCAGACAAAGAGTCAGCGATCCAAAATTGATAGCCGAGCCATCTTTCAAATGGAAGCCTGTAGGGATATCCGACTGCTTAACGAAATTGGAGCGGAAGAAGTCCGCAAAAAGATTAGCCACCTCAGAAGGTGAAGATGCATGTTCTCCGTTATAAAATACCGAAGTAGGAATACTCGAACAAGTTTTTTTAGACTTTACATAGGTCCAAAAAGTCTTCGGGTTTTCTTTAATATTAGATTCAAAAGTGCGAACATACCTTGAGTGAAGTCTCTTGCTTAACGCTTTGAATTGAGAGGAATATCGAAGGTACTTGACCTTATGTGTCATGGACATCGTGGCCTTATACCTTTTAAAAAACCGATTTTTCAGATTCTTTAGCCGTTTTAGCTTTAGATTATACCATGGAACTTTATAGCAGTGCTTTTTCCTTAGAGGTATATTATTTATACAGATTTGTTTCATAAGATTTCTAAACATATTGAAACCCTCAGTGAGATCGCATCCCAGAAAAAGGGCTTCCCAATCAATAGAAGAGACCTCTTGAGCGATAATATCAAAATTACCACGTTTGAACGAAAAACTAGAAGCTTCATTATCAGACCCGATACTATGAAAAGTGTAAAACTCAATACCAATAGTAAGCGGAATATGGTGTAATCCAACGCAAGACAGAGGATCAACACATTCTTGCAAAGTATGATTAAAATTATCACTAACAAAAACGAGGTCGAGGGTTCTACCTAATTGATTGGTAAATCCATTTACCTGGGATAGATTAAGACTTAACAGATTGTCAATAAGACACATCTCAGAATTACTACTAACATTACTAGGAATAAGAGAAAGGCTATTATTCACACAAGACCATTCCACATTAGGTAAATTAAAATCACCAAGAATACAGAAATTACTACCTTCATGATTATGTACTAATTCTACAATGTTATTGACATGCGATGCATAGAGAGAGTCATTACTAGATGGCGGTATGTAGGAAGCACAGATGAAAATTTTAGAGATGCTATGTACAGATACACAGAGTTGGTCCAACAGTGAATCGTTTACACAGAGATCAACAAGCGATGAATTAAGATGACGACGCACAGCGATTAGCACTCCTCCACCTCTCGACAGCCCCGTTTTAGAATTATCCCGATCATTTCGATATACGTTATAGAGGTTTTGATCAAAGAATTCACCATCATGGAAGTCAGTGTTAAGCCATGTTTCAACAATAACGAAAACATCGTAATCGCCATGCGAGCTCAAATTGTAGAGCATGTTTGATTTTGTTCGCAGGCCAGAGGCATTTTCAAAGTAGATGTTTAATTTTTTAGAGCACTTAGCTAGACTAGGAGCCCGGTGAACCCTCTCTCTTCGGAAAAAAACGAAAAGGCTTAACCGTAACATTGGTCGGCCACAGTTCGGGATTGAAAAGTTTAGGATAGTCGTTAGACAATACGCGAACTTTGAAAGAAACTCTAACTAGAGTGTTCATATCAGCATCCTTTTTCGTAAGCTTGAAACACGCTAAGTTAGCAGGATCAATGTTAGCATGCTTGGAAATGTAATTAACAATGTCCGTCTCCGTAACAGAGGGCAAGAAAGACGAAATGTGAATCCACTTGCGACGAACAAACACAGCCAGATCCATGTTACTATTTTTACCACTAACAGCCGAGCCTAGTTTTTTATATGCTGGGTTATCAGCAGAAACAGCCGAGCCTAGTTTTTTATATGCTGGGTTATCAACAAGCACAGGTGATTTGCTAACAGCAGCATTGTTATTCGTCGGTTTAGCGTTAGAAACGCCTGCAGCGGCATCCACATATGTCAAAGCGCCGGCAGCACAGAGAACAGCAGTGTTAGTGGGCTGGGATATACTAGTATATATTAATACGCTGTCTCTACCCTTATTACTATGCAGTAAATATAGATATGTATGGATATAGCGACAATAGAAATTCGTATTACTACCATAGATATTGACATGCCGTTGAAATATATTAGTATTTTATCCATAAATATAAAAAACAGTAAATCATATCGATATCGTTGACATGTCATCTGACTTTTTGTTGGAAGCAAATAATATTTGATAACTTGCCCATTCTGAATGAATATTGCATCAAACTCGTCGCTATCAATAGTGATATTATCAGAACATTCAAGGCATTTATATCAGTGTAGCAATACTGTTTATCGCCAAAACAATATAAATACGGCTGTTCCCAGTAGGAAGGGGGAGCATCGTTTTATTAATCCCGGACTAATCCCTTGCGAGTATCGGATTGCTCCCTATTACTCCCTATACTGGTGTGTATAAGCCGGGAGTAATACAAAAACTCCCTTTGACCTCCCAAAAACAATAAGGGATTTTATTTAGTAATAGAAAAACTCCCTTTGACCTCCCGAAAGACAATAAGGGATTTTAAACAATGCTTTTAATTGATCACAGCGGAGTAATGGGAGAGTTTTGGAGAATATTTTTTCATAGAACAACTCCCTTTGACCTCACAAAAAAACAATAAGGGATTTTATTCAATACTTTTTAATTGATCACAGGGGAGCAATGGGAGAGTTTTGGAGAGTATTTGTATACCTCCTAAAAAAGTAATGCGGGAGCAGTAAAAAGGAGTTTTGAGGAACCTTCCCTCAAACCTCATAAAATGCATTTAAAATTTAATAAATGGGCATACAACAACAACGGCAGAAGTAGTAGTAGCGGTAATAGCGCGGGTGGAAAGAGAGATAATAACATATCACCATCTTCGCCTCTACCCACAACAATGCACGCGCAGGGATGTAACGCTTCGCCTGCATCGTCGCCGTCCAAACCACGTCACAATTCCAATTTCAATTCATGAAATCATTTTTTCTGAAATTACGCAATTGTGCGCGTTTTTCTTTTCCTTTTTCTAAATTTTTTTTCAAGCTTTTCAATGCCTGCTCTATAGGAACAGTGAAGTAGAAATGGAGAAATTTCTTGTTTTACTCCAATATCATGTCTATGGGAGTAATCTTTGGCAAATGGTTTGGGAACACCTCCCTTATTGCTCCTCTATGAGTAATATGGGAGCAAAGAGTGGAGAATTTACTTCTATTGCTCCACGGTCATGTCAAAAGGAGCACTCCCTCATTCATCGCTTGAGGAGATCTCTCCTTCTGCTCAACTAAGAGTAATATGGAAGCATACAATGAAAAAAATCTCCACTATTACTCTAAAATCATGCTAAAGGGAGGAATCTTTTATTCATCGTTTAGGGAGATCTCGCTTCAAGTTCAATTGGGTGCCGTAATATTGTTACTTATATTTTAGTTAAACTTAGTCTTATAAAACGAATGGCGGCGATATACCAACGGGTTATCATAACCTCTAACGAGAATTTTTTTCCGAGCTTCTCTTCCAACTTGTAGTGTGCTGCTTGGTGTAGTAGGCCGAGCACTTAACCGCTACACCACGGCGGCTTAGTCTTATAAGTTGTATTAATTATTCAGTATCAGTATCGGGTTATGTTCTAAACTGAACGCCTTTTATCTTGGCAGTTTTTGTTTTACAGCGCAAGTTATTGCGTTTACAGAGACTTGACTTAAAACCAGATAGTTTAAATCCTGAGTTATTTTCAAATGACTACATCGATTTTTGGTGTGATCGTCAGTCCCGAGCAGGCGGTGTCCTGATCGCCCGGTCGTCCAGTATTTCTACTGAGTTGCTGAGCTATGGCAATACACTGGACATTGACTTCATTGCCGTAAAACTCTCATTCCCCAAATTTTATTTATATATATCTTGTTCGTATATACCGCCTCGATCGGATATGCAAGTTTATGATTGCCATACTGTAGCTATTAAAAATCTGCACTCACGTTTGCGTGATAACGATCGCTTATTGGTTCTTGGCGACTTTACGTGGGGTTCAGGCTGCATTGAGAATGCAGTATTTTGCATTTTCGGAAATGAGCTTGACATTTGGCTCAATTCGAATCACGGCTGAAATTTTTTTTAGATATTAGTTTGCTTAGGGGTCAAATGCTAATAAATTATATAAAATTATGGGGAAGGGCTCAAAAGACGGCGTTTGTCCTCAGAATCACGAATCCAGAAGTGCTTTTTTAATATTTTGCTGCTGTGAAGAGATTTTTTCAATCAAAGTTGCAAGTTTTCATGTGGTTGTTGTAATTATATTAGGATGTCCCAAAAAAAGGTGCAAAAAAGTGTACGCCTTGGCGGTAGCCAGGGGTATACCACGCATGGGCATAGCGTAGCCCAGGGTTATTTCTTATAAGCGCGGCCAAGGCCGCAACTTAGAAAGGTGTTCTGGACAAAAATACCACGGATCCCACCCCAAACTTGGTATCGGACCCGGGTCATTTTTCGGTTTTTTGACCAAAACTTTCACAGAAACAAAAAATTAAAAAAATATGGTTTAAAAAAACTAAAACTCACGATTTTAGAGAGTATTGAACTTAAAAATTTAAAATAATTTTAAAAACCCTACATAGTAGTATTGTGGGAAAAGCGTGGTCCGCTTTGTTTCACAATCTTCGTTTTTTATTTAAATTATTTTTACCTTTTTAGTGCAATATTATATATTTCTTACTCTTTAGTTAAATGTGCTATGAAGTAATCGATAAATATATCGAAATATACCGCAGTCCAAACGAAACTTCTGGGCCTCCACTTTCGTTTTATACCCACACAGAAAGAAATGGTACTGGTAAAATCAACAGTCTCGAACTGTTACCTTGAAATTGACCAAATTCTGTTGAATTGACCAAAATTTGGTTATTTCAACGGAATTTTTTGTTTAAATAACTGTTGATTCAACAGTCATAGAACTGTCAATATTTAATCAACGAAATTTGGTAAAACTGACAGAATTTTGCGTTAATCCAACAGTGAAGGAACTGTCATTGGAAAAAAACCTCTATCTGCTTATGTAATTATAAAAAATTAGCAGACCCGGCAAACGTTGTCCTGCCCAAACATTAACTTGTTTTCATTTATAAAATGTGACTCTCCCTCCTCTTTTCAGCTCCACAACCATCTTTCCGTCCACTCCACCTTCATCCTTCTCATATGCTTTTCTCTTTTCATATTGTTTTTCTAATTGTCATCCATATCCCTTTCTCAATCCCACTCCCAAAATGACTTAAAATTATCCCCCTTTAAAGCTCTCTCTCACTTTTAATTTAGATCAATTTTTTACAAAAACCTTCTAGCTTCATTTCTAGTCCACGTGTTTATCAATATCTAGAAACCTTGATCTTATATAGGAAAAACAAAAAATACTAAAACATCTTAAATCACTTGTCGCCACCTTTCGTTTGATACTCATATCGCACTAATACCATCGAGGGCCCCTCCTCGTTAATATTTTAATCAATATCTCTAAAACGGGGTGTCATAATAGACTGAAACTTGCACCATTTTAAAACACTTATCAAAACCTTTCATTTGATGCCCATATTGAACGAAAACTTTATAAGGTTACCCACATTTTGAGCGATATCTCCAAAACCTTTTCAAATGCCTTTATTTTTTTATCGTATAACCATCTTCGAGCTGATCCAATATCTATCTTCCAAATTTAGTTTTATTATGTCAAGCCGTTATCGAAATAAATAATAGCATAGATGAAGCAAAGTCCAAATGAATGCTGTGGCCTTACCCTTTCGTTTGATACCAGTTTTATGCTAATACTTCAAAGTTTTTGCGGAACCACATTTCGACCGATAACTCTGTTATCGATAAATTTATCGAAATGAACTGTACAAAGGTGGGGTTAACATTGCACAATTTATGGGGCTACTTACTTCACGAGAGGGTTTCTGCGTCTTGCCTTATGACGACGGAATTTTATTGGGAAACGAGTTAAATTCGTCTTCCTTCTATAAATCCAACTATCTGCTACAGCCGCTGTCGGGAACACTAATAAATGCAGTTTATATTTTCGGCAATCACCTTTTCTTCACTTTATTATATTTTCTAATTGTCTCACGATTGGTTTTGCTATTCTTTAATTGCAGGGAATTTCTCACAATAAATAAAAAGTATTCACACGCAGACAAAAAGTAAAAGAGTAATTAGGAATGTTATTAATTTACCGAAAAGAGCCAAATTAATTAGAGATGTGTCGGGGGCCTTAGGAATGGTTGTGGTAAGTTACTATACAAAAGTATCGAATCGTCCCTAAGGCCGCCCACACATGCGCTAATGTGTCGACCGACTAGTTGCGTTGTACGTAGACGCATATAGTGCGTGGACATTCTCCCACCCCTAGGCGTATTATTCGCCTAATGTATTACGCAGCTCACGCAAGGCACGGACGGCTTCACCGATTAATATCCGACCAATCCTCCCCTGGTACTCGGCTGTTCGTAAGCCCATTGCGGTGCAGCGGATGGTGCGGTCTCCGAGTCCCCGTTGTCCCGATGATTGAGGCCTGGCCTCAGCGTTGTTGGAAGGCCCAGGAGTTGGTGGCCGACGACGGCGATCGCCAGTGGAGGTACGAGGGCGTGGCTCCGGTCTTCGCGAGTGGTGGGCTGTTCCGTGCGTCGTTGGTGATGTTGTCGGCCGCTGTTGACGAGCGCCGCTATCACGGTGAAGCATGGTATGGTGGTGATGCCCGCAGACCCGACAGAGCTCGGCAGACGTGCATTCGTCTGTGCGGTGCGACAGGGCCAAGCAATTTGTGCAGAATTGGTGTGCCCTGGCAATTAGCATTCGCTGTTGGGGTTGCATGCCGGCGAAGACAGGACACACCAAAAAGCATGGTGTCGCAGACATAAACGGCATCGGCGATAGTGGGGAACGTCACGACGGGGGAGGGCTACGGGCGCCGCCACCAGCGATGTTAGAGATCGGCGTGGTGCTGGAACCGGAGGGCGTTGGCGACTCATCTAGGAAGAGAGAAATAAAGGAGAGAGAAAACCACTTGGTTAGTGCTTTCATATACGGGAGATGGAGGTATGATTCGAGGTTGAGTTTTAATATAATGTTGAGAAGATTTATATAGCGTCAGTGGGGTGGACTGTAGGTGAGTCAGGGGATGTGAATAGGCAGGGAGCATCAGAGTCTAGTTCAGAAGGGGCCAAAAACAGAGTTTTGTGACTGGCCGGGTGAGAACGCCATTTTGGGTGCGTACGTCGACCACTCGGATATGCCCGTCTCGTCCTGGGTGCGTAGTTTAGACGCGACCTAGTCGCCACTCAGTTGGGGGCAGGCTGTCTTCCTTGATTACGACCAGCTCGCCAATTTTAGGGGGACTTTGGGTACTTTGCCAGCGGTATCGTTTTTGAAGATCGGAGAGATAGTCGGTCTTCCAGCGATGACTAAACTGGTGGTGCAAAACTTTTACTCTTTCCCAGCGAGCAGTTTTTGAAATCTTTTCTTGGTCCGGTTCGGGAATGGAAAGCATAGGCGCACCCCGAAGAACATGGCCGGGGGTAAGAGCCGTGAGGTCATTGGGGTCTTGAGACAGCTGGGTGATGGGACGCGAGTTAAGTACGGCTTCTATGCGGATCAGTAGGGTAGAAAATTCCTCGAAGGTGAATGCGTGAGTCCCGGCAACCTTCATAAGATGGGTTTTGAAGCTTTTAACAGCTGATTCCCACAAACCGAGTATGAACTTCCAGTTGATGCCTTGGGGTGCGTATTTCTGGACGATGTCCGACGATGCTTCCTTGAGGAAAGATACAAATTCTGCTTCGATTGCACGCTTCGCTCCGATGAAGGTTTTTCCATTGTCGCTCATCATTATATTGGGGTATCCTCGACGTCCACCGTGCACCGTTCGGGGGGTAAGGCGGCCATTATTTGGGAGCGTGTCTGTTGCTTGTGGATGGTGCAAACCCTTCAGGTGGAGTGAGCTAGTCGACCATTTACACGGAGAACTCCGCTCTTATCGAGGAAGGGGTTTAAAGTGAGAAGGGAGCTGCGTTTTCCAATTGGCTTAGAGTCCTCTAGGTACGCCTTTCACCGAAGTACCGAGTTTGGGTCACGACGAGTAGACGGTGTTTTGCTCGTTTGAGGTCGGCATGAGACAATGAGAGATCGGCGGGGTCATGAATACCGCTCACCGCGTCCTTTAGTCGACGTATAAATTTGAGCACGTATGCCATAACACGGAGGGCTCGGGAGTAGGAGGAGAACCGATCTAATTTATCTTCGGTTTCTTCCACGGCGTGGAGGGCTTCGATTCGGCGCAGTTCGGGGGGATTCACGTTTCGGGCCGTTTGTTGTGGCCACTCCTCGGGGGGTTTGGAGAGCC
Organism: Campiglossa producta; assembly: GCA_964058755.1. Lineage (NCBI taxonomy): Eukaryota > Metazoa > Arthropoda > Insecta > Diptera > Tephritidae > Campiglossa > Campiglossa producta. The sequence goes on from CAXKVI010000001.1 coordinate 112,175,424, forward strand.
ACTCTGGACCGTTCCACCAGAGGAGAGAATGGGATAGTTCGGAAGGGGTACAGCCTCTGGTCCCCATGTCTGCCGGATTGTCCTTGCTGCGGACGTGTCTCCAAGGGACGTTACCTACGAGATTTATGATCTGCGCGGTTCGGTTTGAGACATAGGTTTTCCAGGAATGAGGTGGCTTTTCGAGCCAGGCTAGAACTATTTCGGAGTCGGACCACATAATTAATTTCCGTTGACTGAGACCGAGATGGGATTGTACTACTGCGACTAGGTTAGTTAATAACAGCGCTCCGCATAGTTCCAGGCGTGGCAGACTGACGGTTTTGAGAGGAGCCACTTTGCCTTTGGATAATAGGAGGTGAGAGAAGACGTGCGAGCCGACAGTAGTTCGCACGTAGAGGTTAGCGAAATAAGCTTTTTCTGAGGCGTCGCAGAAACCATGGAGCTCGAAGTTAATCCATCGGGGTATTTGTATGGCAGAAATCGTTTGAAGGTTTTTGGCGAATTGTGCCCATTTTACTAGACGGATCGGCTTGACTTGCTCGCCCCAATCGGTCCCATCTAGCCATAACCCTTGCATCAGGATCTTGGCTTGTATCATAATGAGCGTAAGCCACCCTGCGGGGTCGAAAAGTTTTGCTATAGAGGAGAGTATTTGTCCCTTGGTAGAGGCTGTAGAGGCTGGATCTGCTTCGACAGTGGAAGAGAGTTTGTCTGAGAGTGCATTCCATTGTATTCCTAGGGTTTTGGCAGTACTACTTTTTTTCAAACTCGAGAAAATCAGTTTCAAGTAAATCTGCCTTTGGAACCTGCTGGAGGATTTTAGGATGGTTCGCCGTGATCTTTTTTAGAGAGAAGCCGGCAGAGTTGAGGGAGTCTATAACTTCGTATAGAGATTGCTGTGCTGATTGAAGATCATGGCTGCCAGATAAAATGTCGTCCACATAAGTTTCGGGCTTTAATATTGGGGCTGCGTTTGGGTGAGAATCAGATACGTCTTTAGAGAGCTCGTGAAGTGTGCGTATCACCAGGAAGGGTGCGCAATTGACACCGAAAGTGACCGTGTTTAATTTAAAATCCTTTATTGGCCCGTCTTGGGGCGTGCGGAATATAATGCGCTGGTAGTCTCGGTCATCGGGGTGTAAGAGAATCTGGCGGTACATTTTCTCAACATCGCCGTTAAAAACGTATTTGTACGTTCTCCATTTCAGGAGCATCAGTCTCAGATCGGGTTGGAGAGTTGGTCCGGTGCACACGTCGTTGAGGGAGTGACCGTTAACGGACTTCTTCGACGCATTAAATACTACTCGGACCTTTGTGGTTTTCTTTTCTGGTTTTACGACCGCATGGTGAGGGAGATAGAACGAGTAGTACTTGCCTTGGGATTCTATTTCTTTAGTACTACATTCTTCCATGTGGCCGAGATACAGATATTCTTCCAGTACTTTATCGTACTGGAATTTGAGATCGCCCTTTTTGAGGAGGGTACGTTCCATGCCAACGTACTGTCGTAGGGCTGCGTTCCGGGATTGACCTAAGTCGATACTGGTCGGGAATGTTGGTTTAAAGGGAAGCCGGACCATGTATCGACCGTCATTTGTTCGAGTGGTAGTGCTTTGGAAAAAGTCTTCGCACATTTGGTCTTCTGGGGTTTCCACTCGAGTTCTGGGTACCTCTTCGATTTCCCAGAACTGTTTTAGCTGTTCATTCAGCTGTCCATTTGTTACCTCCCATGCTTGAGTGGAGTGGACTGCAACTTTTTCGGGGACTTGGCCACTTAGTATCCAGCCAAATATGGTATTTTGTGCCAGCAGTGTGGGGGAGATTCTTTCGATGCCATTAAGCATTATCTGTGGGATGAGATCGCTGCCTAATACCAAATCGATTTGGGAAGGGTTTTGACAATTCTTGTCTGCTAGGGTGAGATGAGACCATTTAACTTTTTGTTCCTGATTCAGCTTGAGGGTTGGGAGAAGCCTTGTGAGACGAGGTAGGACTATGGCTTGCGCTCTTATTTTCACTTTGCGGTCATTTGAGGTTAGTATAAGGGAGCAAAGTTTGTTGGATGTCTGTACAACTCCCCCTCCCATGCCTGAGATCTCAAATAGTGAGTGTTTATAGGGGAGCCCGAGTCTGGTTTGAGCTTTAGAGGAGATGAAGCTTCGTTCTGACCCTTGGTCCACTAAGGCTCTTAGTTTAAACAGGTCTCCTTTGTGCTCTACAGAAACAATTCCTGTGGGAAGTATGATGGAGTTGTCATTTTCGGAATGCAATGACTGAATCTGGGCTGCAGTGGACGTGGTGGGATATTCGTGCTGGGGGGCTGCATTGCTGTTGACCTGATCCGAGTTATTTACCATCGTTGCCACCTGGGAGGTCGTCCTCTGAATTCCGGTTCGGGGAGCTGCATTGTCATGCAGGGTGGAGTTGTGCGGACCTTGGCAGTAGAGGCACGTCCTTGTGCTGGTGCAAGCTTTGATGAGGTGAGTTTGTGATAAACAATTTTCGCGTAAATTGTTATCTCTTACAAACTTTTGACGCTCAGGGATAGGCAGTTTTTTATACCGCAGGCAATTTTGTAGCGTATGGGAGGACTGCTTACACATTTTGCAGGCGTACATTTTTTGGTGCTCTGTGACATGAGCATTTGTGTGGGTAAGGGAGTTATTGCTGTTGTTGTATTGGGGCTGACCTGGCCGAAACTGGGGTTTATTGTGGTTTGGGGTTGACCGGGAGAACTTTGTGAGGGGTGGATTGTATCGAGGCTTGTCGGGACACCATTGGTCTACCCTTTCCACTATCTCATAACGAGTGGTCAGGAACTGGTTCATTTGGGACCAGTTCGGCAGGTCTTTTCTTGAGCTTAACGACTGCTCCCACAACGCAACTGTATTTTCGGGGAGTTTCGACGTCACTAAATATATCAAAATGGGGTCCCAACTGTCTGTCGAGACATGTTGGGTTGATAATATTTGTAGGCAATTATTAACAGAGGATTGCAGCCTTTGTATATCCTCACTGTTTTCCGTTTGAATGGGCTTAAGGGTCATGAGAATGCGGATTTGATTATCAACTTGAACCCTTTTGTTTTCATAACGCTCTCTGAGAGCTTCCCATGATAGCGCAAAGTTGTCATCGCTTAAAGGGAATTGTGTGAATATTTGACCAGCTTTGCCTTGGGTCTTGTTCCTGAGATGGTATAACTTTTGCGCTTTGGAGAGTTTTGGGTGGTTGATATATACTGAACATGTCACGGAACGACGGCCTTGATCCTACCCTCCATAAAATACCTCAGTGTCGCATGGGGGGACTTTTAAGTTCATACCGGAGAACCCTTGGGAGGGTTGGGATTGTTGCTGAAGCATGGGATTACTCAATTCCTTGAGCTGGAGTTGGTCTACTATTTGTGCTTTAGTGTCCTCATATGCTATTAAGCAGGACCTGTATTATCCGAACGCTGCCGATTTGAAATCAGCTGGGAGGTCACTATCATCCGTTTCGACGACCACATCGTAGGCACTTTGTACTAGAGCTTTTGATAATCGATTAATCGAATGTTCGAATTATTCGAATGATATAATAGTCGATTTTCAAAATTCGATTAGTTAAAATCGAATAATCATTCATCATCGATTATTCGAATAATCGCCAATTGTCGACTATTCGAATAATCGTTGGCAAACGATTATTCGAAAAAAGAAAATCGTATATATATAAATGTACAAAAAAACTGATATGATTAATTTCAAACGGTTTTTATTAAGAATTATTAAGCAATAACAGCAATAAAAGCAATAAATAGCACATGGTATTCACAAAGTGTGTAACGTTTACAATGTTCAATCATTTTTTTTTATGAAGCGTTTATTGTTGTAAAGGAAAGTCAGGAGACTCACATTTTGTGGCAATAAACAGCCTCTCCGTGGGGTTACAATATTTCCAGCTACCGAAAATGTACGCTCTGACTCCGCCGAGGTAGCTGGTATACTCAAATATTTTGTGGCCAAACTGAACAGCTCCGGATATACCGCTCGGTGATTTTTCCACCAGGTTAATGGAGTCATGTTGTGTCCTATTTGTGGTTCAGCAATATATGAATCAAGTTGAGACACAGCACTGTTGGTTTGTGTTTGACTATCAAATAGGAAGTCCATATCAGTAGACTCTACATATGCCGATCCCTGTGGGACCACATTGATTCCTTGTAGCTGACATTTTATGAACCCATATACCTCTTCTCTAGTTTGCGATTCTTCGTCACTAAGGTTTTTGTACCTTGGATCTAAACATGATGCAATTAAGGGAGCCGAAATATTACCCGCAACACAACTAATGTCGAACCTTCTATACAAAGAGTCACGTGCCGCTTCTTTGAATTTTGACACATTAGCATCATCCTCAGAGCATGAAGCCATGTGGGTTTTGAGAAGACGGTGAACTAAAGGACGAACTAACGATAGTGTTACATTTTTTCTGCAACAGAGTACAGTAGTTGCTTTGTCAAACGGTTTTAACACACCAATTAAGTTTCGCATTTCTTCCCACTCTTTTTCCTGTATATCTAGCTTGAGTGCATCTGCCGATTTTGTCACAGTTCTATCTGCTAAAACGAGGCAGATAGCATTGCGATTCAAGAGCAATCTTTCGCACATATAGTACTTTGAGTTCCAACGTGTGTCGCAGCATTGTATCAGTATGTTTTCCTTCATTCCCAACTGAACTTGTCGGCTCGAAAGTGCTGTTTTTGCAATATTCGAGCGGTGAAAATATGCTGTTAGGCTTCGTGCTTTTTTGCAAATTTCTTTGTAAGCCGGTGCAGCATCAAAAGCATCTTTGATTACTAGCTGTAAAAGATGCGCATTGCATTTTATGCTGTATTTTACACTGGCCAGTTGTAGCGATGCAGCATTCATGGCCGATGCACTATCGTGGGTAATCGCCAGTGTTTTTTCAATCAAATTCCACTCCCCTAGTACTACTTCAATTGCAGAAGATATGTTTTCTGCATTTGGTCGATCTAAAAACAGACATTAAAATAGTTGTTAAATAACAAATATTCGGACCAATTTTGTGTAGAAATCTTAGGTTCGCTAGAAGGTCTTCTCTCCGGCACCCGCCAGTGGAAGAAGAGTAAGAGGGAGACTACCACTCCGATAGCAGGGCGATTGGCGCCAGTCAAAGTCGACCACGAATGATTTTTTTAGTACACATGTATGTATGTATTTTGCTAAGCTACATTTTTATCACTCTAATTTGAACCCACCTTCCAATTGTTCATTGCAAAGTGTGACATGGCACAATTCCACATTTTGGTCTATATATTGCGCTTCTATCGACATATAGACATCTTGCTTTCTTGATGTCCATTCGTCTACAGTAATAGACACACTTGCTACCACATTTAAATCTTTGGCAATTTGTTCCTTCACATCGTTGTATATTAATTGCAATCTAGATCTAATACCCTGCTCTGATGGAAGTTTGTACCCGGGATCCACCTCATGCATATACTCCCGAAACGCCTCCGATGACACAAAAGATATGGGCATCATAGTTTTCGCTAATAAACGTGCCGCAGCCCGAGATATATTTTCTTGCCGCTCGAACGTGCACTCAAACACTTCATCTACCCTTCTCCTTTTACGTACATGCATAGTGACTGGCGCTGATTCAGTAGGTGTACTACGTGTAAATATGTTTATATTATTGAAGCGATGTGAGCCAGTATATGAGGTATTTCTGATTTTTTACTTACTCGTCACCACTATTCTCTTTCTTGTGGACTCTTTTTAAGTGGGTGTTGAGCGCCGAAGTAGAGTTATGGTAACTTAAAACCGCTCCACAAATGGAGCAGGTAACTTGTCTGCCTTCGCTGCATTTGGAAAAAAATGTCCAAACCCAACTTATTCTTTTACCACTCATTTTTAAAGAAAACAATATAAAAACTTCAAAAGAACAATTTTTTTATGCAAATTTACTTTTCTTTCAATGAACAAGTGATCGACTCTGAAAAAATTCGAATAACCGTTGAGTGGCGATTATTCGAATAATCTAAACAAGTCAACTAATCGAATAGTGAAAATCGATTTTCAATTGAACTAAAACCGAAAATCGAATATTCGAATATTCGATTAATCGAATAATTCGAATAATTTTAAGAGCCCTACTTTGTACCCGTGCCCAGAAGAGATCGATGTTTTTGTCCTTCACTGCTAGGGCTGCCTCCGTATTGTCCTGAATGGCCGTTGAGCGGAACCAAGTACAGTAGTCGGTGAAGTTATCCGTTTCAGAAATAAATTTATTTTCGGCTACAGATGTCATTCTGAAGAGAGATTTGCTTAATTTCACAGGCGCAATTTTGGGGATTTTTTTTTCTTCAGCTACGGCTGTTTTTATTTATTAGGGGGTGCCGAAATTTTAATTTTTCTTCTAATATGTAGTGGGGGAGTAGTCCGGAATGAGAGGGAGTACTGTGGGACCAGTTGACTGCTATATGTAGTGGGGGAGTAGTCCGGAATGAAAGGGGAGTACTCTGGGAGCAGTTGACTACTGGGTTGCGCAACTGTATACCGGACCAGTCAATTTATTGCTGGGTCGTCACAATATATTGTACTTATATGTGTATATATTGTGACGAATTCGATGATTCCTTGATTATTTTCCCTGAGTTCGATCACTGTACGTTAAATAAAACACTCCGATTCTGTTCAATAAGTAGTACGATTTATTCAGTACTAAAAACCGTAGTACAATATCGCGGGTTAATTTACTGTTCAGTACTTCACTGTACAACACTTCAAAATAAACTGATTGATTTGCGTTGTCTTTGCGCGGTTTATATACCCTAGCAGACAGCAGCTTCACAACCTAGAAATGTCTACACCTTTCTGGTTTATTCGTGCAACAGTGTTCTCGAAGCGTTTATCTATCGTCATCTCCTCTTTGTGCCACATTCGCAAACACGCGAGCTGCCTCTCGCAGCTGTAGTTGTGGTAGTGACGCTAGTGATAGAAATACGCTAGAGTTGGGAGATGAGCGATTCTTGAGAACATTCGCCACACTGCCCTCCACCTAAGTCTGATCGTCCCGATCAGACACATTTCCTGATCCAAACGTTGCTAGCCTCTCCAGGTGAACCACCTTCATTTTGTTTCGTGGTCTTCCAACAGTTTGTATGCGGTAGACAACATCATTTATCCGCTTTATTACTTTATATGGGCCTTCCCAGTTACATTGCAGTTTTGGGGACAAACCTTTCTTTCGTTGTGGGTTGTATAACAGCACTAAATCTCCTTCTTTAAAACCTTCCGAGTTGATGGCTTTGTCGTATCTGGCTTTCATCTTATCACTCATGATCTTCGTCCGTTGTCTTACAAGATCGTGTATTTCTCTCATTTCTTCTTCCAAGATGCTAGTGGACTTCCTGGCATTTATTCCTTCATCAGCATTTATCCCAAACTTCAAGTCAGCTGGCAACCGCAGATCATTCCCAAAAATTACTTTTGCCGGAGTTTGACCCGTAGTTTCATGTATTGCCGAGCGATATGCCATCAGAAACAAGGAGATGTGCGTATCCCAATCTTTCTGGAACTTATCCACTACTTTCCTCATGTGCTCTTCCAAGGTTCGATTGAAACGTTCCACCATGCCATCTGACTGAGGATGCAATGCAGTTGTTCGAGTTTTCCGAATACCCAATATCTTGCACATTTCTTGGAATACGACTGATTCGAAATTCCTGCCTTGGTCAGAATGTAACTCCATCGGTACACCAAACCTCGCTATCCAATTGTTAGTGAACACCTCTGCAATGGTTTCTGCCTCTTGATTTGGAATCGGGTAAACTTCTGGCCATTTGCTGAAATAGTCCATAACAACTAATACGTACTTGTTCCCGAGTTTGCTAGTAGGAAATGGGCCAGCTATATCCATGGCAATCCTCTCAAACGGTGCACCTGTGTTGTACTGCTTCATCTGTCCATGACTTCTCGACTTCGGACCCTTTGCTTTGATGCACACCTCACAGTTGGCAATCCACTCCGCGATCGACTGCCGGCAACCAACCCAATAGAATCTCTGCTTGACTTTCTCCAACGTTTTCGTGACTCCGAGATGACCTCCACTTGGGCCATTATGTAGCTCATTCAAAACATCAGAGATTTTCTTCCTTGGGACAACTACCAGCTTCCGAGCACATTGACCATCTTCGCTTTCCCATACTCTATGTAAGCAACCGGATACCAATTTCAGACTGTTCCACTGTGCCCAATATGACTTGGCAACAGGACTCTCTGCTGACATCTCCTCTCTTGTTGGTCGTTCGTTTTGCTCGATTCCTTGCATCACACGTACCAGATCTGGGTCCTCTAGCTGATGCTTCCTTAGTTGATCCATGTTCCATTCGTCCGTAGATGTTATAGTCATTAGCCGCACATCTATAACATCTTCCTTGGCCTCAGCTTTCGAACAATGCTTGCATTCTAGGTTACATGGTCGCCGGGACATTGCATCAGCATTGCCGTGGTTGCTGCCTTTGCGATGCTCTATGGAAAAGTCATAACTTTGTAGTCGCTCTATCCACCGTGCCAATTGACCTTCTGGATTACGGAACTGCAAGAGCCATTTCAAGGCTGCATGGTCTGTCCTGACGTGAAATCGCTGTCCATAGAGATACTTGTGAAAATGCTTGATGCACTCCACCAATGCCAGTAGTTCTCTCCGTGTTACACAATAGTTCCTTTCGGGCTTCCCAATTGTGCGGCTATAGTACGCCACTACCTTCTCCTGCCCATCGACAATCTGTGACAAAACCCCTCCAATCGCGTAACCGCTCGCGTCTGTATCCAAAATAAATGTTGAGCCTGGGATTGGATACGCTAACATTGGGGCAGTGCACAGCCGTTCCTTCAAGGGTTGGAAAGCCACTTCATGTTCCTTCTTCCAATCAAATGACATATTCTTCCTGGTCAACTCATGAAGGCTACTGGCTACGCTGGCGAAATTCGGTACAAATCGACGATAATACCTGCACAGTCCGAGGAAACTTCGTAGCTCATGTAAATTTTTCGGTCTTGGCCAATCCTTTACTGCTTCGATCTTCTCTTTAGCAGTGCAAATTCCCTCCGTAGTAACCTTGTGACCTAAGTAACTTACTTCCTTCTTGAACAATGCACACTTTTTGGGACTTAATTTCAGACCGGCGCCAGCTATCCTTTGGAAAACTTCCTCCAAGTTCTTAAGGTGTTCCTCAAAGCTTTTTCCCAGCACGATGATGTCATCCAGGTACACCAAACATAATTTCCAATGCAGTCCTTTCAATACTTGATCCATGAGTCTCTCAAAAGTAGCTGGAGCGTTACATAGTCCAAAGTGCATTACCGTAAATTGCCACAGCCCCTCTCCAATGCTGAAGGCTGTCTTTTCCTTATCCTCATCTTTCACTTCTACTTGCCAATAGCCGCTTTTTGTAGCTATCAACGGTGACTTGGTTGCCAAGGCGCAGGTGCGCCGATTCTTTCTTTGATGACGGCAGATACTTCGTCTTGTCCTCGTTGACCACAAGACCCACTTTTCCGCTTCCTTCTCCAGTCCAGAGAAGGCAGCGCTTATTAAGGCCAGTCCAGAGAAGGCAGCGCTTTTTAAGGCCAATGATATAAATATCATCGGCACACACCAGCAATTGCACGCTCTTGTAGAAGATTGTACCATTGCGGTTTAGCTCTGCTGCTCGAATTATCTTCTCCAGCATCAGGCTGAAGAAATCGCACGAAAGGGAGTCGCCCAGTCTGAAGCCTCGTTTGGTTTCAAGTAGCTCAGAGAGGTCCTTCCCAATTCCGACCGAGGTGGTGGTGTTGCTCAACGTCATTTGGCAGGGAAGTCAAATTCAGACATGGCGGCCTACAGGCAACTACGTTTTGCGCTGTCAAAAGCAGCTTTAAAATCGACAAAGAGATGGTGCGTGTCGATTCTTTTATCATGGGTCTTCTCCAGGATTTGGCGTATCGTGAAAATCTGATCGATGGTAGAGTTACCAGATCTAAAGCCACACTGATAAGGTTCAATCAGTTTGTCTACGATGGGCTTCAGTCTTTCACACAATACGCTAGAAAGAACCTTATATGCGATATTAAGAAGACTGATTCCGCGGTAGTTGGATTGCGGGATCGCCTTTCTTGTGGATTGGACAGAGCACACTTAAATTCCAATCCGGAGGCATGCACTCATCTGACCATATTCTGCATAAGAGCTGATGCATGCTTCTTACCAGCTGTTCGCGTCCGTGTTTGAACAGCTCGGCGGGTAGTCCGTCTTTACCGGCAGCTTTGTTGTGTTTGAGCTATTTCCACTTCATCATAGTCAGGTGGTGGAATGACTTTTCCATCGTCAGGGATTGGGGTATCGGGTTCGACTTCTCCCTCGCAATTTAGCAGTGAGGAGAAGTGCTCCCTCTATAATTTAAGTACACTCTGTACATCGGTTACCAGGTCGCCAATATTGTCTTTACAGGAACTAGCCCCGGTCTTTAAACCTTCCGTCATCCGCCGGATCTTTTCGTAGATTTTTCGGATATCATTCCTGTCAGCCAGCATCTCAAGCTCCTCACACTAACGCCTTTCCCCTTCACGTTTCGTTTTTCTGAAAAGGTGTCTCTCTTCCTTGGGCGGCCGCCGTGGTGTAGCGGTTAAGTGTTCGGCCTTCTACACCAAGTCGTGGCGGTTCGATGCCTGGCAAAAGTAACATCAAAAATTATTTTGAAAAATAATAGTTTGGCAAACTCTCCGGGTGTATTTCTGCCATTAGAAACTTCTCAGCAAAAAATTCATTTGCATTGCAAGTGCCGATGTCGTTCGGAGTCGGCAAAAGACTGTAGGTCCCGCCAACTTGTAGAAAAAACTCAAAAGCAACACACCACAAGTTGGAAAGAGAAGCTCGGCTAAAAATCTCGTTAGAGGTTATGTTAACCTGTTGGTATATCGCCGCCATTAATTTTTATGTTTTTTTTTTTGTGTCTCTCTTCCTTCTTTGCCTCACGATAGCGTTGCCATACACTGCGGGTTGCGCCCGCTCGCAACGTCTCCCTGTAAGCAGCGTCCTTTTTGTCCGAGCCAGTGTTGCATTCCTCATCGTACCAGATGTTCTTGCGGGCTCGCTGAAACCTTATAGTGGCCTCAGCGGCGGTACGTAATGAGGGAGAGATATGCTTCCATTGCTCGGTTACATCGTAAGCTCGAGAATAGCTCTCCGATAGCAGATGTGAGAGTCGAGTGGATAAATTATCAGCTGTCTGTGTCGTGCGCAGCCTCTCGACGTCAAAATTTCCTCCGTTTCCGTTACTGTGCGTACTTTCTTCTCTGCACAGAGGCGTGTGCGAATCTTGGCTGCAACAAGATAATGGTCCGAGTCGACATTCTGACCACGTAGGGTACGCACGTCCAGAACGGTGGAGCTGTGTCTGCCTTCGGTCATGGCATGATCAATCTGGTTTCTTGTTTTTAGCTCAGGGGACTTCCAGGTGGCTTGGTGTATTGGCTTATGCTGGAACCTGGTACTACTGATGACCATATTGCGGGCAGCGGCGAAGTCAATCAATATAGTGCTGTTGGGGGATGTTATATCGTGGAGATTAAATTTTCCAACTGTAGGACTAAATACCCTTTCTTTGCCCACCTTGGCATTAAAGCAAGACGCTCGTCCACGAGGGTGAACGCTACGTACTTGGCGGCGAAGTCTCTTTCCCACCGCGAATCCTACACCACGCGATTTGCCGCGTGCCTGGGCACTGTAGTATACGTCACAAGGTCCGATGGTCGTCTTTCCTTGTCCCGTCCATCGCATTTCCTGCTGGGCGGCGATGTCAGCCTTTGCGTTAGCGAGGAAATCAACCAGTCGGGCAGCGGTGCCTTCCCTGGAAAGGGGCCGGACATTCCTGGTACATGCCCTAATATCCTTCTCATTGTCCTTTGCTCGTTTGGCCGGGTCGTCAACATTAAAGGGGGTTCTCATCCGAGGCTTGATTTTTCTTTTCATTGGAATTGGTTTTTACGTGGCGGATCCCAAACCCAGCGCACAACCCGTTTTCGGCGTTTTGGAATAGATTTACACATTTATATAGCGAGCCGCTTGTTCCAAGACAGATGCCCGCTTGCAGCCGCACCTCATGGTGTACATACGCTGCGAAAAAGACCTCGGTAAGCCCTTAAACGAAGTTCGTCAGAGTGGCCCCACCGGGGCTACCTCTCTTTCTGCCGCGAGGACGCAAGAGTCGATAGATAAGATGTATTCCGAATATTCCATAAACTATTTGCGAATTACAATAGTAGGTATGTAACGTAGATAGTATGAAATGAACGGAATAATCATAGCTTATGTGGCGTAAACAACTGTTATACAACAAAGCGGCAATTAGACGGCCAGCATAAGTACGTGATGGCCTGATGGTAGTCATCTCCGTTCAGCAGTCAAAGCAGTGTGAGTTCGATTCTCGGTGGAGACAACAAAGCCACGTGTCATTTAGAACAAAGCTGTAATAATAAGTATGCGATACCTGGGGTGAGCCTTTAAGAGACCTGAGTCTGATTCTCGGTGAAGTCAATGTAAGAACTCTTAAAAATATTTTATTTCGGTGCAAAAAAAAAACTTATTTAAAAACAAGTAAGGAAAGCTGTCTTCGGCTGTGCCAAAGGCTAAATACCTTCCATGAATAAGCGTCACGATTTTCACTGTTTGATCCCCAGTACAGCCTGTGTGAATTTAACTTTAGCTCATACCGAAATTATCGGAGCTATCGATTATATGGGGACGATGTGTTATATTGGTCCAATCTCATTGATTTTTAACATCGACATTCCACATTCTAAAATAGCAACATTTACGAAATTTCACGTTCCTACCGATATAATTACAGGAGTTATCTACCCAAATCCGTTTATCGGAACAATCGATTGTATGGGGGCTATGTGAAATATTTATCCCATTTCAATGATTTTCAACATCGATATTTCGCATATAAAAATAGCGATACTTCCAAAATTTCACGTTCCTACGTGTTTAATTACAGGAGTTATAGCCCAAAATCCATTTATTGGAATAATCGATTGTATGGGAGCTATGTGAAATATTTATCCCATCTCTATGAGTTTCAACATCGATATTTCACATATAAAAATAGCAACACTTACAAAATTTCACGTTCCTACCTATATAATTACAGGAGTTATCTACCAAAATCCGTTTATCGGAACAATCGATTGTATGGGGGCTATGTGAAATATTTATCCAATCTCGATGATTTTCAACATCGCTATTTCGCATATAAAAATAGCAATACGTCCAAAATTTCACGTTCCTACGTGTTTAATTACAGGAGTTATAGCCCAAAATCCATTTATTGGAATAATCGATTGTATGGGAGCTATGTGAAATATTTATCCCATCTCTATGAGTTTCAACATCGATATTTCACATATAAAAATAGCAACACTTACAAAATTTCACGTTCCTACGTGGGAGTTATAGTCCAAAATCCGTTTATCGGAATAATCGATTGTATGGGAGCTATGTGAAATATTTATCCCATCTCTATGATTTTCAGCATCGATATTTCACATATAAAAATAGCAACACTTATAAAATTTCAAGTTCCTTCGTGTTTAATTAAAGGAGTTATAGCCCAAAATCCGTTTATCGGAATAATCGGTTGTATGGGAGCTATATGTTATATTGGTCCGATCTTGCTGGTTCCGACAAATGATTCCTATATTGGAAAATGGTGGCCGCATACCAAATTTCAGCCAAATATCTCAAAAACTGAGGGACTAGTTTGCGTTCAAACAGACAGACAGACGGACAGACGGACATGGCTAAATCAACTCATCTCGTCATCCTGATCACTTCGGTATAGTTATTGATGGGTCTATCTCTTCTTCTTCTCATATTTACAAACATCGGACCAAAGTTATAATACCATTTCATGTTCATGAAAGGTATAAAAAAAATATATATATATAATGACTTCACCGAAAATCAACCAGCAACCCCTAGAACAACAAAATAACAGCTTAACTGTTAAAACGACATCTTAACTGTTAACTTAAGTTTAACAGTTTCAATACAGTTGAATCAACAGCATTGAATAAAGCTAAGGGTACACCTAGCGACACGACGCGACGTGATTTGCATGTGTTCTTAAGGAGCATAGTACACCTAGCGACAGCAGCACCACGCGACACAACATAGTTGATCAAATAGGCAACTACTTGGTCGCGTTTCGTCGTGCTCGTACTTGAATGGATAAGAATTGACAGTGGTTTCGGTTGAATCAACCCATATTTTGGTTCATATGACCAGTTCATTTTTCTCTGTGCATATTGTAGGGAATTTTCAATATTATTATACAACCTCGTTTTGACAGATAACTCAGTTATCGATAAATATATCAAAATCTAGCGCAGTCCAAACGAAACCTGGCAATTTTCAATGCTTTTTGGCAACCACATTTTGACCGATAACTCAATTATCGATAACTCAATTATCGATAAATGTATCGATAAAAGTATCGATAAATGTATCGAAATATTTCCAAAGTCCAATAGACCCCTTTGGACATCCCCTTTCCTTTGATACCCAAGATTTGATACTCAAGATTATTGGGCAAAGACATTATGACCGAAAACTCAGTTATCGATAAATATATCGAAGTCCAAATGCAACCCCCTATCGTTTGATACTCATACTGAAGGCACATTTCAAGGTTTTTGGGACAGTCATAGGCCACTATCGGGTAGACTGAAGTAGAGTTACATACAAGCAATCAAACATACACATTTTTCGAAAATGAGTTTTTCACATATTTAAGTATGATGTATTAAAATACACACTCACTACAAATTTTAATTAGTTACTAGCACTAAAGCGGAGATATTCTAAATTTACAAAGCTAAATTTGCATGCGTTCAATGTAAACAAATTTTTGTTTTTTGCTTCTCCTGTAAATTTTTTTTTATGCCAATTAGGGCCTTTGTGAATTAAGGTAACGATATGTATGTATGTACAAGTAATGCTAATAGAAGCGTAGTAAAAAACTAGCAATATGCGGGAAAAGCGTCGAGCGCTCGATATATATGGTGACCATCCGTTCTGTTTTTGGCATAACAGTTCTGTTTTTAAAGAGCTTGTTCTGCGTATTTTTCTTCTAAGGAAAATATCAGAAATGTTCTGTTTTTAAGCAAATGTTCTGTTTTTTTGTTCTGCTTTTCTGTACCAGCAACATTTTCAACAAATCGTCGCTCGGTGCGCAAAACCACGTATTTGAAAAAAGCATACGGCGTATGTACCGAAACTTCCAAAATACAGATTTCGTTACCCTGACTAGGACTCATAGGTCTTAATGTACTTAGGTTAAAATTCCGCCGTTTTTATCAACATAAACCCTAATAAATAAATGAAATAACTTTTATTGAACCCACTTTCTTTTGAAATAAACAATGCAATACCGCGTATTTTTTCAAAAAGTTAACTTTCACGTTAACAGGCAGTCGAAAAATCCGCCCTTCGATGCCTAAAGTTTATATATCAGTCGAGATAGACGCAAAATCATAGTTGAACTTTCTTACCACATACACATACAAAACATTTATGGAAGGTTTTCGATTAACAAGGAAAATGTGTCTCACAAATCGTAGAAATTTCACAGATGTTGGCAACATTTTTTTACTGCAAAAAATATGATTACGTCATGAAAAACGGGAACACTTTTTTATTCCAAACATTGAAAGTGTAACAGGGCATTTTCGGGGATCATGCGCGCGAGCATGTTGAGGATCGGCAGAAAATTTCTCGTCTGTGGCGTTGTTGGCAAGTCGTTTTCCAGCCGCTCGCCAAAAATCAAAAAATTTTGATTTTTGGCGAGCGGCGCGCGAGCATGATCGAGGTTGTCGAACAATGCAATAAAAGCAACAGCAAAATCTCATTTTGTGTTGGCGCTTGACCGGTAAACATCGCGGAAAAATTAACGCTGCGCAACAGCAACAGCATCATCCGTGCTTTTACTAGACATGTTTACTCTTCAAGCACAACTTCACAATGATGTTCGGCGAGCCGCTCGCACGTGTGTGGCCGACGTGGGACAACAATCGTCGTGTATGCCCTGCTTTAAACGCGGGTAGCGAAATTTTCACGTGAAGACAATACCAACCCAGCCAGCAGAGCCACGTACGTTTTACCGATCGTATATTATTCCATCGTTTTTCGTATCCGAAAACGGTCCGGAAAGTATACTGATAAAAATAGTGATCCCAAAAATTTAGTTGGAAAAAGGATCGGGAAAAGTAATTTAAATGCGAGATTTTTTTAAATTTTCAGATGCGCGTGAGTTTTAGTTTTTTTTAACTATATTTAGAGGCCTATTAGTTCGCGAGTCGCCTTATTTGGCGAGTCGCCTGGAACGAATGATTATAATCTATGGATAGCGAACATACCAGTTCGCCTGAAACATTTTGTTGCCAGTTCTGAAAACATAAATCGGTGAACGTCAAATGTTAAAAAACACTTCAAATTAAACAAAATTGAAGTTTCAATTATAATTATTTATTATTATTGTATTTTTTTATTGAAAATATTGTAGTTAAGAGCCAGACAGGCTGCAAACAGAAAAACCGGCCATTTAGCTGATGCATCCAACGTGTTAAGGAGTTGTGCGGGGATAATCCCATCTCGTCCAGCAGCCTTGAACGGCTTTTAGTTGCCCATCTTACCCTTTCCTCCGTGATGAGAATATGTACAGGCAGGTTTGTTGAATTTTGTGAAGTGAGCCACTTTTTTTCGAAGTTGTACTATCTTTCTGAAACTTTTTTGTATAGTTCACAACAACAAAAAAAAAATACGTTTGGGTCAGTTTTTCGAAATTCGAATTATTTTCAACGTTATAGCTATCAACACTTTTCGAAATTCCTCACTTTTTGATGATTTTCTCACGATTGGTCCAACCGATTTTTCTATTTTTTTAAATATACTACAGTATGCCCAGTGGTTGAAATTCAACCACAAAACCTTATTTTATTTCTCAAACTTATTGAAGTTCCGTTTTCTTAGCTATCAGTTTCCTTAACTATCAATTTTCTCCTATTTCTTAAATTTTCCTTATTTTTATATTTTCCGTTTCTTTACATTCCTTTTCTTTTTGCTTTTTTCTCCCTCTTTACGCCATTCAGTTATAAAGTTTCAATGTTTATAACTATTTATTTAAGGTCGTTTTTATTCGTCTTTCTATCCTTTCCTTTTCTCTGATTTCCCTTTTCTTTCCTTTGGTTTTATTTGCTTTCCTTTGCTTTTATTTCCTTTCCTTTCTCTCCTTTCCTTTCCTATGGTTTTATTTGCTTTCCTTTGCTTTTCTTTCCTTTCCTTTCATCTCCTTTCCTTCCCTTTAGTTTCCTTTCCTTTCCTTTTATATCTTTTCATTTCATTTTATTATTTTTTTCTTTCCTTTCTTTTAATTTTTGTCTTGTCTTTTCCTTTCTTTTTCATTCTTTTAATTTTTTTCTTGTCTTTCCTTTCGTTTCGTTTCATACCCTTTGTTTTAGTTTTGTTTCGCTTGTCTTCATTTTATTTATTTTCCTTTAATTTCTTTTCTTTCTTTTCTTTTTTTCTAACCTTATTTTCCATTACATTCCTTTTTTCTTAGCTTTTCTTTCCTTTCCTTTCCCTACATTTACTTGCCTTTGATTTTTCTCTCTTTTCCTTTCCTTACCTTACCTTTCCTTTTTTATTATATTTTCCTTTTACACCGAAAGAAAAAAATATCAAAAACCACCGTAATATTAACATTTTTTGTTTACCAAATGCAACTGAAAAGAAAAAATGTCATTCTTACAATTTCGAAATTATCATTTCTACGTGAAATGGATCTGCACAAAAAAACACTAAAAACGTACAGGAAAACGTCAAATAAACATGACCGTCATGTATTTTTGAATGCGTTCTCATGTATAATTGACATGAAACGTAAAACCCAGGTATAATTGACATGAAACGTAAAAACGAACAGGAAAAACGTAAAATGAGCATGACCATCATGTATTATTGAAGGCATTCTCATGTATATGTACATTGAAACTACATTCTAAAACTTTTTATTTTAAATGAGAATCACATCAAAATGATATTATTTTAAATCAATTTAATAACATTTTTTAATTAAACACTTATATACATGTGGGAATGGGTTTTGCATAAAATAGCTTCATAGCAACCCTTTTCTCAAATGTCGTTTTGTGGCGTGAAGCAAGAAAACTTGAAACGAAGAGAGGAAGTTTACGACGAGCATTTAAACCGAAAAGACGTGTGCCTTGAAATTCATTTTACATTTTTCAATATTTTAAATAATTTAATTGTCACTGAAATTCAATATCTTTTAATTAAATTCCTAAATTTTATTAAAACTTAAAAAATAAGTATTCATTTAAACTTTCGAGGGAAAAATAGTGATACCATCCCTTGAAATTCCACATTTTGGGGGCTCAACCTAAAGAAAAAAGACTTGTGTGCGCGAAGAAGTAATTGAGTGCGCGAGAAAATAATCGAGTGCGTGAAGAAAATACTTTTGCGAAAGTGCAAAAGCAAAAATAGTTGCATAAACCAAAATGTCGTGTCTTAAAGATTTCATGGAAAGTAGCCTGCGCACTAGTAGCAAGGCAAATATTGTAGCGCTGCATAAATATGTATTTGGTATAGATAGCGATAGAAGCAACCGACGCAGACTTCGTGAGTTTTGCGGCTTTGAATACGACGAAAAAAGTGAGGAATATAAACAAAAAGAGAAGTACGTTAATTCAAATTTGACCGAGCGCGACCTAGTAACAATATGCAACATGATGGGAATCGCGTACAACGTAGACGACGTGAAGCTACAAATTTTTCGAAATTTGCGACGCAATGAGTTGTTCACAAAGAGAGGCAACGATGAAGCTGGCAGCGATGATGGCGACAGCGACGACGACAACGATGACGACGGCGATAATGAGGGGAACAACGACGAAGCGAAATATTAGAAAAGAGAGAAACGACGGCGAAACTGTGGCAAGGCGAATTAACATGCACAGCGCAAATCACAACGACAAAGCGAATAACATTAACGAGAGAAATTAGGGCGAATATAGGGTAGCAAGGCGAATTAGCGCGCGCAGCTCAAATCACAACGACGAAGCGAATAACAGCAACGAGAGAGACGACGGCGAAAATAGTGAAGCAGGACGAATTAGCGGGCGCAGCTCAAATCATGATATTACACAATATTATGAGTTTACTCCAAACAGGGGCGAAACTGAAAATGAAAGCGGAAAAAACGGTGGCGCAATGCGCAAAGACATGAGTGTGTATAGATGTGTGCCAAACGAAATGCCGAAATTTGCAATGACATTTCGCGATGTAGAAGATTCAATAAGAGTATTTGATGGTTCAAATAAAATTTCTGTTGACATTTGGTGCCAAGAATTTGAAGAATTATCTGAAGTAATGCAGTGGAATGGTTTACAAAAACTTGTGTTTGCAAAGAAATCTTTGCGAGGTGTTGCAAAATTGTTTGTGTTGAATGAGAGAGGGTTAAATACATGGCAAGCATTAAAGAATGCGCTACTGAGCGAATTCAAAGACAACACAAACAGTGCACTCCTGCATAAGCAATTGTGTGAGCGAAAATATAAAGAAAGTGAGAGTTTGCAAGAGTATTTGTATAACATGCGAGATATTGCTAATAAAGGTAATATTGAAGACGAAGCATTGATTCATTATGTAATCGATGGAATAAACGATATATCAGTGAACAAAACAATATTATATGGTGCAAAGACATTGAGTGATTTCAAAGAAAAGTTAAAATGCTATGAGAGAATGCGTGTTCAAAGAAAACTAAAAGCTACAGCGATATCGACAAAAAACATAAAGAGTGAGCGAAAAGAAATAAAGTGCTACAATTGCGGCGAAAAAGGACACTTGTCTAGTAATTGTAAAAACAAAGAGAAAGGCAAAAAGTGTTTTAAATGCAACCGGTATGGACATATCTCAGCGAATTGTGAGCAAAACAAAAAAGATGAAATTAATGTAAAGGCGAATACACGCCAAGTGTCAATAAAGCGTGATTTAGCTCACAAAAAAGTGAAAATTGGTAATAAAATGTATAGTGCACTGTTCGATAGAGGCAGTAAATTTAATATTGTTACACCAGAAGTATATTTTAATCTGGGTAAACCTAAACTAAGTGTATGTAATGTTTATTTATTTGGCTTTGGTTCTAAATCGAGCGAAAATAAAATTAAACCTAGTGGTGCATTTAACTATGAGATAGAAATAGACTGTGAGAAATTTGTGCTAAAATTTTATGTAGTGCCTAACAATTGTATGGACATTAAAGTTGTGTTGGGTGAAGAATTTTGTATGAAAGCTGAAATAACAATTAATAAAGACGGCATTAAAGTAAAAAAGATGCATAATAGCACAGAACTGAGTGATGAAGTAGCTTTAATGAAAATTGATGCCATAGTAGAAGGCATTGATCTTGATATAGACATTGATGCAAGTAAAGAAGCCAAAGAGAAGGTGAGTAGACTTATCTCAAACTATAAGCCAAATAAAACCGTATCAACCAATGTTGAGATGCAAATAACCCTCACTGACGAATCCCCAATATTCACAAGACCGCGTCGTTTGCCTTTTACCGAAGCAATTATTGTTGATGCTCAAGTTGAGCAATGGCTTGAAGAGGGCATAATTGAAGAGTCCAATTCAGATTTTAATAGCGCGGTAGTTCTAGTCAAAAAACGCGACGGATCACCTAGGCTGTGCATCGACTTTCGTAGAATCAATAAAGTCATAATAAAAGATCATTTTCCCCTTCCGCTGATTGACGACCAACTTGATCGATTACAAGATGCTAGTATTTTCAGTACCATCGATTTAAAAAATGGATTTTTTCACGTGCCGGTAGCTGAATCAAGTAGAAAGTATACGTCCTTTGTTACTCAACGGGGGCAATATCAATTTTGCAAGGTACCTTTCGGGTTATCTAATTCTCCAGGCGTATTTCAACGGCATATAAACGCAGTATTTCGTAAGCTAATGCAAGAAAACATTGCGTTACCATACATCGACGACGTAATAATTCCAGCCAAGAATGAAGAGCAAGCATTACACAATTTAGAAAGAGTAATCAACACATGTCGGGACTATGGGTTAGAATTGAATTTTAAAAAATGCCAGTTCCTTAAGAAGAGAGTATCCTTCCTAGGGTATGTGATCGAGAATCATACAATACGTGAATCACCTGATAAAACAAAAGCAGTAGTCAATTATAAAATGCCTAGTACGTCTAAACAGCTTCTAAGTTTTTTGGGTTTAGTGGGTTACATCAGAAAGTTTATCCCAAATTTTGCCATTATAGCAAAACCTCTAACAGATTTGACGAAGAAAGACGTGAAATTTGAAATCAGTACATCAGCAGAGGAAGCTTTCCATGCGCTAAAGAATGCGTTGATCAATAACCAGGTGCTTGGTATTTATAATAGAACTTATGAGACAGAGTTACACACAGACGCATCTATAGACGGATTTGGTGCAGTACTGCTGCAGAAATCTCCACACGACGACCAACTCCATCCTATCAACTGTATGAGCAGAAAAACGACCGAAGCACAACGCAAATTTACAAGTTATGAACTTGAAATTCTGGCAGTGATTGAAGCATTATCAAAATTCAGAGTGTACCTCCTTGGTATAAAATTTAAGCTCGTTACAGACTGCAATGCTTTCACCAAAACCTTAGAAAAGAAAAATTTATGTACGCGTGTTGCTCGCTGGATACTTCTGTTAGAAGAATTCGAGTATGTTGTGGAACATAGGGTGGATAACCGTATGAAACACGTTGACGCTCTAAGCCGTTACGCAGTCATGTCGATACGCAACGATGAGATTACCTTGCGAATAAGTCAAGCTCAGCTTGAAGATGATAGTTTAAAAGCGATACGCGAAGTTCTTCAGAATACCGATGGTTATGACGACTATTTCCTAAAATCTAACGTATTATATAAAATGGTTAAAGATGACGAACTAATTGTAGTACCAGAAAGCATGCAAAAACAAATTATTACTCAAGCGCATGAAAGAGGGCACTTTGCAATAAAGAAGACGAAAGAACTAATTTTAAAAGATTATTTTATTCCGAATATTGACGAAAAAATCAGACGACACATCTCGTGTTGTATACCCTGTATTCTCAGTAGTCGCAAGCTAGGTAAGCAAGAAGGATTACTGCATCCAATACAGAAAGAAGAGTTACCACTTCATACGTACCATATCGATTTTTTGGGTCCATTGCATTCAACTAATAAGCAATATCAGAATATTTTGGCGATAATTGATTCTTTCACTAAATTTTGTTGGTTGTACCCAACAAAGTCAACGACAGCACATGAAGTAATAACGAAGCTGCGTAATCAAAGCGAAGTGTTTGGTAATCCAGCAATCATCATTTCCGACAGAGGCAGCGCATTTTCTTCAAACGATTTTCAAGCGTACTGCGATAGTGAAAACATCAAACATGTAATGAAAACGACAGGCTTATCAAGAGTAAATGGCCAAGTAGAACGATTAAATGCAATTATTATATCAGTTCTTACAAAGCTAAGCATTGAAGATGCAACCAAATGGTTCAAACACGTTAACAAGGTTCAGAAGGCGATCAATTCAACGTTTACTAGAAGTATCAACACTACTCCATTCGAACTTTTATTTGGCACAAAAATACGAACAAAAGATTATCAACATATACGCGAACTTATCGCACAAGAATCTATTAAAGCATTCAATAGCGATCGAGACGAACTACGAAATCAAGCAAAACAACAAATCATTCAAATTCAAGAAGAAAACAAGAATAATTATAATAAGAAACGTAAACCATCTCAACAATATAAAATCAACGATCTGGTAGTAATTAAACGAACGCAATTCGGTAGTGGACTTAAGTTGAAGTCTAAATTCTTGGGTCCATACCGAATCACAAAAGTCAAAGGCAACAACTCGTACGATGTCGAAAAAGTCTCCAACACCGAAGGCCCAAAAAAATCATCAACTAGCGCGGAATATATGAAACCGTGGGTTCAAGACAACAAAAATAACAACGATACATTCGGGTCGAATGTATAGCAGAATGGCCGAATGTGGGAATGGGTTTTGCATAAAATAGCTTCATAGCAACCCTTTTCTCAAATGTCGTTTTGTGGCGTGAAGCAAGAAAACTTGAAACGAAGAGAGGAAGTTTACGACGAGCATTTAAACCGAAAAGACGTGTGCCTTGAAATTCATTTTATATTTTTCAATATTTTAAATAATTTAATTGTCACTTAAATTCAATATCTTTTAATTAAATTCCTAAATTTTATTCAAACTTAAAAAATAACTATTCATTTAAACTTTCGAGGGAAAAATAGTGATACCATCCCTTGAAATTCCACATACATTTGATAAGGTGACAAACTTATCATTTTTAGAAGCACATAACTTTACTTTCTATACACACTTTTACTGTGCATTTCACAGGAACTAAAATTTCTTATATCTTTTTAGAGTTGCTCTTTCGTAAATATATTACAGATGAAGCACCAATTCCCCATGCGCTGCTGTTTTCACTTCACTTTTACAATTGTTTTTATGTTAATTATTTTTGTTTATATATGTAAATTCCCAGCACGAACTTGAGTGTCAACTGAAACGCGGCTCATTTCATTTTAGAATGAAACAATTACATATACAAATGCTAGTATATTTCCATATCATTTTTACGTGAAGCAGGTTTTCGAAATGTGTTATGAACATGATAAATGTCAACTGCAGCGTGGCTTACGCCATTTTAACATGAAAATGTTATACAAATGTGAGATTAACAGTTTTTATATCAATATGATGTCGAAATGTATATTAACATGAGAAATTGATGTGACAGTGATATAACGTACTAATGTTGGCTCAACAAGTTTTCTATCAATTTGACTTGAAACCGGTTATTTACATCATTTTTAACGTTAAATAAAACTTTTCGAAGTAATGTATTATTAACATGAGAAATTGATATAACAATGTCATACATGCTAATGTTGATTCAGCAACTTTTGTATCAATTTAACGTGAACCCTGTCTGTTTGATAATTTTCAATATGAGCCGGTTAAAGCACAAGTGGTCTAAGTCCAGTTTTCGTTTTTTTGAGTTAGGACTGCCATTATGTAGGGAAAAATGTGTTCTATATAACACGCTAACGGGATAACTCCTAGTTCCCATAGAAACCTCACAACAACAACTCTCTTGTGCAGTAAATGCTTTCCAGATTTGTTGAGAGCACAAGTGGTACATTAGAGTAATTTACTGTGGGGTTTTCCAAAATTACTTCATAACTTTTTTGGCAGAATTTTTAGAATTTTTCTGAGTATGCAGTTTTGTAGGCAAGTCAATTTCACTATAAGCAAGCTAAAAGTAGCGCAAAAATTTTTATGGCGTTTTGCAAATTTTTAAGGAATTTTTTTTTTTGCTTTCTGTTATATAATTGGATATATTTTAATAACCAAATTTTAGAAATACCATCTTAGTACCAATATTTTTTTGATTTAGTGTATGTGGTTTTAATAACTTTTATTTGAAATATAGTCAAATCTATAATAGAAAGCGCATAAGGTAAAGTTTCAAAGTTTACACAAAGTGCATGAGAGATAATAAAAGGTCGAAAAAAAGTAAAAAAAAAAAAAAATTGAGACAGTTTTTGCAGAATTTCTACGAAAAATTTGAGTACGCAGTTTTATAGCCCTTTCAATTTTAGTATACCAATGTGCAAGTTTGAACTAGCTAAAAATTTGCCCTGAATTATAATAATTTTTTTTGTAGGGGGTGTTTAGCAATTTCTTCCATACAACACAAAAAAAAAATAAATTTTGTATGGAAGAAATTAAATTGCTCAACACCCAATACAAAAAAAATTCTGATAATTCGTCGGAAATTTTGAGGTAGTTCAAACTTGCACATTGTTATACCAAAATTGAAAGGGCTATAAAACTGCTTACTCAAATATTTCGTAGAAATTCTGCCAAAAAGGACCCCAATTTTTTATTTTTTATTTTTTACTTTTTTTTCGACCAGTTTGTGTAAAATTTGAAAGTTTAACTAATGCGTTTTCTATTAAAAGCCCATATATGTTACGACTAAACCCAATTACAAGCTGTCCCAGCTTTCCTTTGGTTAACTGTATGAAATTGGAGTGTCATTGATATTTATTTTGTTTGTGCCCTAAACAAAATGTTAAAACCGTTTAGAGCACAAGTGGTCTAAGTACTTTGGGGTACTCGAAAAACCCAAATTTATGAATAAAACGTTTTGAAAACATGAAATTATTTTAAATATAACCTTTTTCTGAAGTTTTATAGAAAAACATATTGAAAAAGTTCAATCCTGATTTTTATATCCAACTTTTAGCAAACCTATCTAGAAACAAGAATAAGTGGACTTAGACCACTTGTGCATTGAGGGGCTCATATTAATACGACATTTTTTGTGCTGAAATAGTTAATTGATAAAGCAGAAATGTTAGTTTTATAAGCGACTTTTCTTTCGGTGTATTCATTCCCTTCCATTCAGATTCTTTTTTTATACTTTTATTTATTTCATTTTGCTTTATTTTAATTTATTTTATATTATTTCCCTTCCTTTCAAATTATTTTAAATTTTTTATCAATTTCTATTTTACTTTATTTCACAGTCTAACCACGAAGGGACTTGTGAGCGATGTAGCTTACATATTGGCATTTTTTTTTGTTTTTTTAAACATCAAGTCTAGGCAAGAATTTGCTTCTCTGAATACCTGCTCACAGATTTTGTTTTTGTAAACACTGTTTGAACCTACGCTCAATAAAGTTGACGGCTGGCTCATGTTTATTATTGCTGCCAACAAACTACTCTTCTTCTTACAATGCAAACACAACAATGCAAGTGGTCATACCTATATACACACATAACAGCGGCTCTATAGAGTGAATACGTGTTTAACATTTCATATTACTAGTATGTAACCCCCGATAATCGGATGTGTTTTTTTAGAAAAAATGGAAGATGGGGTTTTAACTCCCCGTCCGATCTCTGGCGATTGAAGGGGCTTCTGTTTACCCACTTTGGCGAAAGGGTGCTTTGGAAATTGGGTATTACCCATATTGGATGAAAATTTTAAGGTTTTCGGCATCACATTTTGACAATAACTTAGTTATCGAAATATATCGAAATTCAAATGAAACCTGGGGCTTTCTCCTTTCGTTTGATACCCATATTGTAGGGAAATTTTAACGTTTTCTAGCAATGACATTTTGATCGATAACTCAGTTATCCATAAACTTATCGAAATATATGGAAGTCCAAATGAAGTAGGGAAATTGTAAGGTTTTTGGGAAATTTTTTGGGCGAAATTAAATATTGCGAAATCTCAAAACCTATAGCCAATTTTTGATTTTTCTCTTCAGAATCGTAATCTGCACGTTTTTTCACGTAATTAATGTGTACCAAGTTTACGGCTGTCAATGTTTTTATATAATTTGTTGCACACTGAATGCATATGGGTTTTTAAAATTTAATATAATATTCCGCCCGGCGAAAAAAAAAACGTTTCTTAAGGAACAGCTTAGTGTGCATTTTCGAAAGCGGTGTTCGCGGTTCGTAAATCTGTTTCAGGCTAAATTATCAAGTATTGCATTACGTAAAGTAGCAAGAGAACATTCAATACTAATACAGCTGTACAAGTCATTGTAATATGAGCACCAAATACGCAGAGGATCATTTTTAGCAAAGTTCAGACGACAAATGGGTAAGTGGAAGGGAACATAATGTAGGGATATTCTAGCAGGCACAGCGAAATTCAAACGACTAAGAAGGTCGGACGAATCTACATATATCACCTGTTATCAGTTTAGGGAGAAACATTACCCCAAGTAATATTCTTCGATTTTCCAGAGACGGTAAGCGTATAAGAAGAAGCCTACTTCTGTAAGGTGGAAGGTGATATACGGGCCACCATACATATGAGCAATATTCAAGAACTGGTCGGACCAAGTATGTATAAAGGACCTTAGTAAGATACGGGACATCAAACTCTTTAGCCCACCTTTTGACGAATCCAAGTACACCATCGCCTTGTTAGCAATAGACGAGATATGCATTTTAAAACTCAATTTCGGATCAAAAAGAACCCTTAAATGATTTACAGTAGAAATACGCTCCAAAGGAGGAGTACTATTTAGCATATAAGGTTTCAAGACTGGCTTCACACGGTGAAATGTCATTTGTTTACATTTAGCGAAATTTAAATGAAGTGAATTTATTGCACACCATAATTGAAAAGAATCCAAATCAGACTGAAGGAGAATCAAGGAGCCCGTATCAGTCTGACAACATGAGTAGCAGAGCTTTACGTCGTCCGCATACATCAGGGTTCTGGAATGTAGGATAATCTGAGCTAAGTCGTTTATAAACAGAGTAAAAAGCAATGGACCCAAATGGCTGTCCTGAGGCACTCTGGAGGATACCTCGATCGACGTTGTAAGTTTGTATTTGAACAGAAATTGTTGAGTCCTGTTTGAAAAATAGCTTGCTAGTAAGTTAGTGGTAGATGAGCTTTGACGTATAAAACCATGTTGAGAAGAAGATAATAAAGAAGTGCACTGATATTGAAGTTGGCTGGTAATAATCTGTTCAAACGTCTTAGGCGGGCTACCCACCTGCCAAGAAATGTCAAACTCCATATAAAAAAAGGCTCAAGAAATGGTCAACTACTGTTTTCACACGTCAAATTTTCTTGAGCCAATACTCAGCTCATAAGAAAAAATACTACAATTTTCGATGGTTGGCAACGCCGGTTTACCTCAAGAAATAAATATGCTCGTATATATTTCTTGAGGTAAACGTGCCGATTCACGGCAAAGATGAGTATATACTTCGCTGCACATGTTTTATACATTTTTATAATAGTAATCTGCAATAAAATGGAAAATGCCGTAAACGTCAAATTTTCTTGACCAAGCATAAGAAATATATGCTCGTTTTTTTCTTGAGACATTTCTTGGAAGGTGGGTAGCCCCCTTTAGGAATAGCTGAAAGCTTAGCTATGCCGATATTTGACCTACTCTCTTTTTTATCCAAGGCTATAATAAAAGATGTTTTCCATGGTGATGGAAACGACGCAGACTCAAGAGATAATTCAAAAAATTTTAAAATCGGCCCAGATAAATTTGCAGCACAATACTTAAGTACGCAGCTGGGAACACCATCGGGACCCGGAGAAAAGTTCGACTTCAACGCTAGAAGACTCTGAAGAACAATACCGTTAAGGGCTGGTTTCCTCGAAAGCGGTGACGCTATATAGCGTCCGTTACATAGCGGTGAAGTACGTTGTCAAAAATACTGCCATGTAAAAGTAATTGAGTGTAAAGTAAGAAGACGGTGAAGTTCACCGTAAAGTAATATAGCGGCAGGCATACAAATATAGCGTCCGTCATGACGGTACCAATTTATTCGTCAACGATTTTTTCCAACGTAGCGGCGAGTTTTGAAATTTTTGGCATCTTTCAATTTAAATATAAATTATTTACTTTCAATTTTATATTTTAATAATAAATTTGGATCGCTAGGATTGATTTGTTCCTTATGGTCACGTTGGTTGGCCAAAACCGCGGGCTCCTTTGGGATATTTGGATGATATGGCTAAGTCCCACATGCCAAAGTTCGCCTGAGGAGAAATCGTCAAAGTGGGTGTGAAGGAGTGATACGTAAGCCTAGGTACATAGAAGCAGGGTAGGACTCGGGCAACGTCGAAGTATAGTGTGCGACAGGCTCTGTCATCTGAGAGCGGCTCGTCCCTGTCGTTGCTGTAGGCTGGGCAGCACTGAGCTTTTACGCAAGCGAGACAGGTCAAAGCAAGAACTGCACATCATTGATGCGGCAAGCGCATACAGTCTCAGCTGGTTGGTCAAGGCGTCATAGGGCGGAAGTGACATCGGGATCTAGCCTGGATCTGCTTTACAGGTGGAAGCGGTTGCTTTCCTGCAGGCTTTGTAGGAGTATGTGACTTTTGTATGTATGTAGTACGAAGTATGGTATTCAGCTACGTTTAAGATAAATATAATATATGTATATTCAGATTTGTGGCAGTACGGGATGTAGTATTTAGGGTCCACAAGAAACGGTGGACTAACTACTGTGCAGGCACTGCATATCAGAATGCAACTTCGTGGATACCACTCTGTAAGGAGGGTCAAGGTCGATTTCGGCATGACCGTCAAAATTTCAGATTATTTTTGTTCGTTTCGGGATTGTCTTATTGTTTCGTAAGAGCCCAAAATGGTCTTTTAGTGATTCCGAACTGGAAGGAAGTACTGAAAAAATGTCGCCTTGACCTCAAAACAGTAGTGTGAGGGGACGAACCCGAATAGGTCCTAACTTGAACAGTTGGTCGAAAATGCAAACGCTACAATAAATTTCACGGATCTCAGATTAAATGGATTTCATAAAAATGTCTGAGAATGGTCCTTTGAGCTATCAAAAACAAACATTAAGCTTCTACCAAATGAGTTCGTATCCCTCTAGAGCACCTCTTTAGCAAGCTATTGCCATGATCCTTCCTGTTTGTATTTAACTGACTTGGAGCCCTACCATAACGGAGTAATTGGTATTTAGTTGAAATAAAAAAAAAATGAGAGAATTTGGCATTTAATATTATTATTATTGACAGTGAACTTAAATTGATAAAATAAATAGAAGCGTTTGTCTGACTTTACAAGAAAGCAGCACCGCTAATGACGGCAACGCTTTTCGAGGAAACCAAGTCTTAAGAAAACAATTTGAGCTATTCAGGTGATACGGATAGGTACTATTTTGTAAATGTTCATGAAGATCACGGAAACCGACGAAGATTTTGCTGAAGTCTTTCTGAGTTTGTCTCATGAAAGCGCGTATTTCATTTTCTACCGTGCGGCAATCATGGCAGCTCCAAGTGAGTCCAACTTTACTGGATATTAAATCCACGACTCGCCCTCCTAGATTTGTGAATCTAGCATAGGACACGTGAGCCATATTTTCACAAAGCCAACAACAAACATAAACTTCTGATATCTTCTTCTGGCAAGGACACTTTTTATAACAACAATCCAACAAAGTGAATGAAGTGGAAAGTAAACTACAAAAGACTCAAGTAAAACGCCTAAAAGCTGAAAGTAATTAATTAATTAATTTCACAAACTGCAACAAAATATGCAAGCGTAGCTGAAAAGCAAACTTTCAAGTTTACTACAGCGAGTTATTTTGGAGCACTGCACAACTGGAGAACAGCTGAGTGCTTAACAGCGAAACAGTGGATGCAAAAAAAAAAAAAACGCGCAAATGACTTGCAATCAGTAAATACCAACTACTTAATATGTTAAACTATTGTTGGTATAGAATTATTGTTGTTGCACAAACAGATTGATTGAACCGCACGAAAATGCACAAATATTATTAAAATACACGGCTACTTTATATGTAATCAACTTATTGCTGATATTTCTTTATGTTGAACACAGTTTTAAAATATTTGAACGATATTTAACTATCTATCTATGCAATGATCCAGCAGCTTTTACACAAACACTTTTCGGTGTTGCTATATATAAACACCAAAATGGTATTAAAGTTGGACCTTTATTTTTACTGCCTAATAAGAATAGAATAGGCTTCTGTATTTTTCTGGTAGAATTGGCCCTGTTTCTTAAAAAAAACTAGTTGAAATTGTTATTTTCAGCTGTGCATAGTGCATAAGTTATCACTCGTCCACAAAGGGTAAGTTGTGACAATCGTTTAATGGCTGTGTGCAAACGGTTTAAAAAAGCAAATTTTGACAGAGCGAAGGTAAATCTAAATCCCCGAATCTAGAACGAATGTGAAAATTTCAAAGCTGTACCTAGGTCTTGAGCCTAGATATCAGGGATCAAAGTCGCAAAAAAATGACCCTAACTTCACTTATTTTCTTATGGATGATTTTCACATATTTGTCTTAGATTACCACCCCGCGTCAGTATCAAGTGTTGTTAGACCCGTGCCATGGTCTATGCTCCAGCCAAACACCCTAAGTTCGCGGATTTTCCTATGAAAATTAACAATTTTTTTTAAAAAGTTTTAACAATTTAACAGATTTGGCCAACTTTGGCTCCTTTTAACTACCCAATTTTTTTGTAGAACACTACCCTCAAGTATTATCAAGCATTTTTAGGTATCGTCCCATGGCAAAAACTTCAGCCAGTCACCTCAAAACTCGGGAATTTTCATAATTCTCACTGCGCTTTCACAGGTTTAAGCGGATTGGTCACACTTTGGCAACTTTTAAATAGCGGATCTTTACAAATGTGTCACAGAACACTACCCTTAAGTAGAATCAGTTATTTCTAGGCATCATCCCATGACAATAACTTCAGCCAGACACCTCAAAGTTCGGGAACTTTTCTTTTTCAATTACTTTGCTTTCTCTTGTTCAATCAAGTTTGTCCAACTTTTACTGCGTTTAAATGACGGATCGTTACACATGTGTTGTAGGACACTACCGTCAAGTAGTATCAAGTATTCTTAGACTTCGTCCCATGGCAAAAACTTCAGCCACACACCTCAAAACTCGGGAATTTTCGTAATTCTTACATCGATTTCACTTGTTTAAGCGAGTCTGTTCAACTTTGGCTATGTTAAAATGGCGGATCTTTGCACTGTGTCGTGAAACATTACACCTAAGTAGTATCAGGCATTTCCACTCTTTATCCCATGAAAAAACAGCAGCCAGACACCTCAAAGCACAGGGACTTTTCATCATTTTTAATGCGCTTGGACATGTTTAAGCGGGTTTAAACAACTTTGGCTGCTTTTAAATGGTGGATCGTACAACACTACCGTTAACACTATCCGACAAATTTTCAAAAATTTACAACTCCACGACATTTGAAAAATTTTACTATTAAATTTTAAAATGGCATGGTGGAAAACCGCATTGAACGTTATTTTAGTAGCTATAGCAGGATATGAGGTAGGGAAAGAAACCTCTGAAGATAAAATTAACGAAAATAAAATTGACAAATTTGAAACACACCCAATTATAGAAGATAAATGCAGAAATCTCTGATAAATGGTTGGTAATTTTTATATGTGTAAGTTCATTTTTAATTGTCACAATAATAATTCTAATAAAAAATTATATAAAGAACAAATTGAGACAATTGAATAATGTCCAACAACGCATCTAATTGGCAAGAAATATATGACAAATTAAATGAAGAAAAAGCAAAAGTTGGCAAATCATATAAATTTATTAATAAAAGTATTCTCATAACAAGAGAAACTATAGTTAATCATTTAAATACAACTAGTATGTAACCCCCGATAATCGGGTGTGTTTGCTTATTACCCCTGCATTGCTTTTGTAGTCAAAGTAGCGCAAAATTTGTCTATTTCGACTGAAATCCATGCGAGCATTGTATGTATGTATGTATATACATATGTACATTTACAAAGCATGCTAATAGTGCCATATAAAGAGCTTGGGTACAAACTTTAAACGCTAATTTCTCATGAACAAATTAACCTATTGGAATTGTTATAATTTTTTGCAAACATGCTCATGATAAGGCCTAGATTTCATAAAGAAATACAATTGTATTCTAGATTATGGAAAAACAGAGGATAAACTAATCCTAAGACCATATGATTTCCCTCAAACAATAACAATGAATCTAACAATCTGTCTGTCGGTCAACACAATCACAATCCCAGCTAGATCGGAAGTTATTAGACAAATTAAAATAAATACAAATAACAAAAATATTTTCATACCACACCAACAATTATCCGAAGGCATTTGATAATGTACAAATTGACACAGTCGGCCCATTGCCAAGGTCAATAAACGGAAACGAATATGCAATTACCATTATATGCGATCTAACCAAATATTTGGTAGCGATTCCAGTTCCAAGCAAACATGCAACAACGGTCGCTAAAGCCATATTCCAGCATTTCATCCTGATTTATGGCCAAATGAAAACAATTTTAACAGACATGGGCACAGAATACAAAAATAGCCTGTTCAAGGAACTGTGTAAATTGTTAAAAATTGAGCATAAAACTTCTACACCGTACCATCACCAGACTTTGGGTACTGTAGAACGCAGTCACCGGACATTCAACGAATATATGTATGCGTACATACATATCCAGTGACAAAGACGATTGGGATGAATACCTCAGGTATTTCGCTTATTGTTACAATACAACGCCATCAACAACACATAATTATTGTACTTTCGAACTAATATTCGCAAAACAACCACCAAGTTATGAAATTTTGAAGAATTAGCCCGGTATACAACCATGAGGCATATGACAAAGAAGTAAAATACAAACTTCAAATAGCACACTGAAAAAAAAATCTACAAGAAACGGCCGTCAAATTAACAGTAAACCCTGTAATTTTTCGTACAACAGTGGGTAATATCAATTTTGAAAGTGACCCCCTATCATTCTTCGAATATACTATCATATTGACATGAATTACTGTAAATTTGAAAGTGGACACTATCATATTTTCAAAAATCACATGTTTTTACTGCCAATTTTACAGTAAATACTGTAATATTTACAGTAATACCATAATCGATTTGAAAGTGGTTTTGATATGTTACTTTCAATGTGCACTTTCAACCTTTTTATTTCAGTGCACAGCAAAGAGCAAGAAAATTAATTCAAGAAGCTAAAGAAAAGCAAAAATCAAATTATTAATTAAGTTTCTTGCAACGTAAATAGACTTTCTCGGACATAAAGTAAATACTAATGGTGTTACTCCTGGTCATGTAAAGTCAAGGCAATTCGTGATTTTCCGATACCGACTAATGCAACTGAAGTGCGTAGATTCTTGGGTATCACGGGATTTTTCAGAAAATGTTTGAAAAGTTATGCGCGTATTGATAGACCTTTAAACAAGTTAACTACAAAAGATGCTGCGAATAATTTTATATGGGGTGAGACAGAGACTGTCGCTTTTAAATTGTACTTTTGACTTTGAGCGCCAAAGTTTGAAAAATCCCAAGTTGACACATTTAGAGTGCCCCCATCGTGTTAAAATGTATGAGCGGCCCCACTAACTTTGTAAGGCCGACCCACCTATGCCAGTGGCGCACCCCCTAAGACCTCACCTGGGGGGTCCCCATACAAAAAAAATCAAAAAATCACAATTTTTGGCACTTGACGTGAAAAATCAGCTAACTGGCTATCTTTTTTTATTTTTGAAGTTAATTTTTCTCTTAAGAACTTTAAAAAACAGCCATTTCACTGATTTTTTCATAAAAAGTGCCAAAATTGGTTATTTTTTTAAATATTTGTATGGGAAACCTTCCAGGTGATGGTTTAGGGGGTGTGCCACTGGCATGGGTCCGCCAGCCCTTCAAAGCTAGGTCGGTCATACATTTGCGCACGATTCGGGCACTCTAAATGGGTCAATTATGATTTTTCAAACTTTGGCGCTCAAAGTCAAAAGTACAAAGTCGGGACATCAGAATTGGTTTTAGAGGTATGCTTCCTTCGGCAAAGTAGGTATCTTATTTTGATCCCTAAAATACGATTTTTTTTTTTTCAATTGGGCGATTTCAAAATCGACCCGGCTTATTGAACACAGTACTCCTGTAGGGCGCTTGGGAATAAAATATTAGATTTTGCTTTAGGCTGCATATCTTGAAAGCTTGAAGTCCTTTCCAAAAAAAAACATGGTGTAATTAAGTAGTGAATGCCTCTCGATGACACATGCCCAATAAGGTTCATTCATTGACAATTTGGGCCAAAAAAATGGCGTCAAAACCGGAAAACTGGATGAGATTTCCAAAAATTCCAAATTCTGGCTTGAAAAGCATATCATACTTTTTCAAATGAATAAAACACTGTATATATTTCGAAAGTGTCAACAATTCTTTACACAAAACCGTTGAGAATTTTGAAATGGATTGAAAATTTGATTTTTAATAAATTATTTTTACGAAAAAACTGAAAAAACGGGTTTTGGCCTTAAAACCAGATTTTGGGGGTGTTACAAACTTTTTAAGGGGCGTTTCGTGTATAACTCGACCAGATGAACAATCTCTATTAGGTGGCTTCAAAAGTGTAAAAAGGCGTTGTACTGTGTAATTAACAGTGTTGCCAGAATTTTTTCAGCAATCCGGCTAGATCGAGAAAAAAACGGCTAAAAACCGCTAAAAAAAATTATTTCGGCGAAAAAAATTATAATTTTGGCCGGAAAAACGGCTAAAAATTTTTAATCAACTCTTCACTAGTTTTATTCGCTTTTTTTCATTAAAACGTATAATATAAATATTTTATAATATAAAGGAGCGTTTTCTCATCTAGCCTTAAATATTAAAGTTCACGCTAAACAAAAATTTTGTATGAAAAAATTAAGATAAATTTTAAAGTTCACTTCAGAAAACGGCTCCAATTTCATAACAATAAGAAAGTTTCGTATACAGCTGCTTTGTATCCGAATATACTGAGCTATAATAAACATAAATAAAGCTTACATTTATATTTGTTATATCCAGGCGCGTATTCGGGGACACCCCGAAATGCGCAAGTTTATGCAATTTTTTGTATGTGACTGTAAAAAATAATATTTGGAATATCAGTCCCAAACTCATGGGATCATATTTTTTGATTTCCGGTTAAATTAGACATTTGAAATAACAAAAATTGCGACAAACCCGAACTTAGGTAAAGAAAACTTCAAAAGTCCCCATTAATATCATGTGTGGTAAAAAAGTTATTTGGGGCAAAGGTGAACATTTAGGGTTTTACGAATTTTTCTCGTAAACGGTAATTTTTTCGACCTGAAAATTCACTATAAAAATCGTCCCAGCATTTTTCTAATTTAAGCTGTCCCGGCAGACGATGTATCTCCATCCCGATCGCTATCGCTGTCTACATATGTGGGTAAAATTCCTCAAGCGGACCACCTAAAAATTCGATTTGAATGAAATTTGGTGAATTTGATCTGCCATGTAAGAAAAAAATATCACCAAAGTTCACGTAAAAATATTGGATGGTTACCGAGATATACGGGTTTGAATTCGCAATTTTTTTTTGTGTAAGCATGTTTTCTTTAAATTTTAAGAAAGAACATGGAAACCGTTTTCTAAAGTATTTTTCCGTTATTTTGGAATATAACTTAAAAAAAAATTTTATTAAAAAAATGTAGTAAAAATTTTATTAAAAAAGAATTTTATAATTTTTTTTCAATTTTGGGCATTTTTAATTTTTACGTAAAGCCTGATCTTTTTCCTTTAAAATAATTTTTTTTTAGTAATGGACCTCGAAAATTTTTTAATGTTCTTTCAAAAGACAATTTATTCATTTTTTGTTTTTTCTAGGCTTTGATAAATTTGGTTCGCGTCTGCACTAGTAACAAAATTAAACGTTAGCTAAGTCATTTCCATTTTCCAGTCAAAATGGTTATTATGAAAAAAAATTGGATACGCGTCCGGCTATATCTATTACATAGATGTGACTTATTGTAGCATTACATAAACACATCGCCCTTTTACTTTAATTGTCATGTGCGCACAAATAATGTATAAACAAATATGAATGAACACAAACAACATTCTACCCAAATCAGTTACATTGAACTCAGCGGGAGTTTATACAATAGCGAGGATCTTGTTACACTTGTGCGGACGGTCAAAGACACCGCCAAAGACAGTCGCAATGCCTAACTGAGTCACAACGTCTGTTCGTCAGTGCGACTGTCATACTTATATATTTATTGCAACCATATGTTGACTTAGCATATTTTAGAGTTATGCATTCTAGTTTTTAGGTTTTAGTAATATACACATATGTAGGTATACGTTTTAGTTCGTAAATAATTTGTAAGTATTAGTGTAAGAATTTAGTATAAAAGAAAGTGAAATCAATAAAGAAAATCAATTATTGACCAAACTTCAAACGTTTCTATTTATTTGGCTATATGGCGATCCCGCCAGGCTTTTAAATAAATAAAAATAATAAAAATACACTCAGCTCTACACAGTGATACCGCCAGCTGAAAATACAAAATCCAAAGGCAAAACAAGTTAGCCTATGAAAATACTGGTGGTTAAATTTATGATGCACGTGAAGACTGGCAGCAAACATTGATCTTTTGCAAATATTTTGCAAATATTGAAAAGAGAGGACATAGACGATGCGCAAGACGAAGTGGAATATTGATCATTTCATGACTGGCAGCAAACATTGATATTTTGCAAATATCTTGCAAATATTGAAAATAGAGGACATAGACGATGCGCAAGACGAAGTGGAATATTGATAATTTCATGAATGGCAGCAAACATTGATATTTTTCAAATATTTCGCCTGGCAGGAAAATTTTTAGTAATATGACTTGCAGCAAATATTGATAATTTCGTGATAAGACTGGCAGCAAAAATTAGTATTTTGGTTATATGACTGGCAGCAAATATTAGTAAATTTAAGACAAAACTAGCGGAAGCGTAAGGTAGAATTAAAAAATTATAATTAAAAAAAAATTTTAATAATTAAAAATTTCCTTAGAAAACTTTGGCACGCCTTATGGTCGCCATCCAAATAGCAGTAATTTGCTTAGGGGTAAAGTTTTAAAATTTAGTTTTGCAAATTTTTTTTTTATCATTACAAGAAATATAACAAAATTTTATTTATGAATTATCGTGCAGAAGATTTCGACTCAAGAGGAGTCTGATAAAAAATTTAAAGAAGAAATTGATAAACTTTTTCAAAATTGCGTAGACGCATGCGTCAAAGGTATAAATCAGATCCTCGAGAGTCGCAAATCCGAAAAAGTTGGACCTAAACCGATTACTATCGAAGAGTATCGGAAAAGGAATAAATTAAATAAAACGGAAGAAATTCCAAAAATACCTGTCCTAAATATTGTACATAAAAGAAAAAGGGCAGGAAGAAAAGTAAAAAGACGAGTAGAATTAGCAAAGTTACATCAACAACTTAACTTTGCCACTAACTCAGATGAAAGATTAAAAATACAAGAAAAAATAGAGATATTAAGACATCAATAGAGAAAAAAAAAAGATTGAGTAAATTCAAACGCCTTTGTTAAAATTTATTTATTTTAAATAATCTTTTCTTATGGATACTGCATTGCCCGATGATCTTGATTACGACGCAGTAAACAAAATTGTAGATAGCTTAGAGCGTGAAAACGCAGACATTGCTCGTAAATCAAGATCACGAGATAAGGGAAGTAACAGACATAATTTAAATTGCTTAAGAAAATTTTGGTTATATATAGGAATGGGTAGGGAACCTACAATGGAAGATTTATTATATCCTTCCACATTAGTAGAAGAAGTAAGTAGATTGATAAGAAAAGTAAAGTCTGAAAATAAATTTTGATTAAAAATTGTAATTTAAAAGACAAATTTATGAATAAATAAAAATTTGAGTTCGAAAAATTTTACTATTAAATTTTAAAATGGCATGGTGGAAAACCGCATTGAACGTTATTTTAGTAGCTATAGCAGGATATGAGGTAGGGAAAGAAAACTCTGAAGATAAAATTAACGAAAATAAAATTGACAGATTTGAAACACACCCAATTATAGAAGATAAATGCAGAAATCTCTGATAAATGGTTGGTAATTTTTATATGCGTAAGTTCATTTTTAATTGTCCCAATAATAATTCTAATAAAAAATTATATAAAGAACAAATTGAGACAATTGAATAATGTCCAACAACGCATCTAATTGGCAAGAAATATATGACAAATTAAATGAAGAAAAAGCAAAAGTTGGCAAATCATATAAATGTATTAATAAAAGTATTCTCATAACAAGAGAAACTATAGTTAAACATTTAAATACAATTCTGGAAGCTCTTAACAACATTAGACAGGTGATCAATGCGGGAAAGCGCATACTTACCGTAGAACACCAAAAGGAAGCTTACCAAGTTTTCTCGACAGTTCGGGACAAACTAGTCGCTGCTCTAGCCAAACACAATATCGATTTTGATGTACCAAATACAACAGAAGAAGAAATTCAAATAGTTTTTTTATCACTTCTACCTGAACGCGTTCTTAGCCGAACTCCCTCACCTTCATCGGTGGAAAAATTTAAAATAAACATCCCAATAATAAAGGTCACAATGCCACAAACCGTAGTAGAATTCATTAAAACTGCTTCGTCAGTATCACCAGAGTTTGATGGTAAACCAGAAAATCTACATAGCTTCCTAGATGTACTCGATATACTTGAGCAAATCAAGGATACACACGAGGCATTGGCCTTTGCCATGATAAAAATAAAGCTGAAAGGTACAGCAAGGAATTTTATTAGTAATGAGTCCACGATCGAACAAATAAAAAACAAATTAAAAACCGCAATAAAGGGTGAATCAGTGGAAGTTTTAACCGCTAAACTACTAAACATCCAACAGCGTAGCAAAACTGCTAACCAATATACTGCGGAAATTGAAAAAATTACAAGGTCATTAGAAGGAGCATATATCTCTGATAGATTAAACCCAGACTTAGCCACGAGATATTCAACACAGGCAGCAGTTAAGGCCAATTGTAAAAACTGCTCTAATGACAAGGTCATGATCATGCAAGCAGGAACGTTCTCAACAATAAACGATGCAATCTCGAAATTCACTAACAGTTGTACCGAAATCACTGGCAGCTCAAACACGATTTTAAATGTACGACAGCAAGGTCAGTACAGGAGTAGTTTCCGTGGAGGTTACCTTAGTAACAACTATGGAAATTACCAAAGACGGAGATTCAGACCACAACCGAGATATAACAATAACTCGTGGTCGTACAACAACAATAATAACCAATAATAACAAATTAAAATAAATACAAATAACAAACATATTTTCATACCACACCAACAATTATCCGAAGGCAAATTGACACAGTCGGCCCATTGCCAAGGTCAATAAACGGAAACGAATATGCAATTACCATTATATACGATCTAACCAAATATTTGGTAGCGATTCCAGTTCCAAGCAAACATGCAACAACGGTCGCTAAAGCCATATTCGAGCATTTCATCCTGATTTGTGGCCAAATGAAAACAATTTTAACAGACATGGGCACAGAATACAAAAATAGCCTGTTCATGGAACTGTGTAAATTGTTAAAAATTGGCCATAAAACTTCTACACCGTACCATCACCAGACTTTGGGTACTGTAGAACGCAGTCACCGGACATTCAACGAATATATGTATGCGTACATACATATCCAGTGACAAAGACGATTGGGATGAATACCTCAGGTATTTCGCTTATTGTTACAATACAACGCCATCAACAACACATAATTATTGTCCTTTCGAACTAATATTCGCAAAACAACCACGAAGTTATGAATTTTTGAAGAATTAGCCCGGTATACAACCATGAGGCATATGACAAAGAAGTAAAATACAAACTTCAAATAGCACAGCAAAGAGCAAGAAAATTAATTCAAGAAGCTAAAGAAAAGCAAAAATCATATTATGATAAAAATAGCTATAGTAAGGAAATTAAAACAGGAGATTTAGTATTAGTTAGAGAAGAGGCCTCCCATAAGTTAGAGAATAGATATACGGGACACTATAAAGTTAAAACCATTGGTAAAAATAACAACTATACTTTAATTCCACATAGTATAGGAGATAGCAATAAAAACAAAAAGGAAATCGTAATCCATAAGAATAGGCTGAAAACAATTTAAAACCTTTAAAAATAAGCATGGCACTTTATTCCAATTTACTCAATTTAATATACGGCACAAGCAGTATACAAACCAACACAAAACAATTAATTAAAATTTTGTCAACCCAAACAGACATCAAGCGGTTCATTGAATAAGTAAAATAGATATATATAGTTGACCACAAATATATATATCTATTTTTTTTTAAGAGGGAAGGTGTAGCAGTACATAAACACATCACTCTTTTACTTTAATTGTCATGTGCGCACAAATAATGTATAAACAAATATGAATGAACACAAACATTCTACCCAAATCAGTTACATTGAACTCAGCGGGAGTTTATACCAAATCGAGGATCTTCTTACACTTGTGCGGACGGTCAAAGACAACGTCAGTTCGTCAGTGCGACTGTCATACTTATATATTTATTGCAACCATATGTTGACTGAGCATATTTTAGAGTTATGCATTCTAGTTTGTAGGTATTAGTAATATACACATATGTAGGTATACGTTTTAGTTCGTAAATAATTTGTAAGTATTAGTGTAAGAATTTAGTATAAAAGAAAGTGAAATCAATAAAGAAAATCAATCATTGACCAAACTTCAAACGTTTCTTTTTATTTGGCTATATTATATAAAAGGCACAACGAGCAAAATTTTAAGCAGAGCTCACTGCTTTAAAAATAATTGGCTTAATGAAAAGTCGCAATAAAATAAGGCATCAGGTAACGAAGAGCTGGTAAAAAGCATGCATCAGCTCTTATGCAGAATATGGTCAGACGAATGCATGCCTCCGGATTGGAATTTAAGTGTGCTTTGCCCAATCCACAAGAAAGGCGATCCCGCTAACCGCACCAACTACCGCGGAATTAGTCTTCTTAATATCGCATATAAGGTTCTTTCTAGCGTGTTGTTTGAAAGGCTGAAGCCCATCGTAGACAAACTGATTGGACCTTATCAGTGTGGCTTTAGACCTGGTAAGTCTACCATCGACCAGATTTTCACGATACGCCAAATCCTGGAGAAGACCCATGATAAGAGAATCGACACTCACCATCTCTTTGTCGATTTTAAAGCCGCTTTTGACAGCGTAAAAAGGAGTTGCCTGTATGCCGCCATGTCTGAACTTGACTTCCCTGCAAAGCTTATACGGCCTTGTCAAATGACGTTGAGCAATACCAACAGCTCCGTCAGAATCGGGAAGGACCTCTCTGAGCCATTTGAAACCAAACGAGGCTTCAGACAGGGCGACTCCCTTTCGTGCGATTTCTTCAATCTGATGCTGGAGAAGATAATTCGAGCAGCAGAGCTAAACCGCAATGGTACAATCTTTTACAAGAGCGTGCAATTGCTGGCGTATGCCGATGATATTGATATCATTGGCCTTAACAACCGCGCCGTAAGCGCTGCCTTCTCTGGACTGGATAAGGAAGCGAAAAAAGTGGGTCTTGCCGTGAACGAGGACAA
This sequence comes from Campiglossa producta, assembly GCA_964058755.1. Lineage (NCBI taxonomy): Eukaryota > Metazoa > Arthropoda > Insecta > Diptera > Tephritidae > Campiglossa > Campiglossa producta. Next base: position 112,217,717 of record CAXKVI010000001.1, read on the forward strand.
GACGAAGTATTTGCTGTCATCAAAGAAAGAATCGGCGCACCTGCGCCTTGGCAGCCATGTCACTGTTGATAGTTACAAATTTGAAACTGTGAGGGACTTCGTCTATTTGGGAACCAGTATCAACACCGAAAATAATATCAGTCTAGAAATCCAGCGGAGAATAACTCTTGCCAACAAGTGCTACTTTGGACTGAGTAGGCAATTGAGAAGTAAAGTCCTCTCTCGAAGAACAAAGATCACGCTCTATAAGTCTCTCATCATACCTGTCCTGATGTATGGCTCAGATTCATGGACAATGTCAAGAGAAGATGAGATGGCCCTTGGAGTATTTGAGAGAAAAGTTCTCCGGAAGATTTATGGTCCTTCCCGTGATGCCAACGGCGAGTATAGAAGGAAATTTAACGATGAGCTGTACGAGCTCTACGCAGATCTGACCATAGTCCAGCGAATTAAAGCCCAAAGACTCCGCTGGCTGGGCCATGTTATGCGAATGGACAAAGAAGCTCCAGCACAGAAGGTTTTCCTATCGTCGCCTGAATTCGGCAGCAGAGGAAGGGGGAGGCCTCGACTGAGATGGAAACAACAGGTGGAGGATGACTTGAACTCCCTTGGGGTTTCCAATTGGCGTCCGTTATCGCTAAAAAGGAATGACTGGCGTGCTTTGATACGAAACGGCCAAAATCGCTTAGGCGGTTAAGCGCCAATAAATGATGATGATGATCAGGTAACGAATATACTTGAAAAAAACATATACTTTCATGACATAAAATGAAAAAAAAAAATAATAATAATAATAATGTGAGAAGAATGTAGGTATATACATTTTACAATATTTCTATAGCACAATTTTCTATATCTCGCTCTGACCTATCGTACATGTTAGATGTGTTGAACTAAGTTTATTTCAAGAAAAATTGTTTACTACATTGGCCAAAAAGCTAAAAACGGCTAAAAAAAATAAGAAAACGGCTAGCGGCTAGATTCAAATTTTTCCGGCTAAATGACAAGAAAAACGGCTAGATTTAGCCGGAAAATGACTAAAATGGGAACACTGACTCCTTACATTATATATTTAAATAGTTTGTGTAAACCATTCACTCGCAATCCTCTGACAATTATTACTAGCAAATTTCGCATAATTGAGAAGTCGACTAAAAAATCTGCCGATTGAGTTTGAAATGTGATTACGCAATTATAACATTGAGGCACAAGCTTTCTATCGTGTCCATGGATGGATCGATGCTTTCTGCTCGAAAATGTCGCTTTCACGCGCGGCCGCAAAGTCATGTTCTGCTGTAAAATGCATGAACCAAAGAGAGAAGAGTAAAATTACTATTATGTTCATGGAGAAAAATAAAATGTATAAATGTATGTATACCTACTTATGTTGATATTGTATATTTTTGAAGTTTACTACTTTAGCGGCATGCATTTGAGATAACTGCAACGAAATTGAAAGACAACAACCATATGAATGTTGTTGTTGCGAAGCGACAGGAGCTAATGATGCTTTGTATGCATATAGCAAAAGCACCATAGACAATCTTAAGTACGGCATTTGACATGAAAATGAAAACGTCGATATAGCACATGTGGCAAGCGAGCGAATGTGCACACAAAGGTCGCGGGTTCGAGGCCGGCTACTTTTTCTAATTTGTTTTTTTTTTTTCATATAATTTTTTTTTAATCTTAAATATGTTTTTTAATTATTTAATGCGAAACGTCACTTACATCATAATTGCATTTGATTTATCTTTGTAATGGAAATTATTACGGTTGTGATATTTTGTGAGAAATAGAATTAACGATATCTGTGAACAAATGAATTTTCATATTTTTGTTGGTTACGTTTAGGGAGGGATATGCCAAAAGATAATAACGGGGCTCGTGAGAGACGTCGAATGCTAAATTAATGAAGTCCCCTGGGTGTGCACCGCACACACTTTATTTTTTTGTGTAAAGAAAGAGTATGTGTAAGTCCGGTTTTACATTTGTCAAGTATTGCTTTCAACTCTGCTGGCGTTCTCTTTTGTGTTTTCTATTCGTGTCTACACTTGTCAATTTTTCTTGAAAGCAATTATGAATCAAAATATGGGGGTACAAGGTGGAGTGAAAGACGGTAGACTTTCAAGTGCACTCTTCCCCTCGCTTCTCACCTCACCTTCGCCTATGTCGCGGCAGAATTGAATTCAAGACTTGAATAATGTAAAAGGGGTGCCATCAAAACAAATCCATATGTAAGAATAAGTCTACGACAAAATTTTGTTATTTTAGTGTTCCGCTTCTTTCCGCAACTCTCCGAATCTTCTTGTCTATATCCGTTTCCATGAGAATTTTAATATTACTTGTGATAGGTTTACTTATTTTGAAATTTGTATTTAAGTTGAATATTCGATGTTGTTTTTGCCATTTATTCCTTTAATAGTATTTGGAGCTTTATTGTTTTGCAGTCTATTCTTTTATTTTTTTTTTTCGTTATTTGCTTAGCATAGTGGGTTGTGCGAGCATTTGTGCATATAGTCATTAGAACTGTTTTTTTTTCTCATGTATTTACTTCACATAATTTGTGGATTCCATTCATGTAGATACCGAAGATTTTTGTGACGGTTATCAACATTTGTTCCCAGCATAATTGGCACAGTTATGTATGTTCTTGGAAATTATGATGTGCACTGACTTTGCTTTGTTCTAGAATGTATGTCCAAATCTTAATATCTTGGGTACAGTTGTGTTCTTTAGAAAACGACTTCACGGTAAATTTTTCTTCGATGAACATATAAGTGAAAGTCCAGACTTTTTAATTTTGGAAATTATATATTTTTTTTTTAAACCTCTATATCCTATTTTTATTTCACTCCAATACATCATATTTTTATCTTGAATTCAGTTTTTTGCTTCTTTTTTTCATCACCAAAATGTATGTATATAGCGTGTTTTCACTTTTCACATATTCAATCTTTTTTTCTATAGGTATTTATTTAGTTTTTGATTTTTTATTTTATTAACGCTGTATTTTCTGCAAATTGTCTTCATTATATTGACTTTTTTTCCTTTTTTGCAAATTTTTCGGCAGAATCTCCATGTTGGTCCACACTAAACAACCACTGTCCTTCGTAGTTCAATTCAATCTCTGTATTCGGTAACTCAAGAAAAGTCGTACAACCAGTTGTGGTAATGCTCTTATATACATATATGGCTGGTTCCTTGGAAACTGATATATTTCACATCGACTTTTTGTGAAATGTCAATGTTACGATAAATGACTTTTGAAAGTGTATACAGTGTAAATGGGGTATATGAAATAGCCCCTGATTGGCATTGCGCTACAACTTAACCCATTGCAGTACACTTCTTCAAATATCGAAAAAAGGCATTTTAAATATCAAAAACATATAGTTTTGCTACAAGTATGACATAAACTGCTTTGAATGCAAGTAAATTATTCAGTTTCATATTTAGAGTGCCCATTAATTCCTTATGAGAACACCTATTTGTTGGAAATTGAAACAATATTTTTTTATAAATATTTATCCAAAAATTTATTAATTAATGGTATCAAAAAGAATCGATTTGATGCCGGACATTAATGGGATGAATAGTTTTGCCGTTTAAGCGAAGTTTTGCAGAATTTTGATAAAATGTAAATTCAGACTTAATATAAAAAAAAACTAATGGCGGCGATATACCAACAGGTTATCACAACCTCTAACGAGATTTTTTGCCGAGCTTCTCTTTCCACCTTGTGGTGCTATTGCATAGATTTTATCGCGGGCTTGGCACCTAAAAAAAAAAACCGGAACGGATAAAAAGGTTCGAAAAGCCGAATACACAAAATTAGATCTATTTATTGATGTGTAAACATCTTTGCGCTGGGGGCAATAAAGAAAAAGTTACGCATAAGAGTAAGATGTAAGATGTAAGATGTAAGATGTAAGAGTAAGAGTAAGATTAAGATGTAAGAGTAAGAGTAAGAGTAAGATGTAAGATTTAAGATGTAAGAGGTATGGGTGTGGGGGTGTAAGATCTAAGATGTAAGAGGTATGGGTGGGGGGAGGGGGAAGGTTTGTAAGATGTAAGATGTAAGAACAATACCAAAAAGTGCTGACGAAATTAAACGTTTTGTAGCATTTTGTAATTATTACCGAAGATTTGTTCCAAATTTTACAGCTCATTCCAGAATTTTAACAAGATTGTGTAAAAAGAATGTTTCTTTCGATTGGACAGAAGAATGTCGAAAAGCTTTTGTCTATTTGAAGGAAGCATTAATACACCCAAATATTTTGCAATATCCAGATTTTGATAAAGAATTTTGTATAACAACAGATGCCAGTGGATTTGCCTGCGGCGCAGTTCTTAGTCAAGAATATGAAGGCAAACAATTACCAATTGCCTATGCGTCAAGAGCATTCACAAAAGGTGAAAGCAACAAAGCCACAATCGAAAAAGAGTTGGCAGCAATCCACTGGGCTATAACTTATTTTAGACCATATGTTTATGGCAGAAAATTTTTGATTAAAACAGACCACCGCCCCTTAACATACTTATTTTCGATGAAAAACCCCTCATCGAAATTAACTAGAGTTCGATTAGAGTTGGAGGAATATGACTTTGAGGTGGAGTACATAGCTGGAAAAGAAAACTATGTAGCGGATGCACTTTCACGCATCAATATAAATGATTTAAAAGAAATGTCAATTAAGGCATGTCAAATATTAAAAGTTACGACTAGATCGGAAACTAAACAAAAAACTAATAATAATAAAAATATTAGTAAAGAATTTAAAAGTCACATTGAGAACCCAATAATATATGAAGCGCTAAATAAATGTGAAGTAAAAAAGCTAGCTCAGCTCGTTTTCGACCCCCCGAAACTGCAGTTCAAAAAGGGAAAGAAAATTTGTAGCAAAATAGATATTAATGATTTAATTGTTGAGGCGAAGGTTGACTCAGGCCAATCCTTTGCCAGGCTTTCAAATGAAGCCGGCAATTCATCTATTAATAATAATTCAATTGTTGAGGCGAAGATTGATTTAGACCAATTCTTTGCCAGGCTAATGAAAGAGGCCGACAATTTGGAAATAAATAAAATACAGTTGTCCTTAGGAGACAAATTGTTTAAGAATAATTATACTCGAGTAAGCACATTTAAAGAAATCGGTACCAAAGTTCTCAAAAATTTAACAATTGCATTAACTCCGGAGGTTATGCATGTGACTGATAAAGATACAATTAAAAGTATATTGAAAAAATATCATGATGATCCTGTGACTGGTGGCCACCCAGGAATCAATCGCACAAATAATAAAATTAGACAAAAATATTATTGGAGAAATATGAAAAATGATATTAAGAATTATATTAAAAAATGTATTAAATGCAGTAAAAATAAAGTAAATAAAAACTTAAAAGAACCAATGATCATAACAGAAACGCCCACAAAAGCTTTTGATACGGTGCAAATCGATACAATTGGACCATTGCACGTGTCAATAAATGGAAATGAATATGCGGTTACCATAGTGTGTGATTTGACAAAGTATTTGATAGCAATTCCAATTGCGAGTAAACACGCGAAAATAGTAGCAAAAGCCATTTTTGAAAACTTTATTTTGGTATATGGTTGTATGAAAACCATCATAACTGATATGGGGACTGAATACAAAAACAACGTATTTGAGGAATTGTGTAAACTTTTAAAAATTGAACACAAAACCTCTACCCCATATCACCATCAAACTTTAGGCACCGTCGAGCGTAGCCACAGAACTTTTAATGAATACATTCGTTCTTACATATCCATTGACAAAAATGATTGGGATGAATATTTGAAATATTTTGCGTATTGTTACAATACAACACCATCTACGGTTCATGGCTATAGTCCATTTGAACTGGTTTTTGGAAAAATACCCCTGACTTACGATTTTTTACAAGAAAATATTATTAGCCCGGTTTATAATTACGAGGCTTATGATAAAGAAATTAAATTCAGGTTGCAAATCGCGCAACAAAGAGCTAACCAATTAGTAAAAGAAGCTAAAGAAAAACAAAAAATTTATTATGATAAAAATCTTCAGGTTAAAGAAATTAGTATAGGAGATTTAGTCTTAGTTAAAAACGAAGCAGGTCATAAATTAGATAATAAGTATAAAGGGCCCTACAAAGTAATAAAGATCGATCAAAATAATAACTTTACTTTAATTCCATATAATTTAGAACAAATAAACTCAAATAACCAATTAAGCGATAAGAGCATCATAATTCATAAAAATAGGCTTAAGTTGTTTGAATAAATTCATTTTTTTTTTAATTCTTAACTTTTACTCATTTTTCACTTAAAATTTTACGAGCATAAGCAAATAGTTGTATACAAAATATGTTTAAGTTTCATCATAAACAAAAACCAAGCACTCATTTGAAAAAAAAATTCAACAGAAAAACCTGAATACAAAATAGAAAAATGTATCATATGAAAATTTTTACAAGTAAACAAACATCTAAAAACATTAGTTATTCAACACTTGAAAATAATAATAAACAAAACTGAAACATTGTAAAACCAACACAGAACATAAAAAATTTTGTAAACAAATATCAAACAATAAAAATTTTAAAGTATCAAATGAAAACTCATAATTTAATTGTAGATATGTATAAGAAAAAAAAACCACTTAAGTATATCACAGTAATAAAATCGTTCATATGTATGTATTCACGATTTTTTTTTGGAAAGGAGGTGTAGTATATCAGAGCATGTCACTTTAACAACGATGCACACGCCGAGTTCTAAGGCATGGAATGTAAACATTCTGCAGCGTCAACGTATTTCTAATTACGTTCAGTTTCTCACGCTAACTACAAGAACAGCACAAGCTATGGAGTGACGTCGGTTTGCATGCGCTAGCCACATATGTGTGGATGTGAGCGACTGCATTATTGGCGACTCCACGCTTGGTACATGTATGTATGTATATGACTGCATTGCTAGCAGCATAACATGTAGATATGTTTGTGTGCACGTTGGTGACTGCACTGAGATATACTCGGACCTATGCAGATATGAATATGTGTACATATGTGCATGGAGTTAGGCTTAGCTTGTAAGAATTAAAGTAAATATGTATTGTAGTAAATAAGCAGTACATAAGAGGTGTAAGCTATAAATAAGAAGCTGATTTTGAAATAAAGGCATTCATATTGGTAGACGGCACTCGAAAGGGTGCCTTTCCCAAATTTTTGTAATTTTCATTTAAAACTTTTAGATCAGATCATATGATGTCATATCATATGAAGTCTGATCATATGATGTCATATCATATGATGTCAGATCATATGATGTCATATAAACGTAAAAAATTTGTTTTCTTTCTTTCAAACCCCCCACCGCTGCGTACGGGCCTGGCATAAGTGGATAATATGCAATAGCTTTACCGCGGCAGTCCCCGAGTGCCACACGTCCTTTTTTTTCTTTTTTGTGTGTTTAAAAGTAGTCCATGCTATTAAATGATTAAATTTTTCTTTGTCGTTTTTTTGACTTGTAGTCTATTGCTGTAAATACCGACGGTATTGTGAAGCAATTTTCGGGATTGTATGAAAATGTGTTTTTTGAGAAAAATTTACCCACGCGCTGCAGGAACCAGAAAAGCCGACATATATTCCGGTGCTACTGGAATTACATCTCTTTATGGACTTTTCTTCCCGGCATTGTGCATATATTTATACTTCCATATAGAACATTAAATTTTTCACTTAATTTATATGACTCGATGAGATCTATAAGAATGCATATAAGTTGTATAAAAAAAGGTCGGTTTGTTATAAGTTTTTGACATTAAAGTCGGTGAACACAAATATATCACTTTCCAAGGAATCACCCATATACGCAATTCAGAGCATTCTCTTATACTCGTAACTTATAGGGTAACCAACTATGCGCTACTTTTAATATTTTATCACTACACAGAGGCTTCGCTAGCTAGGACACGCGTTGCAAATGAACGAAGACGCTCCGGCCCAGAAGGTATTCTTTTCGGCACCCGCCGGTGGAAGAAGAGGAAGAGGGAGGCCACCCCTCCGATGGCAGGACCAAGTGGAGGCAGATCTAAAAATGCGCGGTGTCTCCAATTAGCGCCAGTTTAATCGATGCTTAGCTAGAATCTCTATTAGCAATGATTTTTCTGCACGAAAATGTCGCCCGCACACGCGGCCGTAAAGTCATGTTCTGCTGTAAAATGCATGAACCAAAGAGAAGATTAAAATAACTATTACGTTCTTAGAGGGCATCATTATCTTTTCTCAACAATCTTCCCCTACAAAAAGGCAAACTGTGCGATTAATTTTTAGGATATTAAATATGGTACGCAGATCGCAAGAAAAGAAAAACTCCATATAAAAAACGCTTAAGAAATTTCTTGGCAAATTTTTCTTGAGGTAATAATATTAAGGCACCACATGTTTTGCCAAGAAATATATCGTTACCCTAATATAGAAAGGTCCCAACTCAAATTTTTTTAACTCAAAAAATACTCGAAAAAACTGAATGCAAAGTAAACTATGTAAAGTAAACTGCTATATGGTGCAGAAGCATGGACACTGACAGAATTTTATGAGGCGGCTTTGGGATTATTCGAGAGAAAAATTCTTCGAAAGATTTATGGACCCCTAAAATTTGGCGACGGCGAGTACCGAAGAAGATATAATGATGAGCTGTATGAGCTTTACGCAGACGTCGACATAGTTCAGCGAATTAAAACCCAGTTGTTGGTCCACACTAAACAACCACAGTCCTGTTGTTTTAAATTACCTATTGTTTCAATTTGGGAAAATGGGTCGTCTTTTGACCATTCTTAAATGTTCACATTGTAATTGCCGGCTTCGCATTCTAGCCTCAAAAGCATTTTGTCTAGCCAAGGTGTTTCGTTAGTAATATCAACACGTAGGAAGAATAATAATTAGAATTTTTTGTATACGCGCATTATTAACTTTGAAATTTTGTTAGTTTTGTTATAAATAATTTCCGTTTTAATTTTTGGTATCTTGGTACTAAATTTTGAGAAAAAGTCGTCAAAAACCGATACGTCTTCCACACTGCTATCAAAAATATGTCCATCATCTGAAACTAGCTGCGCGTTGGACTTGGATCTCGCACGTGTAGTAACAGATAAAATGTGGGCATATTTTTCACGATTTTCCTTGATGTCAGCAATGGAAAGACGGGACAAAGCGTCTGCTACTACGTTACTTTCATATTAAAGAGGTAAACCAAGGGTTTGTGATCAGATCTTACTACAAAGTGAGTTCCGCAAACATAAAGGCGGAAATTTTTAATGGCAAAATGTATGGCCAATAATTCCAATTCTATTACGGGTTTATTTTGCTCTGATTTGGTAAATGAGGGCTGAACAAACAAAACGCCTTATTTCCACTTTCAAAAATTATTCAGAAACCGAAAAAACTTTGACAGATTCAAATAGCCACAATTTAAAGTTTTAATTTGGCGTTACTAAAATAAAACAGCTACGGCCAACTGGGGCCATCATTTTTTTTTAATTTTTTGTTTGTGTAGTTGTAGTTTTTTAACTTTATAATTTGGAAATATATCTTTTTGTTTAAAACAGCCAATTTTATATGGGTCCCATGGGGGTTTTTGCGTTAAAATAACTGGGCGAAGCTTATATCGAGCAGTAGATGTTTATAGACCAAAAAAATTTAAAAAAATCAACAAAATAAACTTTTGCTGGAAAATTAAATATTGACCTTTAAATTTTTTTTTCGGCCTTTCAATATCTACGGCACGATATAAGCCTCGCCCAGTTGTTTTGGTGCAAAAATTTCCACGCACAAACAAATGAGAAGGAAATATTTCCGATTTGTACGAAATTTTGATTTTGACGGATCTTTTTTATAGGAAATATGACGTTTTAGTAGTTTCTATTGATAATGTTGTCTGAACCACCAGATTGCATCAAAACACTAAAAAAGTTAAAAATGGAAATAAGGCGTTTTTGTTTGTTCAGTCCTTAAATGATTTTGATGCAAAGCAAACAGGCTGATCTTGACCATCAAAATCTTAACTTAATATTGCTCCGCAACCCAGTTTTGAGGCATCAACTGTAAAGGCAAATGTCTTGTTAAAGTGTTGGTGGAATTGAATGTTTTTGCGACTAAGACGATTTAGTGGAGCTGCAACTAACGCAAAGTTTGGAATAACTCTACGATAGTAGCTGGCGAAAGCTACCAAGCGCTTAACTGAATCTTTATCTTTTGGAAGGCCATTAGCAGTGCACTTGTGTCCAAGAAAAGTAACTTCTGATCGAAAACATACACACTTATTAGGATTAAGTTTCAGTTTATACCTTCTACAAATTTCGAAAACTTCCATGAGATTACGATAACATCATCGACGTAAATGAAAGCTTGATTTAGGGAAAGGCCAGAGAAAGCGATATACATCATCCTAGTGAATGAATTTGGAGCCACATTCAGTCCAAAAGGTAGCACTTTTATTAGATTATTCGATTTTATTCTAGAAGAATTGTGCTTAGCACGTTTTATTAACACAAAGGTATAAAGAAGAATGATAATGAAAACAAAGTGTGTGCAATAGCGTTAGCTGTCAAATTATGTAAATAGTAGTGATGCCAGATTTGATAGAACAATTGGTAGATAATTTTCAACACTTTCCCTCAAAACTGGCATTCGTAAAGTACATTGAAAAGTTTTACAATTCATTGAAATAAAAAAATGAAAACTAATATATATGGTTCGAGATGGTGCGCATTCCTAGCGATGTTGCACACTTGTTGTGCTTTTCAGATGACAAATGCTTGGTCAATATGTCAGCCGGCATATCTTCGGTTCGCTGATATTCGACTTTTATGTCGCCCTTGGTGATCGTTTCGCGAATGAAGTGGTAACGTATGTCAATGTGTTTGGTGCGGTTGTGGAAAACCGGATTCTTTCTCCACTTTTGTGCACTTTGGTTGTCATTGTAAATAACTACGGGCTCACATTGGTCCAGTAACTCGTGGATAAATCGTTTTGGGTATATAGCCTCCTTCGCGGCGTCGGATAGGGCCATGTATTCGGCTTCGGTGCTGGATATGGCAACAGTTTTCTGCTTTCGGGACTCCCAACTGATGCTGGAGTTTGCGTATTTGAATGCAAAGCCAGTGAAGGATTTACGATCGTCGGTGTTGGAGCCCCAATCAGCGTCTGCGTATCCTTCTAAGTTTTGTCCAGAAGCTGAGAACGTCAACTTAAGTCTTTAGTGTGCTTAAGGTACCGTAGGACTCGCTTTGCTGCAATCCAGTGTGCTTTCCCATAGTTGTTGTTGAACTGGCTCAATACACTTACGGTGTGTGCGATTTCGGGCCTAGTACAAACGGCCAAATACATGAGCGAGCCCACAAGATTCTGGTATGGCAGTTTTTCGGCTTCTAACTTTTCTTCTTCGGTGGACGGGCACATGTCCTTACTCAGCTTGATGCTTGAATTCGATGGAGTACTAATGGGCTTGCATTCGGTCATATTGAATTTCTCGAGGAGTAAAGATATATACTTGGATTAACACATTGATATAGTCTTCGACTCCATCTGCTGTGAAAATTCGATACCAAGACAATACTTCAACTTCCCTAAGTCCTTCATCTCAAAAGTCGATGCCAGCTCTTCTTTTATACGATTTAAGGTGCCTTGGTTGTTTGATGCTACAATAATATCGTCGACATATATGGCGATTAACGTTAGAGTGCCGAGCTCTTTTAATATATATACGCACGGGTCGCAGATCGAGGGGATCATGTACATTCCTCTAAATTTTTCGTCAAGCCGCTTGTACCACTGCCGTCCTGACTGTTTCAGGCCGTATAGAGCTTACCTTATTGTCATATTTCTTTGCTTCGGTTTTGCCCAAGGCATTTTCGAGGTCTGCTGGCATTTCCATATAGATTTCAGTTTTGATGTTTCCGTTCAAGTATGCGCTTACGAAGTCCAGCTGGTGAACCTCCAAATCGAGCTCAGATGATATGGCCATAAGTGTACGGATTGAACTTAGACGTGCGACTGGGCGCGTTGAGTAAACCCTTTTGCTACCAACCGGGCCTTTCTGCAACTTATAGTGCCATTAGCCCCAATTTTCGTTTTAAATGCCCACTTGGATTGTACGACCTTTTTGCCATATGGTCGTGTTACGATTTGCCATGTGTCGTTCTTTATTAAGGTATTGTATTCCTTAAGCATAGCACTCTTCCATTCATTTGCTTCAGGGCGCTGCAACGCGTCGGCGGTGCTTTCTGGATCGGCGTCTTGAGCTATACTTGCTGAATGGAACTCCTCGTCGCTCGTTGTACTGACTGGCGTTTCGGTGAAGTAAATTTTTCGCGGCCTTCCTTTCATTCCGGTTTTCAACCTTTTCGGTCGCCCCCTGGTTCCTTTTGGGTGCGCTTCTGTTTTGCTTCCGTCAAACTTTTCGACTTTTGTGCTTGTGTGCGTTTGTTCGGTTTCGTTTGTTGGTACTTCTTTGATTTCAGCTGATCGGTTTACGTTTCTCGAATTCGATGGTACCTCAATTTCATCTGGGAAAAACTCTGCGTACTCGTTGCGCCTCGTGAGTGGCAAAAATTTGATGTCTCTACTGCGCTCTACTTTCTTTGTCTCGGGGTTCCATAGTCGATAGGCCTTCGACGAGTCCGAATAGCCTACAAGATAACATTTTTTAGATTTTGGTACAAACTTAGATTTACCTGGTTTTTTATTTAATGCGTAAGCTACACAACCAAATTTCTGAAAATGTTTGACGTCAGGGGTTTGGCCTGTCCAGATCTTAAACGGGGTTTCGAACTCCAAACTTTGTGTTGGGCAACGATTTCGGATATAGTTCGCCGTTTTTACTGCTTCTGCCCAAAACATGGGCGATAATCCGGACTGGATCAGGAGGCAGCGGGCCATTTCGACCAACGTACGATTTTTCCTTTCGGATACGCCGTTCTGCTGTGGCGTATATTCGACGGTAAACTCATGGCGAATGCCTTCGGATTTCAAAAATTCTTTCATTTCGTTGCAAGTGTATACGGTGCCGTTGTCGGAGCGAAAGCATTTAACTTTCTTTCCCGTTTCGTTCTCTACTAAGCGTTTGAATTCTTTAAATTTTACGGTAACCTCATCTTTACATTTCAGGAAATAGACGGTGCACCACTGGGACTTGGCATCGATAAAAGTGACGAAGTACCGAGACCCACCGGGACTACGTACTCTCATCGGGCCGCAGACGTCGCTATGTACGAGCTCGAGTAGGTCGCCGGTAATACGTTCAGATTTCGGAAAAGGGTTCTGTGTTTGCTTTTCCTGAATGCATACTTCACATACCCCTAAGTGTGTAGATGTATTCGTCTGTATGCCTTTGTCTAGGCTCTTGCTAATAATACGTGTCAAATCGGCTTCGTTGAGGTGGCCGAACAAACCATGCCAATCCTGTAGGGAGTGCTCTTCGGTTTTACTAAAGCGGTTGATTCGGGTACATCTTTCACGTAATAGAGGTCGTTTTCGCGTTGAGCTTCAAATATTTCTGTGCCAGTGTTCGGATCAAATACTACCGCACGGGTTTTTTGAAACGTTACTTCAAGGCCATTATCGGTGATTTTGGACACCGATAGCAGATTTGTTATTAAATCGGGTACGTACAATGATCGCTTTAAATTTACGTTGAGCTTTGCGTTTGGCTTGATGGTGACCTCTCCGCATCCCTCTATGCGCGCTGAATTGTCATTTTTTAATGTTAGCAATTTATTATTCGCAATACCAAATTTAACAAATTTTTCTTGCTGTGTACACATATGTGACGATGCGTTTTCGTGCTTCAAATTCTTCTAAGAGTTTTACTTTCAATACCTCTGGTGTTGGTAGTTTCTCTTGCGACTCAATCGCGATTCGGAATGTTTCGTATTCAGCAGGAATGCTATACAATAGCAATATGGTGAGCATTTCATCTATGATCTTAATTTGAATAAAATGTTGTACGTGGTCACGCATGTCGCCGCAGTCATTCATTTTGTGCAGAATGAGCGATTTTAACAGCATTGCTTGTCTTGCCGGTCGTTTTTAATTAATAAAGCTTGGACGTGTATTTTCCACGTATCGAAGTTGTCTTTCCGCAGTGGTTCTATTTTAATGGATCCGTAGTTCATATTAACGTTTATTTTTCTTTGTGCAACTCCAATTTCACCTGATGGTTCTTCCGCGTGTTGTTGCGCAAGTTGTGGTTGCGCAATTTCTTCGTTAACTTCTACTTTCGATGGAGAAACTCCTTCTGTTTTCGATGCTGTGTCTTCTTCAGCTTTCATTCGGATGTGTGATTTCTAGAATAGGTTTCAGCGCAGTGGAAGCGTGCTGGGCCCATAACCTATTAGATTATTCGATTTTATTCTAGAAGAATTGTGCTTAGGACGTTTTATTAACACAAAGGTATAAAGAAGAATGATAATGAAAACAAAGTGTGTGCAATAGCGTTAGCTGTCAAAGTATGTAAATAGTAGTGATGCCAGATTTGATAGAACAATTGGTAGATAATTTTCAACAACTTTCCAGCGAAAAGCTCCACGATCTGTACTTAAAGATGTGATATCGCGTGACTTTTCATTTAGTGCTATCTGGTGAAATCCAGAGAACAGGTCTATAGTTGAAAAATACTTTGCACGGCCCAGATTGTCTAAAATGTCGTCCACACGGGGCAATGGGAACTTATCAGCAATAAGCTTTTTATTAACCCTCTAAAATCGACACACATTCTATATGCTTTTTGGCCATTTGTGCTCTTCTTTGGCACTAAAATTAAGGAACTATTATATCTGTTATTAACTTCATTTCTTTGATAATAGGGTAATCTATAATTTTTTATATAGACAGGTGTGTTATCTGTTAATTTCAGTGTTTGCTCATAAAAGTTATTAATAGACATTTGATCATCTGGCAAAGCAAAAATATCTGAAAACCGTAAACATAACGGCATAAGCTTGATTTTATCATAATGCGGCATTTGATTTTCTAATATAGAAGATAGTTTTGTTTTACGCGTTTCGTCACATGGGTTCTCGTTTATTTCATAAACTATATAATTTTGCAAAGGTTCACATATTATATCATATAAAAGTTATTTCCAAATAAAGCGGGCTACTCACCTGCTAAGAAATGCCTCAAGAAAAAAACGAGCATATATTTCTTATACCTGGTCAAGAAAATTTGACGTTTACGGCATTTTCAATTTTATTGCAGATTACTATTATAAAAATGTATAAAACATATGTAGCGCAGTATATACTCATCTTTGTCGTGAATCTGCAAGTTTACCTCAAGAAATATATACGAGCATATTTATTTCTTGAGGTAAACCGGCATTGCCAACCATCGAAAATTGTAGTATTTTTTCTTATGAGCTGAGTATTGGCTCAAGAAAATTTGACGTGTGAAAACAGTTCTTGACCAATTCTTGAGCTTTTTTTTATATGGAGTTTGACATTTCTTGGCAGGTGAGTAGCCCGCTTAAAAGGGAAGAATTTGGTTCACAACGAATATTTATTTAGATTTATTAGGGAAAGTTCGGTATCGTAAAAAAAACCTTATACAATAGATATTTACAAGAATTTGGTTATTAAAAGAAGTATATGTTAGCTCATTGTGTATTATTAAATAAGTTTCATTGTTGACAGTGTTATTGATTTTATTGTTAACAATATTAGAGACCAGTTTATCACTGTTCAACTAAATGTTGTTAATAGTATTATTTATTTATTGTTAACAATATTAGCGACCAGTTTGTCACTGTTCAACTAAATATTGTTAATATTATTTATTTATGTTTTACAATGTTGGCGACCAGTTTGTCACTGTTAAACTAAGCACTGTTAATATTATTAATTATTTATGTTGAACAATATTAGCGACCAGTTTGTCACCGTTCAGCTAATATTGTTATGTTAGTATTTCTAATTAACTTACCTCTCGAGTGGACGAAAATCACAAAGTGAAAGTCGAGACACGAGAGCGCTCCTTTTATAGCCGAAGGTGCTGAGCTTTTGCTTCGGCCTTAACAGTGTTCGTTTATGTTAATTTTCAAACAGTGTGCTTTTGTGTATTGTAACTAACATATGTTGTGGAACATGTTACAGTGCTTTTAGCTTAGCAGGGTTGTCATTGACAACTAATAGTACTTATACTACGAAAAGTAAATACTTATACTACTAAATTATGCTTATGCTACAGTCTCCCCCTTGATGAACGTGAAGTAAACGTAGCGGTCATCACACGTTTATTTGTTCTTCCTTGGTCTTCCTCGTTTCCGAATAGGTTGGACTGGATTTGGATCTTGGTTTGCATTGGTACCTTTGTACAGCGTTAGAGCGGATGCGTGATATGTCCCAAGTGCTACGTTAGGATCAGTTTTTGATGCGATTTCATATGAGGTCGCACCGATTTTCCGTTTCACGATATAAGGCCCATCACGTTTTGGTACGAATTTGGAGGTGATACCCTTCGCCGCTTGACTCAGTACGTGAGTTGTAACCACTACTTCGTCTCCCACATCGATTTTAGCCTGTGGTTGTCTATGTTTGTCAGCATAAATCTTGTTACGATCTTGGCTTTTTTGTTCTACCTCTCGAGCGTTTTTAAAATTTTCAAATACGGTGTAATTTGCGGGATGAAATTTTCATTTTCTGCTATCGTGAGTACATCATGCTCTACGTCATCGAATGTACGCAATTCTCTTCCAAAAGTGAGATAAGCTGCTGTGTAACTGGTTGATTGACACTTAGCTGAGTTCATTGCAAATAGTATGGAAGGTAAACCTTTATTCCACACGTTGTGTTGGTTTTGTACAAGGATGGCTAGTTGAGCCTTTAGGTCTCTGTTTTTGCGTTCGACTGGATTACTTTCAGGGTGATAAACAGGTGTAAAACCTTGGTGAATTCCCATGCAGTAAACTATTCGCTGCATAATTGCTGACACGAACTGCACGCCGTTATCAGATTTAAGACACCTAGGAACACCATATCGTAAAAAAACTTCTTCAATTAAAACTTTAGCGCAAATTTCAGCAGTTGCTTCTTTTAAAGGGAATAAATCTACCCAAAGACTAGCAACATCTTCTGCAATCAAAATCCATTGATAGCCAACTTCTGTTTTTGGCAAAGGACCAAATAAATCTAATAAAACTTCGAACCGTTGTTTGCTGCTTGTTGTTTGAAGCAATCCCATTGGCTTCATGTTACTTGCTTTGTATCGCTGACACTCAATGTAGTTTCTAACGTACTTCGTAATTTCGGCTCGCATTCCTGGCCAGAAGTAACGACTTAAAATACGTGCTATAGTTCGCTCTGCTCCATAGTGGCCAGCTGTGCTGTCATCATGATATGTTTTTAAAATTTTTCCGCGCTCGTGATCAGGTACGACGAGCTGTGCATCATCTGCATCCTCGTTTGCGTAACAATATAATATGCCGTTGTTCAAAACATAGCCACGAGTGTACCATAAGTTGGTGTTTTCGTTGGCTTCTTCTAAAGAATTAATTATATTTTTCACGTAGCTGTCTTTTAGTTGCTCTTCTCGTAGCTCATTAGGATTATTATGTGGAAGGTCGACTTGAAAAGCGTAATTCCAGTTTGTTGTGGTTTCTTCCTCGTTACAGGGTGGTCGTGATAGCATATCGGCAACAGAATTCGTTTTCCCTGGTGTATAGTCAATTTTAAAATTATACTGCTGTATTTGCAGTGCCCACCTGTCTAGGCGGCCTGTTGGTGGTTAATAACCATTTTAGCGGTTGGTGATCGGAAACCAATAATACTTCGGCGCCTTCAATATATCCTCTGAATTTCGCACATGCCCGTACAATGGCGAGGGCTTCGCGTTCGGTGGTTGAATAATTTTTCTCTGCTGTTGTCAGAAGTCGGCTCGCATATTCGATAGGGTGTTCGCTAGGGTGATTAAAAAAAAATGTCGACTTGGTGTTACCCCCTGAAACTATAGGTATTGATGAGAAAATAAGCCTTGCAAAAAAATAGCGCTTTAACTTAACCCTTAGGAGTGGCTATTTTTTTCGCCCTTTCCCATACATTTTGTATGGGGAAAATGGCATTTTTTTTCAAAGTGAATTTTCTTTAAATTTTTGAAACTTTTTTCAAAATATTTTTACATACTCTTAAAGTTGAAGCTTTGAAGCTTCCAAAATGGTATGCCATGTGCGATTTTCTTAACTATTAAGATAATTACAGCCATTTGAAAATGACTGAGTTTTGTACTATTGCACACACATACACAGGAACACGTATAAAATCTAGTAAATTTTAAATGTCTGTAATTATTTTAATAGTTAAGATAACCGCACATGGCATACCATTTTGGAAGCTTCAAAGCTTCAACTTTAAGAGTAGGTAAAAATATTTTGAAAAAGTTTCAAAAATTGAAAGAAAATTCACTTTGAAAAAAAAAATGCCATTTTCCCCCATACAAAATGTATGGGAAAGGGCATATTTTCTCATCAATACCTATAGTTTCAGGGGGTAAGACCGAAAAAAGAACCATATTTTTTTTATTTGAATCACCCTAGTGTTCGAATTCTTTCTCCCCCTGGATAAGAACAGCTCCCAAGGCATAAGCACTTGCGTCCGCCTTAATGATGAAAGGGATATTATCTTCGGCTTGTTTCAATATTGGAGGACAAACGAGTCGTTGTTTAAGCTTGTTGAAAGCTTACTTCTACTTTCGATGGAGAAACTCCTTTTGTTTTCGATGCTGTGTCTTCTTCAGCTTTCATTCGGATGTGTGATTTCTAGAATAGGTTTCAGCGCAGTGGAAGCGTGCTGGGCCCATAACCTATTAGATTATTCGAATTTATTCTAGAAGAATTGTGCTTAGCACGTTTTATTAACACAAAGGTATAAAGAAGAATGATAATGAAAACAAAGTGTGTGCAATAGCGTTAGCTGTCAAAGTATGTAAATAGTAGTGATGCCAGATTTGATAGAACAATTGGTAGATAATTTTCAACAACTTTCCAGCCAAAAGCTCCACGATCTGTACTTAAAGATGTGATATCGCGTGACTTTTCATTTAGTGCTATCTGGTGAAATCCAGAGAACAGGTCTATAGTTGAAAAATACTTTGCACGGCCCAGATTGTCTAAAATGTCGTCCACACGGGGCAATGGGAACTTATCAGCAATAAGCTTTTTATTAACCCTCTAAAATCGACACACATTCTATATGCTTTTTGGCCATTTGTGCTCTTCTTTGGCACTAAAATTAAGGAACTATTATATCTGTTTATTAACTTCATTTCTTTGATAATAGGGTAATCTATAATTTTTTATATAGACAGGTGTGTTATCTGTTAATTTCAGTGTTTGCTCATAAAAGTTATTAATAGACATTTGATCATCTGGCAAAGCAAAAATATCTGAAAACCGTAAACATAACGGCATAAGTTTGATTTTATCATAATGCGGCATTTGATTTTCTAATATAGCAGATAGTTTTGTTTTACGCGTTTCGTCAGATGGGTTCTCGTTTATTTCATAAACTATATAATTTTGCAAAGGTTCACATATTATATCATATAAAAGTTATTTCCAAATAAAAGGGAGGAATTTGGTTCATAACGAATATTTATTTAGATTTATTAGGGAAAGTTCGGTATCGTAAAGAAAAAACCTTAAACAATAGATATTTACAAGAATTTGGTTATTAAAAGAAGTATATGTTAGCTCATTGTGTATTATTAAATAAGTTTCATTGTTGACAGTGTTATTGCTTTTATT
Source organism: Campiglossa producta (assembly GCA_964058755.1). Taxonomy (NCBI): domain Eukaryota; kingdom Metazoa; phylum Arthropoda; class Insecta; order Diptera; family Tephritidae; genus Campiglossa; species Campiglossa producta. The sequence continues at coordinate 112,237,521 of CAXKVI010000001.1, forward strand.
GTTAACAATATTAGAGACCAGTTTATCACTGTTCAACTAAATATTGTTAATATTATTTATTTATGTTTAACAATGTTGGCGACCAGTTTGTCACTGTTAAACTAAGCACTGTTAATATTATTAATTATTTATGTTGAACAATATTAGCGACCAGTTTGTCACTGTTCAACTAAATATTGTTAATATTATTTATTTATGTTTAACAATGTTGGCGACCAGTTTGTCACTGTTTAACTAAGCACTGTTAATATTATTAATTATTTATGTTGAACAATATTAGCGACCAGTTTGTCACCGTTCAGCTAATATTGTTATGTTAGTATTTCTAATTAACTTACCTCTCGAGGGGACGAAAATCACAAAGTGAAAGTCGAGACACGAGAGCGCTCCTTTTATAGCCGAAGGTGCTGAGCTTTTGCTTCGGCCTTAACAGCGTTCGTTTATGTTAATTTTCAAACAGTGTGCTTTTGTGTATTGTAACTAACATATATTGTGGAACATGTTACAGTGCTTTTAGCTTAGCAGGGTTGTCATTGACAACTAATAGTACTTATACTACGAAAAGTAAATACTTATACTACTAAATTATGCTTATGCTACAGTCTCCCCCTTGATGAACGTGAAGTAAACGTAGCGGTCATCACACGTTTACTTGTTCTTCCTTGGTCTTCCTCGTTTCCGAATAGGTTGGACTGGATTTGGATCTTGGTTTGCATTGGTACCTTTGTACAGCGTTAGAGCGGATGCGTGATATGTCCCAAGTGCTACGTTAGGATCAGTTTTTGATGCGATTTCATATGAGGTCGCACCGATTTTCCGTTTCACGATATAAGGCCCATCACGTTTTGGTACGAATTTGGAGGTGATACCCTTCGCCGCTTGACTCAGTACGTGAGTTGTAACCACTACTTCGTCTCCCACATCGATTTTAGCCTGTGGTTGTCTATGTTTGTCAGCATAAATCTTGTTACGATCTTGGCTTTTTTGTTCTACCTCTCGAGCGTTTTTAAAATTTTCAAATACGGTGTAATTTGCGGGATGAAATTTTCATTTTCTGCTATCGTGAGTACATCATGCTCTACGTCATCGAATGTACGCAATTCTCTTCCAAAAGTGAGATAAGCTGCTGTGTAACTGGTTGATTGACACTTAGCTGTGTTCATTGCAAATAGTATGGAAGGTAAACCTTTATTCCACACGTTGTGTTGGTTTTGTACAAGGATGGCTAGTTGAGCCTTTAGGTCTCTGTTTTTGCGTTCGACTGGATTAATTTCAGGGTGATAAACAGGTGTAAAACCTTGGTGAATTCCCATGCAGTAAACTATTTGCTGCATAATTGCTGACACGAACTGCACGCCGTTATCAGATTTAAGACGCCTAGGAACACCATATCGTAAAAAAACTTCTTCAATTAAAACTTTAGCGCAAATTTCAGCAGTTGCTTCTTTTAAAGGGAATAAATCTACCCAAAGACTAGCAACATCTTTTGCAATCAAAATCCATTGATAGCCAACTTCTGATTTTGGCAAAGGACCAAATAAATCTAATAAAACTTCGAACCGTTGTTTGCTGCTTGTAGTTTGAAGCAATCCCATTGGCTTCATGTTACTTGCTTTGTATCGCTGACACTCAATGCAGTTTCTAACGTACTTCGTAATTTCGGCTCGCATTCCTGGCCAGAAGTAACGACTTAAAATACGTGCTATAGTTCGCTCTGCTCCATAGTGGCCAGCTGTGCTGTCATCATGATATGTTTTTAAAATTTTTCCGCGCTCGTGATCAGGTACGACGAGCTGTGCATCATCTGCATCCTCGTTTGCGTAACAATGTAATACGCCGTTGTTCAAAACATAGCCACGAGTGTACCATAAGTTGGTGTTTTCGTTGGCTTCTTCTAAAGAATTAATTATATTTTTCACGTAGCTGTCTTTTAGTTGCTCTTCTCGTAGCTCATTAGGATTATTATGTGGAAGGTCGACTTGAAAAGCGTAATTGCAGTTTGTTGTGGTTTCTTCCTCGTTACAGGGTGGTCGTGATAGCATATCGGCAACAGAATTCGTTTTCCCTGGTGTATAGTCAATTTTAAAATTATACTGCTGTATTTGCAGTGCCCACCTGGCTAGGTGGTTAATAACCATTTTAGCGGTTGGTGATCGGAAACCAATAATACTTCAGCGCCTTCAATATATCCTCTGAATTTCGCACATGCCCGTACAATGGCGAGGGCTTCGCGTTCGGTGGTTGAATAATTTTAATAATGCTGTTGTCAGAAGTCGGCTCGCATATTCGATAGGGTGTTCGCTAGGGTGATTCAAAAAAAATGTCGACTTGGTGTTACCCCCTGAAACTATAGGTATTGATGAGAAAATAAGCCTTGCAAAAAAATAGCGCTCTAACTTAACCCTTAGGGGTGGCTATTTTTTTCGCCCTTTCCCATACATTTTGTTTGGGGAAAATGGCATTTTTTTCAAAGTGAATTTTCTTTCAATTTTTGAAACTTTTTTCAAAATATTTTTACATACTCTTAGAGTTGAAGCTTTGAAGCTTCCAAAATGGTATGCCATGTGCGATTTTCTTAACTATTAAGATAATTACAGCCATTTGAAAATGACTGAGTTTTGTACTATTGCACACACATACACAGGAACACGTATAAAATCTAGTAAATTTTAAATGTCTGTAATTATTTTAATAGTTAAGATAACCGCACATGGCATACCATTTTGGAAGCTTCAAAGCTTCAACTTTAAGAGTAGGTAAAAATATTTTGAAAAAGTTTCAAAAATTGAAAGAAAATTCACTTTGAAAAAAAAAATGCCATTATTTTCCCTCATACAAAATGTATGGGAAAGGGCAAAAAAAAAAATAGCCATCCCTAAGGGTTAAGTTAGAGCGCTAATTTTTTGCAAGGCTTATTTTCTCATCAATACCTATAGTTTCAGGGGGTAAGACCGAAAAAAGAACCACATTTTTTTTATTTGAATCACCCTAGTGTTCGCATTCTTTCTCCCCCTGGATAAGAACAGCTCCCAAGGCATAAGCACTTGCGTCCGCCTTAATGATGGAAGGGATATTATCTTCGGCTTGTTTCAATATTGGAGGACAAACGAGTCGTTGTTTAAGCTTGTTAAAAGCTCCTTCTGTTTTCGAAGCTGTGTCTTCTTCAGCTTTCATTCGGATGTGTGATTTCTAGAATAGGTTTCAGCGCAGTGGAAGCGTGCTGGGCCCATAACCTATTAGATTATTCGATTTTATTCTAGAAGAATTGTGCTTAGCACGTTTTATTAACACAAAGGTATAAAGAAGAATGATAATGAAAACAAAGTGTGTGCAATAGCGTTAGCTGTCAAAGTATGTAAATAGTAGTGATGCCAGATTTGATAGAACAATTGGTAGATAATTTTCAACAACTTTCCAGCCAAAAGCTCCACGATCTGTACTTAAAGATGTGATATCGCGTGACTTTTCATTTAGTGCTATCTGGTGAAATCCAGAGAACAGGTCTATAGTTGAAAAATACTTTGCACGGCCCAGATTGTCTAAAATGTCGTCCACACGGGGCAATGGGAACTTATCAGCAATAAGCTTTTTATTAACCCTCTAAAATCGACACACATTCTATATGCTTTTTGGCCATTTGTGCTCTTCTTTGGCACTAAAATTAAGGAACTATTATATCTGTTTATTAACTTCATTTCTTTGATAATAGGGTAATCTATAATTTTTTATATAGACAGGTGTGTTATCTGTTAATTTCAGTGTTTGCTCATAAAAGTTATTAATAGACATTTGATCATCTGGCAAAGCAAAAATATCTGAAAACCGTAAACATAACGGCATAAGTTTGATTTTATCATAATGCGGCATTTGATTTTCTAATATAGCAGATAGTTTTGTTTTACGCGTTTCGTCAGATGGGTTCTCGTTTATTTCATAAACTATATAATTTTGCAAAGGTTCACATATTATATCATATAAAAGTTATTAAAAAACCTTAAACAATAGATATTTACAAGAATTTGGTTATTAAAAGAAGTATATGTTAGCTCATTGTGTATTATTAAATAAGTTTCATTGTTGACAGTGTTATTGATTTTATTGTTAACAATATTAGCGACCAGTTTATCACTGTTCAACTAAATGTTGTTAATAGTATTATTTATTTATTGTTAACAATATTAGCGACCAGTTTGTCACTGTTCAACTAAATATTGTTAATATTATTTATTTATGTTTAACAATGTTGGCGACCAGTTTGTCACTGTTTAACTAAGCACTGTTAATATTATTAATTACACTGGATCACAAATTCAACTTTTTTCTGCACCAGAGACGCCATAGTGAAATTCCTATGTAAAATCACCTCCTAATTCCGAAAATCAAAGTTATTTTTACTTGAATGGTACCGTTTTTGAGATATTTACGATTTACCGTTATTTCAAAAAACAAAAAAGATGGCTCCACTTAATCGTGTATATCTCAAGAACAAATTGAGCTATTCGAAAACGGTTTGAAAAATTTGAAAGCTTAAAAAATTTACTATAATCAGTACATACAACACTTTTTGCTAGGTCCTGCAGATTCAAACATAGTGAACAATCATTACGGATTTTTTTAATTTTCTTTGTAAAAATATAAAAAAATTTGTACTTTGCGAGGAAGCATCTCGAAAACTTTTTGTTTTTTAGCAGATATTTTCCGCTCCCCTCTAAGCTCTGTTTTATTACAAAAAAAAAACAAGCTATCAGTGAACAAAATCGATGAACTAATACAAAAGTTATAAGCATTCAAGTAAATATATCCATTTAATACTTAAGTACCCTACAAATAATAGCATCTGTCTTAACTCTATGATCTTATTTTATAATTGAAAAAGTTATGTGTCTTGTTTTGACGCCTATTTAGATTAGGATCGGTTTCTCTTATGAGAAACCAACAGTAGTCGCCCATCATAGCGACATCCCAGAATCCTTGATACCGACTTTCAATCACTTTCATTTGCTGGTGAAACCTTTCGCCATGCTCGTCACTTTCGTCGCCAAGATTTTGCGGGAAAAAAATTTAAGTGGGAGTGAAGAAATGAATTTTTAAAGACATATTTACTCCTGAAAGAAAATAAAAAAGTAAATTAGATAAATACATAAGTGACACATTAGTATATAATTTTCTTAGGCTGGATTTATCTTTCAATTCAGAACAAATTTTTTGTTTATATTTTTTCCGTTCTTGTTTGTTCGGAACTGGACGATGAATTCAGATTTATGGCTATATATTCTCATATAAATTTATGTAATATATAATTTATTATAATATTAATTAACTTGAGCAATTTTTGCATTATCTCATATGTTTCCTTCGTATTTACTGCATGCGCGATCGGGATAGATGGCTTTTGGTTGCCAATATGCAATAATACGGCCTTTAAACTTAATTTATTGCCGTCTATGAACAATCGCCACTCTTTTGAATCATATGGTTCACCAAATTGTTTGAATAGACCAGCAATGTCTTTGCAGTAACAAACACTGTCCTCCTTCGTATAGGTAGGTAGGTAGGTGGAATGGCTGCGACAAAGTCGCCCAATTAGCTTTAAAAGCCGTTTTGATGCCATAAAACTCGTAGAAACCTACTGCCGTGATTATATGCTACAACCACCCAGAGCTGTTTATAAACTCCAGGATGCTTGGGATCCCTAATTCGGACACTCTCCCTAGATTTTCCAAAAAAGGGGTCCCAAACACTTTCAGTCGTGTTCTGGCTAGACCGGGGCACTTACACAGTAAGTGCTCAACGGTCTCTTTTTCATTCATGTCTTTACAGCTTCTGCAGTGGTCATTATGCGGAATACCCAGTTTTTCCGCATGCGTACCTATCGTCCAGTGGCCCGTGCAGACTGCTACAAGCTTGTAGGTGTCTACTCTGGACCTGCTTAGAAGTCCCCTTGTCCTCTTCTCGCTGTAGTTCGGCCAAGTGGCTCTCGATATTGCACATGTAGTAGTAGCTTTCCACTTCCGCTGCGCTTCATTGAGAAAATATTTTTGGAGATTCCCCTTGGCTACTGCCAGGGGTACCCCAATTTCCAGTCTAGATATTTCTTCGCTCTCTGCTGATGAGCCTGCCCGTGCTAGCTCATCAGCCCTCTCATTACCCTCGATCCCTTTATGACCCGGGACCCAGATAATGGATATTTCTAAAACCTCAGCTAACGTAGCCAAAATTTGTTTACATGCATGAACTGCATTAGAGCTTGTGTATGGCGATGCGATTGCCTTTATCGCCGCCTGGCTGTCGGTGAAGATAGCCACTTTCCCAGTAGTGTTCCTTTGCTCAAGCAATTTGCACGCCTGAACAATCGCAAGAACCTCTGCCTGAAACACACTGCTATACGACGGGAGTCTGAATGCTTCTGAAATATTCAGACCTGCCGAGAATACGCCGGCTCCCACCCCCGAATCCATCTTGGATCCGTCTGTATACACTTCAAAGTTGCTATTCGTTGTGACCCTGCCCTTTTTCCACTCATTCCTACTTGGAAGGACCGTGGTGGCATTCCTCTCAAACTTCAGTTTGTGAGGATAGTAGTCTATTGCGCTATTAACTATTCCCTCTGGGAGGGTGTTAAGGATACTACTGTGCCCATGCTGAGTATCCTTCCAGCACCCAGCCTCCCTGAGTCTCAGTGCGGTTTGTGCCGATGTAGAAAGTATATATAAGTCAATTGGAAGTAGGTTCAAAATAGGATCCAGAGCCGCAGTGGGGCAGGTGCGCAAGGCCCCGGTGGCGCCGACGCACGCAGTGCGCTGTACCCTCTGCAAGCTGGCGAGATTGTAGTTCTTACGAAGAGCTTCCCACCACACCACCGAGCCGTAGGTCAGCACAGGCCGGACCACCGCCTCGTACAGCCACAGCACCATCTTCGGCTTTAGACCCCATTTTTTACCAAACATCGATTTGCAAGCGTAGAAGGCGATACATGCCTTCCGCACCCGCTCCTCGATGCACTCCTTCCAATTTAGCTTGCAATCAATTATCAGCCCCAGGTACTTGGTTCTGGTAGATAGAGTTAGTTGCTGACCATTCAGCATCGGTAGTTCGAACGTAGGTGGCTTGTACTTCCTCGTAAAGAGAAGAAGCTCCGTTTTGTCCGGATTCAGCCCTAGGCCACACTCTTGTGCCCACCTACTTAGCTTTGCCAACGTTCTTCCCATGATCTCGCTCATCACGGAAGGGAAGGGACCCGAGACAAGGATCGCCACGTCGTCGGCATACGCCACAACCTTTACTCCATTTGTACTGAGTTTTAATAGAATATCGTTCATAGTAAGGAGCCATAGCAGAGGCGAAAGAACCCCCCCCTGTGGTGTTCCTCTACAAATCTGTTTGCTAGCTTTTGCTCCACCCATCTCTGTTGTTATTTCACGATTTAGAAGTAGGCATGAGATCCAGTTCCGTATTGGTTCTTCCACCCCTAACCCAACCAGCGCCGTTGATATTGCTGAAGCTTTCACGTTGTTAAAAGCACCTTCCACATCAACAAACGCTGCTAGAGTGAATTCTTTATATAGAAGGGACTTCTCCACTGTTCGCACTACTTCATGCAGCGCAGTCTCCGTGGATTTCCCCCTTAAGTAAGCATGCTGCGCACCGGACAGAGGGGACCCCTCCAGGAGTTCCCGTATGTGTATGTCCAGCAGCCTCTCAAACGTTTTTAGCACGAAGGAAGTGAGACTTATTGGTCGAAAATCTTTGGCCACTTCGTGCCCTCTTCTTCCTGACTTTGGAATGAAAACCACCCTTGTTTTCCTCCATGTGTCCGGAATGTGATTAAAAGAAATGCAGGCCGTAAAGATCTCCTTTAACTCCTTAACCAGAGGTATCTGAGTCTTCTGCAGCATGATAGGGAGTATACCATCTACTCCCGGTGACTTAAATGGTGAGAAGCTATTTATTGCCCAGGCAATTTTGTCTTCTGCTAAGAGTTTGCTTATCAGCTCACTAGGTGCCTCCCGTTGCGCCTTTTCTCCCCTTTGCTCCGTCCCTACAGGGTCGTCTGGGAAGTGAGCCTCAATCAGGATATCTAGGGTTTCCGCTGATGATCCCGCCCAAGTGCCATCAGCGCGCTTTACAAAGGTTCTGTTGGAGTGCCCCCTGGCAAGTATTTTCCCGAGCCTTGCTGAGTCCTTCGTGGACTCGATAGATTCGCAATGCTCCTGCCAGGACTTCGCCGTTGCAACACGTACGGCTTTCTTAAAATCCCTCCGGGCGTTCCTGTACTCCTGGAAGTCTTTCCTGGCATAGCAATCATTGAAGACCTTCCTCATCTTCGACCTTAGTTCGCTAAGATTTTTGTCCCACCACGGGGGGAAGGTCTTCTTGCTTCTAGTTATTGGGCAGGAAGCCTTATAGGCAACCTGGAAACTTTTTTCCAGAGACCTAACTCGGTCGTCCAGAGTTTCTGTCGAATGTATCTGTGTCTTCTTCCTACCGAGCCTATCACTGACTATCTTTTCAAATAGACCCCACGAGGTTCGTTTAGGATTTCTGTGCGGTTGTTTTATCTCTCCCTCCCAGTCAATATCAAAAAGGATCATTCGATGATCCGACATGGAGGTCTTTTGCGAAACCTCCCAGTTCCTTATCGAAGGTTCCTGGGAGTCAGATGCTATTGTAATATCAAGGACTTCCTCCCACCCGGCGAAGTTTACTGACCCCGGAAAAACAAAGGTGGGAGAGCTTCCCCTGTTACATATACATAATTTATTTGCTAATAGAAATTCAAAAAGAGACTCACCCCGTTCGTTTATTTCGCTGCTCCCCCATAACGCATGCCTTGCGTTGGCGTCGCAGCCCATCAGGATCCTCTCATTTTTTTGCTTGGTGAGCAGCTGTACCTCCTCGGGAGGTGCCGGCCGATCGTGAGCCATGTACGCAGAGGCGACCGTTAACCTGCGTCCGCCCCTTGACTCAATCCTGACCACCGCCAAATCAAATGTGCTGAAATTAGGTAAAAAGAAAGCATTAATAGTATCCCTAACGAGGATGCATGCCCTCGGCTTACCTTCTCCTGGTGTATAAAATAAGTTGTAGCCTCTGGTACTTAGGCCCCTGACTTTGGAGCGCCATACCCAAGGCTCCTGCACCAAGCAGATGTCAATATCTTCTTCCCTCAGGAGAACCAGCAGGTTATCCGAGGCACATCTGGCATGCTGCAGATTAATCTGCGCCACCCTAATCATCGGACCGGGGGGACGCACCCGCTTGACTGTCGGGGTTCGACAATGCATCAGCCCCGGCTGATGCTGCCAGCCTAAGCTCCTCTAGGAGCTTATTGGCATCGTCGACCTCCTCCAGATTGTTATCCGGTGCTACCGCCGCTGGGAAAACTTTAACTCTGGCGTGCCTGACGCCATAAACTAACTTGCCTCCCCTCTTTTCGAGTTCCCCTAGGCACTCGTTGTTTATGAGCAGTAGCACCGGGTGGCTACTCTTCTGTTTCTCCTCTATTCTTAGCAGCTCCCAGTCGTCCATCGGGACGCCCGAGTTCTGCATCTTCAGACACTGGATGATGTTCTTCTCATCCAGCTTCGTATTCGGCATGATCGGCAACCAAACACGCGCACGGGGCCTCCGGGGAATTTCCGAAGCACTGATGATCTTCAGAGTAAGACCATCATAGGCGTTGCTAATCTTAGCAATGCCTCTCTCGAGAAAGTCCCTGGAAAACCCGTCCGCGCACTTTATCACCCTACAGCCGCGGCATACCTCTTCACAGTTGAAGGCGGGGACCGGGGTTCGGTTCTCCATCAGGTGTTGGACGACCATCTCAGATAGTCGTCCCTCTATGGAGTTCCAAACCGCCAGTACTCGCCTCCCATTAGCCCCGTCAGCATCAACCAGTGCAACCTGGAGGTGATCCCGGACCACCTCACTATAGGTGTTCCTGGCCAATGCTGCAGCACTAGTGGAAGGGCCATCATACTGCTGGTACCTGCCCCTCTTGCCATTTCCTCGTTCACCTCCAGTGAACGATTGCGCTTCGAGCGCGACTTAGTTTTTTGCTGCTGTGGCTGTGCAACGGGTTTGTTTGCAAGGGCGGTCTCGTACTCCTTGACCACTGCCTCGCACCAAACCTTGTCCACGGCGTCCTCTCATGCGCCTTGCCACTCTCCTCATTTTTTTTAATCTTGGCTAGAATATACTGAGCCCTAAGGTATCTAGCCTTCTCTAGGCACCCTGAGGACTTCTTCGATTTCTTTTTGGGGCCCACTTTGGCTGGTGCGCCCCTATTTGACTGATTCGGGACGACAGGGGTACTATGGCTGGTACCCTCGCCGTCCTTTGCTTGGGCGCTCCCCTGGCTGCTGGCCAGGAGCTCGTCCTCAGAGAGCGATCCCAGATCGCTCTCTTCCCCACTCTTCCTTTTTTTATTTTCTTTTGCTTTCTCCATACAATTCCCACGAGTAAACTGGAAGGGGTTGGTCCACCCCGGCATAGCCAGTGTACCGGGGTAAGGCACTTATACAACCGACCTTGCCCGGGCATCGGAGGGGACCGTAAGCGATCAGCTATTCGATATACACCCGCTGACCATTCAGCCATCGGCACGGTGCCTACACACCTTGGCTTAGGGTGGCGTTGACGCGGATCTCCCCACATATCATACATCAGCCGGCGTTGTGCACTTATGTGCACTCTGCCCGAGGTTGCATGAGATGTAAGGTCTTCCTCTTTGTTCATTCCGCATTGGGGCCCGTCCCTCCAGGAGTGATCCCAATAAAGAATTTAAGCCCCCTTCGCCACGGCAAGGCGGCCTTCGTATAGTATTGGAAAATTCTTCTTGACGAGTTCTATAATATGTTACCTTAACATCGGATGAAACAAAATTAAATTGTTGAATTCGAGAGGCGTGTAGTTCGGGCCTTTTCCTTTGACAATTCCAAATCCCTTATCCAATCATTGAGTTGTGCTT